>OY756952.1:17637500-17992500 GCA_963580275.1 Crataegus laevigata
ATTTGTTGAACAATTCCAAACTCTCCCTTCGTTGAATGCTTGGGTTGCCTCGCAAGAAGCGCTTGTTTTAACGTCTTGCAGTCGGATGAGACTTTCCATTAAACTCCCATAGGTTCCATGGCATGGAATTTATCTTCGAATGGGAGGTGATACTTAAAATGATCCGACAATGGTTTAAATTCAAGAGTGGGTGCCTGAATCATCAACAACATGTAAGTATAAAACGAAGTTGAAATTGGAGAAGATGGCTTACTTGCTTTCTCCGACACAAACTCAATGACAAACACCACGTCCTTGAACATTTCAAGGACTTTGAACTTGGCCAGATTTACTATGATGGTTGTGGCTTGTCCCGTGTCATCAAACTCAACTTCTTTGGCATTGGTTGTCTCAACTACATCCTCTTTGATGCATTCAACATATTCTCCAGCCACTTCATTATCTTGAATCCTTCTTCTTGGTGTACAACTCTCTTCAAACAATTCAACACAATCTGGAACTTGATTTGGTAAACCAAGGATTGGGATCTCACTTTGCACCTCTGGAAGAGCTTCCACAATGTCTTTTTCACTCTCTTCATTATTTGGAATTAAAAACCTACAAGGAAAATGGACATTTGGTGGAATAATGTTAGAATAAATTGAATTTGGGACAACATTACCGGAGTTGGACATCATAAGGACTTGAGGGGCTTGCGGCAAGAGTTCTTCTAAACTGCCCATGTCGTCCTCCTCATCTTCTTCTTGCAGCAGCAATTCATCCATGTTCGGGCTATGTTTGGATGGTTCTGGGACAGCTTCATCCTCCATATCACTTTCCAAAGTGATGGCTTCATCGATTTCAATTTCTCCCTTTGAATTTGCAATGTTTGAGTTGGAGAGTTCACGTTGCTCTTGAATCTACGCCATGAATTCCACAATCTGCCCAACTTGCTTCTCTAATTTGTCGACTCTTTTGACTCGGTCTTGCATCTCCTTGTTTTGATTTTCTACTCCCTATGTCAAAGATGTGATTAATTGAATAATATTATCATTATCCACCGACGAACCTGAAATTGGTTGGGAAGATTGTGGTGGAGGCTGTGGTGGTGCACATGGCCATTGATAGAACTCCTCCGATGGCTGCAATTGTTCTTTTTGTGAGCCATGCGTCAAAGAGATTAGTCCTTCAAGAATTTCATTATAACTCATGGGCATACTTGAATTCGATTAGAATTGTTGTGGGGGAGGTTGTGGTGGTTGCATAGATCTTGAATAGAACTCCTCTTCTTGCTGCCAATATCCACCTTGTTGAAATTGTTGAGGTTCATCCCACATATAATCTGAATAATTTCTCCGATCCGAATTGTAAGCGTTGGAAAACATGTTGTTGCTTGGTTGATCATAGCCTTGATAACCCCAAGCATCTCCGTTTGCAGCAAATTGAGGACATTGATGAGTTTGATATCCTTGTTCATAGGGCACATCAAATAAAGGGACACTTGGCATTGTGGTCCTTTCAGCATTATGAGTCAATTGAGAAGTGAGATGCGCCAATTGAGCTTGAATGGTCGCAAGTGCCATGTCTTGCTCCATTTGTACCTAAAATCAAAGAAAGAAAACTAAATCAAATATCAAAAGTAAAAGACTCAAACACAAACATAAACATAAACACAAACAGAAACAAAGGGATTAGCAAATTTGCTAATCCCCAGCAACGGCGCCAAAATTTGATGCGTTGTAAACAACACACAAATTAAACCCTCTTTTTTACAATTGTAGTAAAGATGTAAGTAGGGTATCATTCTAGACCGGGGATTATGAGGGATTGCTAATGCACCTAACTGACTTAAAAATATTAAACAAGACTAAAAAACACAAAACAAAACTCTAAAACAGAAAGCTAAACTATAATAACTTAAAACACACTAGAATAGTCAAAACAACACAAAACAATCAAATTGACCCAAATTAGACACTAGGGACTGATTTGGATGAAAATAAACTCAAAAGACTAACTAAACACAAATCTAAACAGATTCTAGCTAAATTAATATAACTTAAAGATGGGGGATTGATTTTTTGACGAAAATTAAAAGACAAAGTAAATAACTTGCAGATTCTAAACAAAGATGCTCCAAGCATAAGCTAACCATCCAATGCCCAAAAATGCTCCAAATTGCACTTTCTTGCATACTTTGTCATTTGGACCTACAAACACACGAAAATAGCTTAAAATATTAAAATAACTAAGGACTAACAATCTAAATGAAAGGAAACAAGCTAACTAAGTTGTATAAATATACTCCTATCAGGTTCATTGTAATTTTTGCAGTATGCAAATGCCAAGCTTGTTGAGTTCATGCCAAGTAAATTTTAAGTATACAAATACAGAAGTTAAACTTAAATGTTTGCATACAATATGGAGGTAGCAAAAAAAATATATCATTTGATTTTAGGGTAATATTTTTAGCTAGCCCACCCATAAAAAAAAAAAAAAAAATTGGCTCTGCCATTGAATGGAGGTAATTCATGCAACTGGTGCATAAGTGTCAAAGTAGTCAACTTCTTTTTTCTGTTTAAAACATTTGGCTACCAATTGAGCTTTGAAGGTTTGCAGAGAACCATCAGTATTATATTTCCTTCTAAACATCTACTTACAACCAATCCATGTGGTAAGTCAACTAAAGTCCATGTTTGGTTGGATAACAATGAGTTCATCTCATCATTTACAACTTCTTTCTAGAAAGCAGCATCTCTAGAAGTCATTACTTCTTTTGAAGTTATTGTGACATCCCGTTCCGAGTTTAAAAATAGTTCGACGTGAAATGACAATTCTACCCTCGAATACGCGGGAACGGACATGGTTTCGGGTTTAGTTTTGGGCTTGGGTGCCCTAACCAATTAGGCCCAATTGGTTATGGGCTTCAGATTTTATAACACACACACACACACACCCGTACTCACACATGCACACACGTACACACTGTCTTCTTCCTCTCTCTCGAACCCTCTATTCCCCACCTCACCATAAACGTACGGACAATCACACCACACACGATCGAAGCACGGATCGACGTCAAGGACCTTATATTGGTGTTTCCTGAGACTTGGTAAGTATCCTAATAGCTTTAGTTTAGCTCGGGATCTCGTAGAACGTAGGAAACCCGAGATTTTTATAAATTTACTGTTCACGAACTTCTTCGTGGTTGTGTTTTAGGTGAAAACAAAATCACCATTGATCTTAGAATCTTCCCACGAGCCTCGGAGTGTATCATTTGCTCGATTTGGACGTCGGGATCGTGGGTTTCGATATTAGGCCGATTTTGGAGAATTTTTCCAACGGATTTCTAGACGTTATTCGCAGGATTTGAAGGTATATACTTACTCTACATTAAATTTAGAGCACATAGGAAGAAAAATGGACAAAAAAAGGATGAAAAATGGGTGAGATATGAAGGTTTGAAGTTTTGGCCGGAATCCGGTCGCCGGAAAAACCAGTCCGGCGCTGGCGCCGGCGACGGTCGCCGGAGCTGGAGGTAGGGGGTGACGGAATATTCCGTCAAAGTTGACGGAATATTCCTCACGCCGTCAGTTATTTCTAACGGAATCCGTTAGAAGATAACGGAATATTCCCAACGGAATATTCCTGCGCCGTTAGGGTTAGCTGCGCGTGCGCAGCACGTGACGCGCGTGGGGGCGCGTATGTCCGTGCTATCCTTGGCGCGTGGGGGCGCGTGCCACAGTGAAAAATTATTTTAAAAATATCACGACGCTCGCGACGTCGTGTAGGTCGCGTTGGTATATTCAAATACCAAAATTGACCTTCGTATGAAAAGTTAATTACGTAATTCGGTTATGTGCTATTAATGACCGTTTTGCAGTTGTTTCACATATAGGTGAGACGTACCCAGAGGACGAGCGCATTCATTCTAGGCTCGGGGGATACGACCCATCGACATACCAGTGAGTGGGCTTTTGTTTTCAGTATATATATATTATAATATTGGCGTTTTTCCCAGAAACGCAACTTGCATGATTTATAAACGGAAATGGTTTTATAATTATATCGCCATGTCGTATGCCAATTATATTTTTATAAATATGATTATGATTGCATTTGCTATGCTCCGATGCCGAGGACGGCCAGGTAAGTCAGGTAAGTTCGATAATAGTGTTGAGATGATGATAGATAGTGGTTTAGCTCATCACCTGCACCTCGGGTGTTAGTGCTCCGCCAGAGTAGGGCCTAGCCTTCACGTGATCGTTTACCTCACGCACCGTACGCTCACCTTGGATCCAAGGCAGGTGCCTAGCCTGTCGTACAGACCACAATAGGTGGTTTCGACTCGTAGGTGACCCGCGATTCGTCGCACAGCTTTCACGTGATCGTAGCACTGAGCGTAATATTATACACCTAGCCTGTCGTACAGACCACGATAGATGGTTCCGACTCATGTGCAGGATAATAATTGATAGTGATTGAGGATGATGGATGAGCTATAGGTTCAGCCGTACAGGTCACTAGAGGTGACTCCGGCTGACATTACATTAGGGATACTTCTGATTTTATTGCCTGACTGATGATGATGATTTTGCTGAATTGGTATATCGACATGGCCTATCATTGAGATTTGATAATTGAGTTTTGATTCTGAGACGAGTTTTGTACATAAGTTTATATACGTACTATTTTTCTGGGAAAATTATATTGTGTTACAGCGAGGGGTTATTTAAGGATTTTGTGAAATGATTTTTGAAAGTATTTGTTTTTGCCCACTCACATTTTCTGTTTTGCGCCCCTCCAGGTTCTAGGTAACGACGACGTGGACGGCTATAGAGGCATCAAGGCAGTTCTGACAGACCACCACTGATGTAGGGTTTTCCTTAGTAATTCTGTCGTTTGTTTTAATCGACTGCACCTAGGATTGGCTCTGTAACCTTTGACCATCACACTTTCTTTCGATATCACCTTTTATCATATGTATATTATTCACTTGACTTTCACTACTGCATTTCATGCATAAATTACTTCCGCTGACGTTTTTGGCTACGTCACTCGCACGTGACGGCCAGCACGCTTCGACCCTGGGTCGGGGTGTGTCAGTTTGGTATCAGAGCCTAGGTTTTGGCAGTCCTGTGTAGCTTGTGAATATTCTAATTATTCTGGTGTTTTCTGTCAGAACGATGCCGCCTCGCCGAGAACCACGTTCACCTGTTGATCCTAACTTTCCCGATTTTTCTCAGTTAGGAGATGCTATTGCTCAGGCTATTTGGTCTACCCTTCGTCCTTCCCATAGGACTCCGCTTGAGAGTGCGCATAATTTGAGGTTACTGAGATTTGAGGGTGACGAGGGGCACGAAGGTGCCGAGCGTTGGTTTCTGCAGATAGAGCGGACTTTCAAGGTGATGCACAGTCAGGGTAATTTAGCTGCAGGGACTTGGGTTGAGACTGCTACTTGGTTCATGGGGAAAGAACCTGCGTCTTGGTGGGAACAGATGGAGGATAAGATGCCACCAGAACAGGCCAAGGATTGGGAGGTGTTCAAACAGTTATTTTACAAGCGATTCATCCCAAACGCGTATCTTGATCGTAAGAAACAAGAATTAACGAGTCTAAAGCAGAAAAAGATGTCAGCAAACGAGTACTACCGAAAGTTCACTGATCTTTCTCGTTACCACCCAGAGGTTGCTAGGAATCAGGCTGAGATGCTTCGGAGATTTAAGTTGGGCACTTGAAAGAAATGGCGCACGATGGCTACTACGAGGCACTGTGAGACTTATCATGACTTCTACGCAGTTTTGGTGCAGATAGAAGATTCAGAAAACATGCCGAGTGATAGTGACAAAGAAGAAGGGAATGAGGAACCGAGGCGAGACGACAAAGGTAAAGGAGTGGCATCACAGGGACCTCGGAAGACCCAGAGTTTTAAGAGAAGTGGTGTTAGCTCGAGTTCTTCGAGTGGGGGTGTAAATTCCCCAGGTCAGAGGAGAGGAGGTAGATTCACTGGGGGTCAGCGTTCTCAGAGGCAGCGAGATGCTGGTGGTTCTTCCGCACCATTTTGCCGGAGGTGTAACAGTCGACATTTTGGCGAGTGTAGGCAGGGCGTTCGTGGATGCTTCACGTGTGGACAGATGGGTCATCGAGCTGCGAATTGTCCTCAGAATCAACCGAGACCTCCACCACCTGCACTACCACCTCCAGTTCCTATTCAGCAGATTCCACCTCCTGGTGGATATGGTCAGCCGAGTCGTGGCAGTACTTATCATTATCAGGGCGATGTTGTCCCTTATTCTGCTGCACCCTATCCATATCCTCCAGATCCGTATTATTCAGGCGGTTATCAGAGCGGCTATACTCCGTATCCTGGAGGATACACCCTGTATCCTTCTTATCCTGCTGGCGGATCGCAGTGGTATCCGGGAGTTCAGCCACAGCAGAGTGAGGCTACAGCGAGCAATGCGGGATCATCTAGACAGCCTAATCCGGTTGGTTCGAGTCGTGGTGTGCCTGGACGAGCTGGTCAGACGAGTAGAGGTCGCGGTGGGCGACAGCAGCCTCAGGGCCGTATTCATAATCTCACAGCGCAGGATGCCCAGAATAACCCTGATCTGATAATGGGTAAGTTAAATGTACTTGGTCATTTCGCTAGAGTGTTGATAGACTGTGGTGCTACACATTCAGTCATTTCTTACTCATTTGCCCAATTGACTCAACCTGAGTCTGCACCCCTTGGATTTGAGTTAGAGGTGTCGATGCCTAGGGGGGAGACATGTCTGGTCAGTTGGATGTACCCAGGATGCCCCGTATTGATTGAGGATGTGGTTATGCCCGCCAATCTTATTCCGCTGGATATTGTCGAGTTTGATGTGATTTTGGGCACTGATTGGCTACATTATAATCGAGCCAATATTGATTGCTACGAGAAGAAAGTCACGTTTCATCGGCCGGGGTTACCTGTGGTCACATTCACTGGCGAGCGTAGTCATGTTAGGCACGGCATTATTTCCGCCGTGAGAGCTAAGAAATTGTTGCAGAAGGGTTGTCAGGGGTATCTGGCACACGTGGTATTGAATGATGGTGCTCCTGTCAGTTTAGAGGATGTGAAGGTGGTCAGGCGATTCCCTGACGTGTTTCCTGATGATTTGCCGGGTTTGCCGCCGGATAGAGACGTGGAGTTCTCTATCGACTTGTTGCCAGGTACAGACCCTATATATTTGACTCCCTATCGAATGGCTCCCGCAGAGCTGCGAGAGTTGAAAATTCAATTATAAGAGCTATTAGATAAAGGTTTCATTCAGCCGAGTACTTCACCTTGGGGAGCTCCAGTGTTGTTCGTGCGTAAGAAGGACGGTACCTTACGGCTGTGTATTGACTACCGACAGCTGAATCGAGTAACGATTAAAAACCGTTACCCACTACCACGTATCGATGATTTGTTTGATTAGCTGCGAGGAGCTTGTGTTTTCTCTAAGATTGACCTACGGTCTGGCTACTATCAGCTGAAGATTAAGAGTGAAGATGTTCCGAAGACGGCGTTTCGAACCAGATATGGTCATTACGAGTTCTTAGTTATGCCATTCGGATTGACTAACGCCCCAGCTGCTTTTATGGATTTGATGAACCGGGTATTCAAGCAGTATTTGGATCGGTTTGTCATTGTCTTCATCGACGACATTCTGGTGTATTCTAAATCGAAATCAGATCACATGCGACATCTTTCATTGGTACTGAAGAAACTGAGGGAGCATAGATTATACGCCAAGTTCAGCAAATGTCAATTCTGGCTAGATCAGGTGGCATTTTTGGGGCACGTTATCTCAGCTCAGGGTATTCAGGTGGATCCCCAGAAGATAGCAGCGGTGGAGAATTGGGAACAGCCACGAACTGTTTCTGAGGTACGGAGTTTCCTCGGATTAGCAGGCTACTATCGACGGTTCGTGCAGGACTTCTCAGTGATTGCTTTACCTCTCACGAGGTTAACCAGGAAAGATGTCCGATTTGAGTGGGATGATGGCTGCGAGCGGAGCTTTCAACAGTTAAAATATTGTCTTACTCATGCTCCGGTGTTAGCTCTTCCGAACGACAGTGGTAACTTCGAGATCTACAGTGACGCATCGCTGAACGGCCTGGGTTGCGTATTGATGCAGCACGGTAGGGTGATCGCTTATGCGTCGAGGTAGTTGAAACCCCACGAGAGGAATTATCCTACTCATGATCTTGAGTTGGCGGCAATCGTATTTGCGTTGAAGATCTGGAGACACTACCTCTACGGCGAGAGATGTCGGATCTTTACAGACCACAAGAGCCTTCAGTACTTGTTCACTCAGAGAGACCTGAACCTTCGTCAGCGAAGGTGGATGGAGTTGCTGAGTGATTACGATTGCACGATCGAGTACCATCCGGGTCGTGCAAACGTAGTAGCTGACGCACTTAGCCGGAAGTCACAGGGTAGAGTAGATGCTATGTTCGTGAGTCGTGCTCCTTTGTTAGTCGAGTTGAGATCGACTGGAGTGGGATTGGAGATTGATTATTCGGAGGCGGAGAATCGGGGAGAAGCGTTACTCGCTCACTTCCAGGTTAGGCCGATTTTGATTAATCGTATTCTTGAGGCTCAGCTGGATGACGAGGAGACTCAAGAGCTGATTCGATTGAGGGGTGAAGGTAAAAAGACAGATCTACGGATTCGAGAAACGGATGGTATGCTCCTGCAAGGAAACAGAATGTATGTACCAAATAACGCAGAGCTAAAAAGGGCTATTCTCGATGAGGCACACGTGTCAGCTTATGCGATGCATCCGGGCAGTACCAAGATGTATCATACCATTCGGCCATTCTACTATTGGCCTGGTATGAAGAGGGAGATCGCTGAGTACGTGAGCAGATGTATTATTTGTCAGCAGGTTAAAGCCGAAAGAAAGAAACCGTTTGGACGAATGCAACCACTTCCCGTTCCTCAGTGGAAATGGGAGAATATCACTATGGATTTCGTCTACAAGTTGCCCCGTACGCAGAATGGTTACGACGGCGTTTGGGTAATAGTTGATCGACTTACGAAATCTGCACACTTCATCCCAGTTCGAGAGAAGTTTTCTCTACGACGATTAGCCGACCTGTTCATCTCGAATATAGTGAAGTATCATGGCGTGCCAGTCAGTATCATTTCAGATCGAGATCCGAGATTCACATCTAAGTTCTGGACGGCATTCCAGGAAGCCCTTGGTGCGAGGCTACTGTATAGCACAGCTTATCATCCACAGACGGACGGGCAGTCCGAGAGGACTATTCAGACGCTAGAGGATATGTTACGATCTTCCGTACTACAGTTTGGTGATGCGTGGCATTTGCGCTTAGATCTGATGGAGTTCGCGTACAATAACAGTTATCATTCGAGCATCGGAATGTCACCATTCGAAGCATTGTACGGTCGAGCTTGTCGCACGCCCCTATGTTGGTCGGAAGTCGGCGAGAGAGTACTAAAAGGTCCAGAGATAGTCGACGAGACGACTCAGAATATCCAGGTAATCAAGTCTAACTTGAAAGCGGCCCAGGATCGCCAGAAAAGCTTAGCCGATAAACATGCCACTGATCGGGTTTACGACGTAGGTGATTGGGTATTTTTGAAGCTATCGCCGTGGAAAGGGGTTGTTCGGTTCGGCAAAAAGGGGAAGCTGAGTCCCAGGTATATCGGACCGTATCTGATCACCGAGCGGATTGGTGAGGTAGCGTACAGGCTTGAGTTGCCTCCAGAGCTATCCAGAGTTCATAATGTGTTTCACGTTTCTATGCTACGTCATTATGTGGCTGATCCGTCTCATGTTTTACCTCCGCAGCAGTTAGAAGTTAGTCCTGATTTGACGTACGAGGAGGAGCCAGTTACTATCTTAGACTGGAAAGATAAGGTTCTGAGAAACAAGACAGTTCGATTAGTGAAAGTGTTGTGGCGAAACCATTCGGTTGAGGAGGCTACTTGGGAAACAGAGGAGCGGATGAGAGATATGTATCCGCGTTTATTCTATGGTTAGTAGTGTGTACTTATGTTATGTAAATTTCGAGGACGAAATTTTATTAAGGAGGGTAGGTTGTGACATCCCGTTCCGAGTTTAAAAATAGTTCGACGTGAAATGACAATTCTACTCTCGAATACGCGGGAACGGACATGGTTTCGGGTTTAGTTTTGGGCTTGGGTGCCCTAACCAATTAGGCCCAATTGGTTATGGGCTTCAGATTTTATAACACACACACACACACACCCGTACTCACACATGCACACACGTACACACTGTCTTCTTCCTCTCTCTCGAACCCTCTATTCCCCACCTCACCATAAACGTACGGACAATCACACCACACACGATCGAAGCACGGATCGACGTCAAGGACCTTATATTGGTGTTTCCTGAGACTTGGTAAGTATCCTAATAGCTTTAGTTTAGCTCGGGATCTCGTAGAACGTAGGAAACCCGAGATTTTTATAAATTTACTGTTCACGAACTTCTTCGTGGTTGTGTTTTAGGTGAAAACAAAATCACCATTGATCTTAGAATCTTCCCACGAGCCTCGGAGTGTATCATTTGCTCGATTTGGACGTCGGGATCGTGGGTTTCGATATTAGGCCGATTTTGGAGAATTTTTCCAACGGATTTCTAGACGTTATTCGCAGGATTTGAAGGTATATACTTACTCTACATTAAATTTAGAGCACATAGGAAGAAAAATGGACAAAAAAAGGATGAAAAATGGGTGAGATATGAAGGTTTGAAGTTTTGGCCGGAATCCGGTCGCCGGAAAAACCAGTCCGGCGCCGGCGCCGGCGACGGTCGCCGGAGCTGGAGGTAGGGGGTGACGGAATATTCCGTCAAAGTTGACGGAATATTCCTCACGCCGTCAGTTATTTCTAACGGAATCCGTTAGAAGATAACGGAATATTCCCAACGGAATATTCCTGCGCCGTTAGGGTTAGCCGCGCGTGCGCAGCACGTGACGCGCGTGGGGGCGCGTCTGTCCGTGCTATCCTTGGCGCGTGGGGGCGCGTGCCACAGTGAAAAATTATTTTAAAAATATCACGACGCTCGCGACGTCGTGTAGGTCGCGTTGGTATATTCAAATACCAAAATTGACCTTCGTATGAAAAGTTAATTACGTAGTTCGGTTATGTGCTATTAATGACCGTTTTGCAGTTGTTTCACATATAGGTGAGACGTACCCAGAGGACGAGCGCATTCATTCTAGGCTCGGGGGATACGACCCGTCGACATACCAGTGAGTGGGCTTTTGTTTTCAGTATATATATATTATAATATTGGCGTTTTTCCCAGAAACGCAACTTGCATGATTTATAAACGGAAATGGTTTTATAATTATATCGCCATGTCGTATGCCAATTATATTTTTATAAATATGATTATGATTGCATTTGCTATGCTCCGATGCCGAGGACGGCCAGGTAAGTCAGGTAAGTTCGATAATAGTGTTGAGATGATGATAGATAGTGGTTTAGCTCATCACCTGCACCTCGGGTGTTAGTGCTCCGCCAGAGTAGGGCCTAGCCTTCACGTGATCGTTTACCTCACGCACCGTACGCTCACCTTGGATCCAAGGCAGGTGCCTAGCCTGTCGTACAGACCACAATAGGTGGTTTCGACTCGTAGGTGACCCGCGATTCGTCGCACAGCTTTCACGTGATCGTAGCACTGAGCGTAATATTATACACCTAGCCTGTCGTACAGACCACGATAGATGGTTCCGACTCATGTGCAGGATAATAATTGATAGTGATTGAGGATGATGGATGAGCTATAGGTTCAGCCGTACAGGTCACTAGAGGTGACTCCGGCTGACATTACATTAGGGATACTTCTGATTTTATTGCCTGACTGATGATGATGATTTTGCTGAATTGGTATATCGACATGGCCTATCATTGAGATTTGATAATTGAGTTTTGATTCTGAGACGAGTTTTGTACATAAGTTTATATACGTACTATTTTTTCTGGGAAAATTATATTGTGTTACAGCGAGGGGTTATTTAAGGATTTTGTGAAATGATTTTTGAAAGTATTTGTTTTTGCCCACTCACATTTTCTGTTTTACGCCCCTCCAGGTTCTAGGTAACGACGACGTGGACGGCTATAGAGGCATCAAGGCAGTTCTGACAGACCACCACTGATGTAGGGTTTTCCTTAGTAATTCTGTCGTTTGTTTTAATCGACTGCACCTAGGATTGGCTCTGTAACCTTTGACCATCACACTTTCTTTCGATATCACCTTTTATCATATGTATATTATTCACTTGACTTTCACTACTGCATTTCATGCATAAATTACTTCCGCTGACGTTTTTGGCTACGTCACTCGCACGTGACGGCCAGCACGCTTCGACCCTGGGTCGGGGTGTGTCAGTTATAGGATCTCCTTCTACATTTAAAATGAAGGGTATTTTATGTATAACATTTTCTCTATTTTCTTCCACCAAAAATAAAATGGCTTCTGAAGATATAAAATCAGGACCAAAATTCTTTTGTTTTATGACCCTTTCACTTTTCCTACGTTCTAGAACCTCTTTGGTTCCTTTCTCTTTTTGGTGCTGAAAACTGAACTGGGATTTTCTTTCGACATTGATTGTTGATTATGTTCTTCAATTGAACTAGGATTAGGGTCATTATAGAATTTATTCTCAAAGAACTCTACATCTCTTGACTCAACAATGATATTTGAGTTCACATCAAACAATCTATATGCTTTAGAGTTTTGGGCATATCCCACAAAAGTACTTTTCATGCCTCTATGACCTAATTTGGATTTTAAGGTCGTGAGACCTATAAAAGGACAAACACCCCTAAACTCTTAAATAATACAAATTTGGCTTTCTGCCCTTCCATACTTCATATGGTGACACATGAGTTTTCTTAGAGGTAATTCTGTTTTGTATATGGCATGTAGCAAGAAGAGCTTCATCCTATAAATATGTAGGAACATTTGCACTTATGATCATTGAATTAATCAGATCAGTAAGTGTCCTATTCTTTCTTTCTGCTAAGCCATTTTGTTGTGGCGTGTAAGGTGCAGTTTTCTGATGAATGATTCCATGTTCTTCACAAAACAAAGAGAACTCATTTGAAAAAATATTCACCAACCTTATCACTTCGAAAGATTTTAATTTTCCTTTCCTTTTTGTTTTTAACCTCAGCCTTATATCGTTTGAAAAAACTCAAGGACTTCATCTTTATTAGACATTAAATAAACATAAGTAAATCTAGAACAGTCATCAATGAAAGTAATAAAATAGAGTCTTCCTCCTCTAGTTAAAACACCACTAAACTCACATATATCATAATGATTTAAATATAATATTTTAGTATTTCTTTCTACTTTTTGAAAAGGTTTCTTCGTAATTTTAGCTTGTGTGTAGGTTTCACAATTTTTAAATGTAACATCTTTACAAGAAATCAAACCATGTTTAGACTAATATTTTAAAGATCTATAATTTAAATGTGCTAAATGAGAATGCCATAAAGTAGAAGAAGAGTCAACAATATAAACAGAAGAATTCTCTTTATTAATACTAAGTTTGAACATTCCATCAAATGAATAACCATTGCCAACAAATACACCATTCTTTGATAGTATAAATTTGTCAGCTTCTAGCACCACTTTAATACCATTTTTACACCGTAGATTTGCAGATAAAAAAAATTCTTAATGTCTGGGACGTGGAAAACATTTGTCAAAGTCATTTTTTTTCATTAGTGAATTACAGTTCAACAATCGCTTTTCCAAGAACTTTAGCACCATTGTGATTGCCCATTAGTACTTCTTGACCATCCTCTTTGGTTTTGTAGATCTTGAATTGTGCTCTATCATTATAAACATGTATGGTAGAACCAAAATCAAGCCACTAGTCAGAAGTTTTAACGACTGCAGCTATGTTCAATTTAGTGATCATTCCAATTTGCATTTTAGACACCATAGCAATTATATCTTCAATATGAGTTTCCTCTACCATAATTGCTTTGTTTAATTTGGCGTCCTCATTTTTCTTGAACCTGCAATCACGAATAAAGTGGCCTTTGTTTCCACAATGGTGGCAAATTGCATTTTGCTTGCCAAGCCTAAAGATGTCTTTTTGAACTTTCCTAGGTTATTCACTTTCAAGTTCTTTTTGAACTTACTATTGCTCCCTTCTGTTAACTACTCAAAAGAATCTATGAATACTAAACAAAGAAGAAGAAGTTTTCGAAGAGAAAATGAGAGAGTATAAAGTTTTGCATATATTTCCAGATGCCATAAATGGCAGTTTACATTTGGTTTTATACAGCTAAATTGATGGGCTCAATTACAATAATACCCTTTAACAATTGTAACCAATCTTATCCTTATAACTACCTAACCACACATTCCAACTAATCATATTCTTCATTACTAAGTAACCATGTCATCACTAATGACTATGGTTAATACCTTCAACATAATTAATCTTAGTGAAGTCTTGTGATGAAAAATATTTTTCTCGTTTTCTTGTTTCCTCTTCAATTTGGATCCCTTTCAAGAGATCTTGGAGACTTATATCTTCTGCCATATGCAAAAGCTTATTTCTATAAATGTTCCAACCAGGGGGTAATTTTGACATGATAGCTCTTACTTGTAATCACTGTTGCGGCACTAGGCATCTGGCCACCGTCCCGATTAATGCCTAGGCGTTTAAAATTAAGAAAGGGTGCCTGGACCTGCTGAGGCACTCGCCTAGACCGCCTAGGTACCCTTCCAGCCCTCCTAGACCCACCTAGGTCGCAACTCACTTAGACCGAAAATACATAACTTTCATTTTGCATTTTATTTTTTTCCAATAAATTGTAAGAGACTTGTTACATACATAAATGAACACACATTACATCCTTATTTCATATGTTTTCATTATGTTTCAATACTTTATAATATATATGTATTCTATTTTGTAGTTTATAATTAGATTATATATGTTTTAAGTATAATCAAACACTTATTTACACGAAATATGACAAGTTGACTTAAATCTGCCTAGGCGCCCATCTAGGCACTAATCTCCAGCTCACCGCTGATGCGAGAATTATACGCACACAAATTAAACCCTCTTTTTGACAATTGTAGTATAGATGTAAGTAGGGTATCGTTCTAAACCGGGGATTAGGAGGGCTTGCTAAAACCTCTAAAAAAAATATAAAAACAAAGTTAAAAATGTAAACAAAAGATTTTAAAACAAGAAAGTAAAAGGGGGATTTGGGATTGGTGAAATTGAACAATTAAACTTGTAAAACAAAACAGATTTTAAAATGAATTGGTTTGAATGAATGGATGGAAGGCTAGCTAAGGGGTTCTTCTCCACACATGTCTTGCTTGCATACAAAATGATTTCTAATTGTATTTCAAATAACTTATGAATTCTCAACGCCCCAAATTAACCATGAATTGCATAGATTAATTATCAGATTTTCCTTAAGTTAATGGATTGGATGATTGCATACGACAACCCAAAACATTCCCCACAAGTTCCCTACATGAATTGCATAATAGAGATACAAGCGAGAATCATTAAGTTCTATGAAAACCATAAGCATTGACGAGGCATTTGTTACTATGAATTGCATGAAACTCATGCCAAGAATTTACTTAACGCGATTGTGACTAGCAACCTTCACTACTCATGAATATAAGTTCATAACGATTAGGTGAAATTCACTTATATTCTAGCATCAAATTCATGCATGTAAATTAAGTATGCATTCTTAATCGACAAACACAAATAAGTTATTAATCAAGAAGATAAGTAAATTGAAATCACAACTTATGAAACATAATTAAAAGTAATCAAATCGTATAGCAAGCAAGGACATGGTTTCGAATCGCCCCCTAGCTAAGGGGGGGTTTAGTTCCTCATAAGCATAAAACAAAGATAAACAAATTTAGACATTGAAAACAAAAGAAAGAAAACACCTAAACGTTCCAACGATCCTTGTTGGATAGCAAGCACGTCCAAGCACTTTCCTCTTCTTCTTTGCCGCCTTACAAGGTTGGAATGATGTTTGAAAGGTTGGTTATATGGAGGAATGGATGGGAGGAGTTTAGATATGTAGGGAGAGGCAAGGGAAGGCTTGTAGAATGGTTGATTCTTGGATGATTTGAATGAGGTTGCTACCATGGGTATTTATAGGGAGAGGATGGACTTGTTTAATGCAAAGAGTGGAGAATTGTTGGTGGGTTAGGTTTTGAGTCATCCACTCACATGTCATGGTGATTTAAGCATTGCATCATCCACTCACATGTCATAGTGAGCTAAGCATTGCATCATCCACTCAAATGTCATGGTGAGCTAGGCATTGCATCATCCACTCACATCTAGAATTTGGGCTTCACTTATCCATCTTCAAAGTAGATTTCAACCCAATTAATATCCAAATTCGTCCATCCATCTAGCTTGGATCATAAGCACTCCATCTTGGGCCCAAAAACACTTCAAACTACTCCAAATTGGCTCATAATGTACCCTTAGCCCATAAAACCTACAAACACATGAATTTAACTTTAAACACTATAATAAATACTAAATAATAATAAAAATGCAAGAAAACAAGCAAGCTAAGTCTCATAAATATGCTTCTATCAACCGCCCGACTAATGCTTAGCGTCTTTTAGAACCTTGCTTGTAATGCATCCGGGACAATTATTTTGACTTCACGAAGATTTGTGACCAAAAGTAATAAATCTTGAACTTGGCCCACAGCGGATTTGCCATCAGTCATGGTGAATTCATAGAACTTAAACATGATACATTTATCGGTACCTTTATTCTCCGATGTATACTTGTCTTTAAGAGCATTCCAGATTTTTCTTGGAGATTGAGTTGTAGAAAATAAATTGTAGAGCCGATCCGACAAAGTATTCATGATATGTCTTCTGCACATCAATTCATCGCCTTCATGCTTCTTTCTGTCAGCAATAATTTGTTCAATATTTGCATCATTATATTTAGGTATTGTCTATAAATTTGGATCAATAACATAGGCAATTTTCAGTGCTGTCAGCATCCAACATATCTTGTCCTTCCATCGCATGAAATTAGTTCTATCAAACTTGTTGAGTTTCCAGAAAGCACTTCATTGCAAACAAAGCTATAGTTTCTAATATCTTATCCATTGCAGATATCACTTTAAGATTGTTAGAATATGGTTGAGAATTTGACAGAAAAATGAGAAAAATGACTTTGAGGCACATTAATACGTTTTCCTTAAAGTAATATTTGCCCCCACTCTAATATGAGTTTGCTAACAAGTCTAAAGCAAATAACTTCTAGGATATAATAAAGTTTGGAATTTTAGTTTAGCAAGAACTGAAATTCCCTTAAAATCTTCTAAAAGAAAACTGTATGATTTAGATGGAGAGAAAGATGATAAGAAACTGTTTTAGAAATGTATATCCAAATATGCAGCCAACGTAGGTAATATATAGATATTATGGAACCTGTTGAAGATAGATCAAAGTGTGCGTATAAATGTAATGTTCTTTCATACATTATATCCACCGAATGGATGTATCTTTTAATCAAAATCATAACCTCTTGCATCCTTTCATTTCCACAGAATGGATGCAAGCTGATAGATGTTTTACCACACGTGCAAATGGGTTAAAAACTCTTAGTTTACTTGCAAGAATGACAAGGATATTGTAGTATAAATGAATCTCACAAGGTCGTTCTCCACAGGGATTACTAAACAAATCGAAACAAATCAAACTCCAATTGATTATTGTAAAACAGAAAGTTGTGATGGTTGATTTTATGACCTACTTAAATTAAAACGAATTTAACTAATAGAATTAGACAATCTGCAATATTAAGATGAAGACAGAAAACAGTTTTGTAACAATCAAATTAAGAAAACACTAGGGATCCGCCGTCACCTTAACAATCATATATAGTTTTCCCAATTACTTATGATCCATACATGCATATTCCAAAGGTTAGGTGTTCCTAATGTATGCCTACTTGGACCCCCAATATAGAACGTATATCAAACATGCAATCCGTCTGTGGTATTCAGATCAAATCTAAACATGCATGACTCATTAAGTTCTGTGAAACCTTTTTAAAAACCATGCAACCCTTAAGACGTGGTATTCATCCTAAGTGAACTTGCACATATTAATCACAAGAAGCATTCGTCAATTTCAGGGACCGACCTCCGACCAAAATTGCATCAAATTACTTTTCTAAACATCCTAATGGTGATCAAGCATCAAGATAATTAGATAGTTTAAATCAGTGATTAATAATTCGAAAACCTGCATGCATATACTCATAAGCAAATTAGAGAAAAACTACATATTCATGCTAAGGCTCGTGGCCTCACCCTAGCAATAAAGAATTAGTTACGCATATTCATAATAAAAATCATAAAATTCTTCATTAAATTAATAAAAGATCGAAAACACCTTCAATGGAAAAAGTCTCCAAAGTTATGTAAAATCAAGTCTCCCCCAATATTGCTCACGGCATCCCCAAAACCCTATAGCCGCTGGAAAGAAAAACTGTCTAAAACCCTAGATTCTAAGTCTTTTATTCCCACTAGAAAACCAACCTAAAATAGGAAAATAAAATCCCTTAATTAAATGGTGAAATTCGTATGAAATCTGAACAGTCCCGTTTTGGACCCTTAAACTGCTCCAAAACTGGCCCATAATGACTGGATTTAAGGTTTGAAATATTCTGAACACTTTTCCAGAAGGCCCCGAACCCATCAGAAGTCGTCTTGGGCTCCAAAAACGCCATTTAAGCTCAGAAACATCATTTTCCAGCATGCGCGCTGCTTCTTTATTCCATCGCCAGAAAATAACCGCTTGGTAGAAAAATCCCAGATTTTGATACGCATACGCCAAGTGACACACGAACGTCCTCCAACTTGAATCACTCCAAAATTCGTCCGTTTGACCATGTTTTGCTCTAGAGGAAGTCGAATGTCCTATATTGAAAATATAAATCAAAGTATCAAAATTCTACCAAAATAATTACCAAAACATACTAAGAATAGGGGAGAATATATAATATGAAATTGACTCATCACAAGCCTATTGCTTGTTTATATATGTATCTCTTACCAAAAGCCATAACTTTTCTGGTTGAATAACCAAGGGACATATCCCTTTATTATACTTCTCCAATCCCAGAGACATATCAGATGGAAGTTTCACTTCCCACACACATGGCACCATTGTATCTTTATATATATATATATATAATGAAATACACCAACACATGCTAGGTATATTTGGGATGGATGATCACTGCCTACACTATTAGATTATGTTTATGGTTCTACTTGGTTAATCTGCATTAGGGGAGTGAAAGTCACTTGTTAAGAACCTGTTAAGATAACAGGTTTAATACGATACAACCCTTTAAGATAATGGGCATAACACAAAAAGACATGATCATGACAACACATATATATTTGTTTGCCACGTCTACCTAGAAGTCCTAAAATCTATCCTACAACCTTCTCTGGTCTAAACATCCCTATAAACTCCTGAAACTTCCGTAGTGGTTAATTTAAGGAAAATTTTGATTATGCTAGTTTATTTGAGCAACATTAATAAATGCATTTAACAATTAAAAGGCGGAATCATGCTTGTATGCACCCAGAATCTAAATTTTACCCATAAAATTCAAAGTCTAGTAGTTGTGAACCACGACTAAACTCAAAAAAAAGAAAATAGGGTTGAGATTTCTTCTACCTTTGTTGAATCATCTTTGCATACGATTTCCAAAAGTATCCTTCTTTGCTCCATGAATTCCTTAGCTTCTTGGATGAATAGGCATTCAATACGGGAGTTACATGAAAAAGAAGTGGAAAATGAGCTTTTTGGGTGTCTAGAGTAATATCAGTAGAGCAAGAGGCTAATTAACTGCACCAAGACATATGCATTACAACAAGAAGATGAAATCGAGTGGTTTTGGAGATCAAATGAACATGGGAATGCTATTCAATAAATTTTAGGAGAGACATAATTATTTATTTTTATTATTTCCGTTTATTTTACTTTTATTTAATAAAGACTCAAAGTGCATTAGTTAGGATTTTAGTGGGGTTTTAATTAGATTTGTAGGAGGATTGATTTTCTTGTTGTGGGTTTCTTTTATATAAGGAGAATCATTCTCTTTGTGAAAGAGGACGCCACCAAATATAAAAACACATCATTTTTCACAAAGTGGGCTGCGGCAAGGAAGAGTAAAAAGGGAAGAACATTTCTACTTTTTTCTTTCTTTGCTAGGGTTACGATGTAACCTAATCATGAATATTTAATTGTCTTGTGGCATTGTCATTATCAAGGTTTTATTCCATATTGAGTACCTTTTGCTATTCGTAAAGCACTTAATTTTTATTTAGATGCTTGATGATAAGCTCATATTTATATATATTTTACATCAAATTCTCTTGTCTTTTCTTAGTTAGTTCCTTATATTTTTGAGCTATTTACTTTGATTTTGTGTTTTATATGATTTGTCAAGCAAATAAAAGAAAAATAGCACAAGTGAGATTTTATGTAACAAATTCGTCAAAACTGCCTGTGCAGATCAGCCCATTTTGGAAGCAATTTGCGAACGACCCAAAATGAACTAGAGAATGAGCCTTATATGCTTGGAAAGCTACAGATGTCTATTTTCTGGATAATTTTGCGGATTGTTAAGATCATTTTTCTAGAAGAAGTTATGAGCATTTTAGTAAGGGAAGGTCAAGAGAGCACATGGGTCAAAACTGCCTGTGCAGATCAGCCAATTTTGGAAGCAATTTGCGAGCGGCCCAAAATGAACTAGAGAATGAGCCTTATATGCTTGGAAAGCTACAGATGTCTATTTGCTGGAGCATTTTGCGGATTGTTAAGATCATTTTTCTAGAAGAAGTTATGGGCATTTTAGTAAGGGAAGGTCAAGAGAGCACATGGGGAAGGAATAGGCGGACAGCTGCAAGGATGACCCATGGCATGGATGAATGATTATGTTTTGCAAGTGTGCTAGCTTGTTTAATCATGAAATACAAGTGTGCTAACTGTTTTGCAAGTGTTCTAGCTGATTCATCATGAGAAGACCAAGAGGAATCCAAGGCATGGACCAAGGAGGATGAATGCAAGTTGTTTCATCATGAAATTTCTGCAATGAAGCATGTGTGCTAGCTGTTTTTGATGATTAATTCTTGCTTTGTATTTGTTTATTAGAATCACTTGAGTGGCTCCTTACCTTTGTGCACCTATAAATAAAGCCTTCTTGCAAGGCTTAGACTCACCAATTCACACAACAATCCCATTTCACACATCCTAAACTATCCTAGCCGTAACCCCCCTTCTTTCCTCCACAAAATCTGCCCATAAACCTATCCTAGCCATCATAAACACCACCATACATCCCCCTATCCACTCCTCCATACAACCAAACCTTCAAACCACATCCACTCCTTGTGCCATAGCAAAGGAAGGGAGGGAAAGTGCTTGGACGTGCATACCACTCAACGAGGACCGTTGGAGCGTTTAGGTGTTTTCTTTCTTTCATTTTCAATGTATAAATCTATTTACCTTTGTTTTATGATTATGAGGAACTAAACCCCCCTTTTTGCTAGGGGGGGATTCAAAGCCATGATTACATTTGCATTATGAATTAATTACTTTTGGTTGTGATTTAATAATTTGTGATTTCAATTCGCTTAACTATTTGATTGATAACTTATTTATGTATGTTGATTAAGAGTGCACGCTTAGTTTTCATGCATAAGTTTGATGCTAGAATATAAGGGAATTTCACCTAATCGTTATGAACTTATATTCAAGAGTAGTGAAGGTTGCTATCCACAATCGTGTTAAGTGAATTCCTGGCAGGAGTATCATGCTTTTCATAGTTACAAATGCCTTGTCGATGCTTATGATTTCCAACAAACGTAATGATTCTAACTTGTGTCTTTATCATGCTGTTCATATAAAGAACTTGTTAGGAATGATTTGGTTGCGATGCATATTCATCCAATTCAATGATTCTAGGGAAATCTGAAGGTTAATTTAAGCGGACCTAATTAACTTGGAGTGTTGAGTAGGTTAATTTAAGCGGACCTAATTAACTTGGAGTGTTGAGTTTCATAAGTTATCGAAAGAACAACTAAAAATTGGTTTATATACAAGTGTATCATGTGTGGAGGAAACCCCTCTAGCTAATCCATCATCCATTCAAACAACCATATTTTGTGCTTAAATCTATCTAGTTTTCAATTTGTTTATTTTCAAGTTATTCTCATCAAGATCAAATCCCCCTTTTTCAATTTTTGTTTTTTGACTTGAATTTACCTTATTTAATTTCTTTTGAGTTCTTTGAGTAATTTAGTTTAGAGTTGGTTAATTTTCATAGCTTGAATCTTTTAAATTCATTCGTGATTTTGTTTTAGTTTATTTATTAATTTTATTTTAAGTTATTCTAGTTTATTTGGAATCATTTGAATCTAGTTAAATGTTTTGATTTTAGATTTGTGTTTTTAAAAGTTTTATTTAGTGCTTCTAAATTCATTTTATATAGATTAGCAATCCCTCCTAATCCCCGGTTTAAGAACAATCCCTACTTGCATATATACTACAATTGTCAAAAAGATGGTTTAATTTGTGTGTTAGTTTATTTATCGCATCACTTGATCACCTTTAAGTTTTAGTTAAGTTGATTTGATGCAAGTTAAAGTATATGCCATACTTGGGTTTAGCTTCTTGCAATTGATACCATCAACACCTATTTGTAGATGCCATGTAATTAGGATTTGTGTAATTTTCAAACGATTTCCATAGAACTTAATGGGTTATTTTGATGTCATAGAGGATTAACATGTAAGGATACTTTTGATGCAACCAAATGTCATGGTCGTTGAATAATTTAGGGAAATCAATCATCAATATTGGAGAACTACTTGATCATAATATATTAAGGGAATTAAGTAGAATAGGTTACGATGAATACGGATGCCTTAGGTCTTACTTTTCTTATGCTTTTAATTTTATTATTTTAGCATTTTATTTTCAAGTTGTATTTCATTTTTAGTTTAATTCAGATTTCCTCTCTTTTCCGTTACAGCTTCACAATTATAATTTGTTTCAATTTAGTTAGTAAAACTTTTAGAATCAATTCGATCTTTGTGGGACAATATTTGTGCTTCAATGCTATCATATCATCTTATTCATATACTTGCGAGCACTAAAATTCGAGGCTTAATGAGATTAATTTTGGCATGCAGTCGATGCTTCCAATTATGCCAGGAAAACCTTGCACGACACACGCCGACCTAATAAATAGCAAGCTAAGAGGTCGTAATGTGCTGGCCTATGATGCATGGACACAGACACGGATACGCGGATATGATACGACACGACACAGAGATACGTCAAATTTTTAAAAACGAAGACACGATACAGCAAGGATAGGGCAATTAAAAATAATATAAATAAATAAATAAATCTAAATTTTATTCAATAAACATTCAAATATAATCACATAAAATGTCAGAAGTCAAAAGTATGCTAAGAGATCAACAAAGCAACATAAAAGCATATATAAATATATTATAATCTAAATTGTTCTAGACCACTAACAATAATATTATTATAATATACAAATAGAAAAGCAAAAGAAGCTTTTCGTTTGGCTTCGAAAAGAAAAAAAAGGGCTCTAATAAGTAAAGTTGTGGCATCAGAGCAGAAAAGCATCAACATTATTAACCAAAAAAAAAAGAAAGTTTCAGGAAAGCATAAAATTCGAAAGCCAGTTTACCAGCTCTCACCAACAGATGCATAAGATATGATGCAGCGCTTGCAAACAGAGAGAACAAAGCAGTTGTCGATGACGGTTCCGAGGTCCGAGTGAGGAAAAATAGGTAGATCCAAATTTTATACACAAAATCGTTTTGATTTTTGGTCAAAGAATCGTTTCGGTTCAGCTAATCTCAATCAACTGTCAATTATCACGATTCTATGCGAATTAAGTGTAATTATCTTGATTTTTTTATATTTTGATTATCCTCTTATTATAGTTTGAAATGTACCCGAAAGGTAGGATACTCGTATCTCAACAATAAAATACGCGTATCTCATCAATCAACAACGTATCTATTGACTCGGATACGTATCGATCACGTATCCATACGTATCCCCCCACGTATCTGTATCCCCGCGTGTCAGATACGTTGGCCTTCCCCCTTGTCCATGCATAATAACCCCATCGAATGATGATGTCACAATGCCAACTTAATGGCGAAAGCCATAATAAGATAATTATGATGTGAATAGGTTTGAACCAAAAACGTTCTTTATTCAATTTCAAAGTTACCTACACAACAATCTAATCAACCTCCCTACTTGCGGACACAAGTTTAAGGGATACGATCCCATTATTATCACATCAATCCTGAGTAGATAGTAGTTTCATACAATAGTTAACAAAAAATAGTGTAATACTATGCACAATCCTGAGGGGTCGACCAAACAAAGTGTGTGGATCAAGTTTATCTAGTCAAAATCATTTGAACATACTAACTCCCGTTTGAAATCACATATATTGTTGAAACTACATAGATAATAATACTACCATAAGAATAATAAAGTTCACATCTCAACGCTCATCATATCAAAGAAAGTAGTTCAATCAATCACGCAATATAAATCAAGTTGTATAACAAGCAGGTGGAGTAGCATATACCTGATCGATTGCCAGCGTCTACTAACAAATCTAGCCTCTATTAGAAATATCGGTACCTGCAATAAACCTACGATCATAGCTAGCTATACGATATATATCCTGATCATGTAGAGAAAGTAAACCACCAATAGTCTCAAGATATCATTTAAACCAACCATACTTAATTCTCGTCCAAGACTCAACAATAATATTAATATGCACCAAAATATCATAATAGTTTATTTAAAAACATTTAGTTTTAGAACGGATCCACTCACGTGAGTGTAAGTAGAACATTCTTCCTCGTTAGGCTTCTTGCCAGATTCCTTTTAATCTCAATCAAACCCATGAATGTGGCATATAGCTTGAGTAACCTTTTCTAGTCATCTTGGGGAAAAGTATCTAACACTACCATTTAGGCTTTGAATATGCACAAACAGAGGAGGCCACGTGATTCAGGACGTCGAAAAATCCAAAATAGGTGTCGGGCCCCTCACGCGCCGTAGTTCTCCAGCCACATGCCACCACGCATTGCTGTAGTGGTGTCACACGCCACCACGCGGTGGCGTCATGTCACCATCATCGACAAATGCGCTGCCGCGCTCGCCGCCACAGTTCACCGAGTAAGCGTCACACTTGCTGTTCCGGTGCCGTGTGCAGTCGTCGAAAAAAAGTTTAAAAGGTTAATGAACATATCTTTTCCGTTAGCTGATTCTGTTATTTGTAATGGATCTGTCACTGGCACAGTCAAAGTTGGTGACGTGCACCGTTCACCGTCGCCAAATTCTGCAGAAAACCCATAACACGGCCAGGTTTAATTCGAGGTCTAAATTCAATGGTTTTCATCCCCAATTTCAACCAGAATCATCCTAAAGGTTAAAGAAGTCACCAAATTAACCGTTTGATGAGGAGAGGATGTCGAATCCATCTCGAACTCAACGAGTCTTCCTTAAAATGGCTCGCCGGAAATTGGAAACACAAAACCACACATGCAAAGGACAAGCTTCAATCCAAAATTCAGAAACCCAATTGAGTAACTCACCAAGATTAATTTCCAGAAAGATTGGGGTGGTTTTGGGCTCGAACTCGACGGAAACTAGACGAAATTTGTTGCCGGTTTCTAGTATTCAAAACAGAGGCAGCATTGAGATTAAAGCCTTAGATTCGAGCTAGAAAGCAACATGTAGAGTAAAAAGATAAACCTACAGTTCAAACTAAATCAACCCTAAGCTCAATAGAGCTTCGATGCACTGAACCTTCCCAGTCGTAGCGCCGATTCATACATACAAGACCATACACGTGTTCCTCAGGCCACGGGGAGTCTAAGCATGGTGGTTTTCAAGTTGGATTTCAAAATGGAAAATGGGTGAAGGTGGTGGTGTTTTCTCTCGCTGATAGAAAGAGAAAAGAAGAGTTAGAAAGAGTGAGAGTTGCAAAAATGAGGGAACCAGAGGGAGACGGACTTAATAATTTCCCATCCATGAAATTACTAAAATGCCCTCAATCAATTAGATTTTTTAACTTATCTATCGTAACTCAAATTCTAATTCCGTCTTCACCTACACAATTGTGAGTTCAAAAACAATTTAAGAAACTAAGAAAATATGAAAAATTAATATTTAAGCTCGAGACTCAATAATTACTCAAGACACCCAATCAAGAGCAATTTGGTCATTTCTCATGGTTTAAGAATAAAATACAATATTTTAAGGTACGAGTCGTTACATCGCATCTCACCCTTTCTAAGAAGCCTTCACACATTCATTGGCGTGGGTTTTTGGAGGTATTAATTGGTGTATATAACTTTGATTACGGAGCAAAATGCATCAGGGGCTCTAGAATGGTTGATTTTTCCATCCTCGCTATCTCGTCCACTTAGTCTGCAAATGCTTCATATGCAAGGTAGCAGTAACTTTTTGCTCAGGAAGGAGACCCATAACATGAAAAGCATCCTTCTTTTGCACAAAGTATGAATCATAGTTGCAAACAACAATCATGCTTTTGTTGAACAAATTTAGTTGCTATCTAAAACGACGTCTAAAATATGCATTAGAGTATACAGTGTTTGGGAAAAAATAATCGTCTAAGAGATCCTTACCTCGATGTTCCCTCTTTCTATTGAAGTTTGCGAAAAGCTGGGGTCTAGAGATTACCCCCACCGATTGCATGACACGACGGGTATATGAGGCTCTCTCGCTTCTTACTTCATCCTCTCTCTTTCTACGTTCTTCATCATCTTGCTCTTCCATTTTGAACAGCTCATTTTCTTCCTCTTTGAGATCAAACAATTCTCTCTCTTTCTCCAAAAAAAAAAAAAAAATTATCTTGATCATAGATTTCTAACAATCTCCTTGAAGAAGACATTGTAAGAACTTAAGATTTATAGACTATGAAGAAGGATTCTAAGAGATTTTGATTTTGGTGTGTGACTTTAGGATGGCCGTAGAGTTTGAATGGAGAAAAAAATGATGAGGTTGTAGCTATTGTCACGTGGCACGTCATGATTGATTCAAATCTTATCGAAATTTATCCATGAGAATTCTAAATAGATAGTTACATGTGGCGCAGTGGGATTTGTTAAAAATATTATCAAAAATATATCCACAAAATTCTTACAGAATCATGACATATGGCGATACAAAATTAGTTAAAAATCTACTCAAAAATCTATCCACAAAACTATACTTTCCAATAATAACACATAACGTGACGAGATTGGTTAAAAACTTATTCAAAATTAAAAATAAAATTATCTTTTATTACTTTATATAAAATAACAATAATATTTAAATACTAATAACCTAAGCTATTTAGTTTAGAGATGGAGTTGGCAGTTCACTAAATGAAGTAATTGCTTGGGCAATTTGGTAGTAATCTCCTAGGAGATAGTTAATTAAATCCCCTCCCCCGAAAAACCCCTCAGCCTACACCAATAGACCGTTTGGATGAAATTTAAAAAATTCAAATTACTTGATCCGGTAATCTTGGTGTTTCATTTAGAGTGCACATTAGGCCTCGCAAACGGGTCTTGTCTGTCGTGTTCGTGTCGTTTTCATGTAACACTTGTTATCTTAACGGGTCGTGTCGTGTCACACCCGTTATCTTAATGGGTCCTTAACAGGTCGGGTCACTTTACCCAACGGGTAAAGTCACCCAACCCGTTATGACCCGTTAAGATTTTTTTTTTTTTTTAATTTGCACATTGCCACATAAATATTACTTCAAAACATTAAAACATTTGTCGTTTAAGTACTATATCTACACTTGAAAATAAGAGCCTAATAAAAAAAATAGAGTAAATGACAAAAAACTACCTCAAGTATTGGTGTCACGACACTTTCATACCTCATCTTTTAAAGTTGACAATGTCATACCTCATCTTCCGAATTTGTGTCAATGTTATACCTTCCGTTAATTGGCCGTGAATTTTTCAGTTAAATGCTGACGTGGCTTGATCCAGGACCCACTTTTTATTAAAAAATTAATAAAAATTTATTAATAACTAAAAAAAATCATATAATATTTTTTAAATATTACAATAATAAAGAAAAGTAAAAAAAAATATATATATATAAAAAATAAAAAATAAAAAAAAAACTGATCATCCTGTTCCCCCCCTTCTTTCTTCTCTCTCTTCTCCCCCATTTCTTCTTCCCCTTTCTGGAAACCCAGCAAACAGAAGAACAAAAAAAAAAACAAAAAAAAAAAACAAACAAACTGATTCATCCCGTTCCCCCCCCCCCTTTTTCTTTCTTCTATCTCTTCTTCCCCTTTCTAGAAACCTAGATAACAAATGTCATAAATTTTCAGGGTTCAAACTTTTTCTCTGTCCTCCATTTTTGTTGCTTGGAATTGTGAAGTTCTCTGCTTGAAAAAATGACCGTTGAGCGGGTACTCGATGAAACCATAGACCAGTTTCGCATTGGGATGCGTGTGCTTGCTGTAGATGGTGATCCCATTTGCCTCAAGCTCTTAGAGGCTCTGCTCCGTAGATATCAATATCATGGTTTGTCAATTGGGTTTTCTGTCATAAATTTTCTGATTTATTTTCTGTCACAAATGCGTGTGCTTTTTGTTTTGTTCTTCTGTTTTCTGGGTTTCTAGAAAGGGGAAAAAGAAATGGGGGAGAAGAGAGAAGAAAGAAAGGGGGGGGAACGGGACGAATTAGTTTTTTTTTTTTTTTTTTTTTTTTTGTTCTTCTGTTTTCTGGGTTTCCAGAAAAGGGAAGAAGAAATGAAGGAAAAGAGAGAAGAAAGAAGGGGGAGGGGACGATCAGTTTTTTTTTTTAATTTTAATTTTCTTTATTATTTTAATATATAAAAAATATTATATGATTTTTTTTAGTTTTTAATAATATTTTATTAATTTTTTAATAAAAAGTGGGTCCCGGATCAAGCCACGTCAGCATTTAACTGAAAAATTCACGGCCAATTAACGGAAGGTATAACATTGGCACAAATTCGTAAGATGAGGTATGACATTGTCAACTTTAAAAAATGAGGTATGAAAGTGTCGTGACACCAATAGTTGAGGTAGTTTTTTGTAATTTATCCAAAAAAAAATAATATATGCACTACTAATCTATTACAAATATTAAATGTGCAAGGACATGCAAAATGAAAGAGTTTTTGTTTTCAAGGTTGTAAGTGTTTCTTAAAAGTTTAAACCTCAATTTACATCGATCATCATGAAATTGTCTTAGAATTTTGGCTTGATCTATTGCCTTCAACTTCAAGAGTTAATTTAAATTGAAGATCGAATTCATTCATTGTATTCATATAGGGTCAAGAAGTGCAGCTGTAAAAAATCATCAAAATCCGAGTTAAAATAACCGTTAAATCGTGATTTTTCGTTTATAACCGTCAAAACGTTTTGTCTCGTTACTTCATCTCTGAATGTTTGTTTTTTGTGATTTTTTGCTGATGTGATCTCGAAGCATATACAAACAAGTTTGACGATTAGGATCATTGAAATTAGTTTCCGAGAATTCGTATCCCATTAAAACAATAGATTCACTGACACTTGGAATTTATTTATACTTTCATTAAGTATAATATAAGATTTTGTGGTATCCACTTGTGTAAACATTTTAAATTGAAGATCGAATTCATTCATTGTATTCATATAGGGTCAAGGAGTGTAGCTATAAAAAATCATCAAAATCAGAGTTAAAATAACCATTAAATCGTGATTTTTTGTTTATAACCGTCGAAAAGCTTTGTCCTGTTACTTGATCTCTGAATGTTTGTTTTTGTAATTTTTTGCTGATGTGATCTCGAAGCATATACAAACAAGTTTGACGGTTAGGATAGTTGAAATTAGTTTCGGAGAATTCGTATCCCATTAAAATGATAGATTCACTAACACTTAGAGTTTATTTATACTTTCATTAAGTATAATATAAGATTTTTGTGGTATCCACTTGTGTAAATATTTTAAATTGAAGATCAAATTCATTCATTGTATTCATATAGGGTCAAGGAGTGTAGGTGTAAAAAATCATCAAAATCGGAGTTAAAATAACCGTTAAATTGTGATTTTTCGTTTATAACCGTCGAAAAGTTTTGTCCCGTTACTTGATCTCTGAATGTTTGTTTTTGTGATTTTTGTGCTGATGTAATCTCGAGGCATATACAAATAAGTTTGACGGGTTGGGATCGTTGAAATTAGTTTCGAAGAATTCGTATCCCATTAAAACAATAGACTCACTAACACTTAGAGTTTATTTATACTTTCATTAAGTATAACATAAGATTTTATGGTATCCACTTGTGTAAATATTTTAAATTGAAGATTGAATTCATTCATTGTATTCATATAGGGTCAAGGAGTGTAGCTTTAAAAAATCATCAAAATCGGAGTTAAAATAACCGTTAAATTGTGATTTTTCGTTTATAACCGTCGAAAAGCTTTGTCCCGTTACTTGATCTCTGAATGTTTGTTTTTTGTATTTTTTGATGATGTGATCTCAAAGTATATACAAACAAGTTTGACGGTTGGGTTCGTTAAAATTAGTTTCCGAGAATTCGTATCCCATTAAAACGATAGATTCACTAACACTTAGAGTTTATTTATACTTTCATTAAGTATAATATAAGATTTTTGTAGTATCCACTTGTGTAAATATTTTAAATTGAAGATCGAATTTGTTCATTGTATTCATATAGGGTCAAGGAGTGTAACTGTAAAAAATCATCAAAATCAGAGTTAAAATAATCGTTAAATCGTGATTTTTCGTTTATAACCGTCGAAAAGCTTTGTCCCGTTACTTGATCTCTGAATGTTTTTTTTTTGTGATTTTTTGCTAATGTGATCTCGAAGCATATACAAACAAGTTTGACGGTTGGGATTGTTAAAATTAGTTTTGGAGAATTCGTATCCCATTAAAACGATAGATTTACTAACACTAAGGGTTTATTTATTCTTTCATTAAGTATAACATAAGATTTTGTGGTATCCACTTGTGTAAATATTTTAAATTGAAGATCGAATTCATTCATTGTATTCATATAGGTTCAAGGAGTGTGGCTATAAAAAATCATCAAAATTGAAGTTAAAATAACCGTTAAATTGTGATTTTTCGTTTATAACTGTCGAAAAGCTTTGTCTCGTTACTTGATCTCTGAATGTTTGTTTTTTGTATTTTTTGATGATGTGATCTCAAAGTATATACAAACAAGTTTGACGGTTGGGTTCGTTAAAATTAGTTTCCGAGAATTCGTATCCCATTAAAACGATAGATTCACTAACACTTAGAGTTTATTTATACTTTCATTAAGTATAATATAAGATTTTTGTAGTATCTACTTGTGTAAATATTTTAAATTGAAGATCGAATTTGTTCATTGTATTCATATAGGGTCAAGGAGTGTAACTGTAAAAAATCATCAAAATCAGAGTTAAAATAATCGTTAAATCGTGATTTTTCGTTTATAACCGTCGAAAAGCTTTGTCCCGTTACTTGATCTCTGAATGTTTGTTTTTTGTGATTTTTTGCTAATGTGATCTCGAAGCATATACAAACAAGTTTGACGGTTGGGATTGTTAAAATTAGTTTTGGAGAATTCGTATCCCATTAAAACGATAGATTTACTAACACTAAGGGTTTATTTATTCTTTCATTAAGTATAACATAAGATTTTGTGGTATCCACTTGTGTAAATATTTTAAATTGAAGATCGAATTCATTCATTGTATTCATATAGGTTCAAGGAGTGTGGCTATAAAAAATCATCAAAATCGAAGTTAAAATAACCGTTAAATTGTGATTTTTCGTTTATAACCGTCGAAAAGCTTTGTCCCGTTACTTGATCTCTGAATGTTTGTTTTTTGTATTTTTTGATGATGTGATCTCAAAGTATATACAAACAAGTTTGACGGTTGGGTTCGTTAAAATTAGTTTCCGAGAATTCGTATCCCATTAAAACGATAGATTCACTAACACTTAGAGTTTATTTATACTTTCATTAAGTATAATATAAGATTTTTGTAGTATCCACTTGTGTAAATATTTTAAATTGAAGATCGAATTTGTTCATTGTATTCATATAGGGTCAAGGAGTGTAACTGTAAAAAATCATCAAAATCAGAGTTAAAATAATCGTTAAATCGTGATTTTTCGTTTATAACCGTCGAAAAGCTTTGTCCCGTTACTTGATCTCTGAATGTTTGTTTTTTGTGATTTTTTGCTAATGTGATCTCGAAGCATATACAAACAAGTTTGACGGTTGGGATTGTTAAAATTAGTTTTGGAGAATTCGTATCCCATTAAAACGATAGATTTACTAACACTAAGGGTTTATTTATTCTTTCATTAAGTATAACATAAGATTTTGTGGTATCCACTTGTGTAAATATTTTAAATTGAAGATCGAATTCATTCATTGTATTCATATAGGTTCAAGGAGTATGGCTGTAAAAAATCATCAAAATCGGAGTTACAATAACCGTTAAATCGTGATATTTTCGTTTATAACCGTCTAAAAGTTTTGTCCCGTTACTTGATCTCTGAATGTTTATTTTTTTGCGATTTTTTGCTGATGTGATCTCGAGACATATACAAACAAGTTTGACGGTTGGGATAGTTGAAATTAGTTTCGGAGAATTCGTATCCCATCAAGTTTAATGGTGTGTGTGTGTGTATATATATATATTAAGTAGATTTAAATTTATTTATTTTATATGTATAATTAACCGGTACACAGAGTAGTATATCATATCATGTGTCATTATAAAAATAGTGGAATATGTCATATGTGTGATAAAAAGTTATTAACTTAAAAAAATAAAATTTCTCACCACTTCTATTAATTTTAATTTTTCCCTCTCTTTTTTTGTTTCCTTTTCAACTTTTCTTATAATTTTCACTTTTTCCTCAGGTAGCCTACTCATCTTTCCCTAATTATCTCTCTTTTTTGTTTCCTTTTCAACTTGTCTTATCATTTTCATTTTGCCTCCCTTTTTCTTCAATTGGGAATGAAATGGAATCAAGTCAATGAATTATAGATACATATTATTACTTAATAATTATTATAGTTTTTATAAAATTTAATTTAAAAAAAAATATATATATATAATTATATATAATTATTATAGATAGTTAATATTTGGGGGTATAATTATTATAGTATATATAATTATTATAATTATTATAGTTAATTTAATATATATATATATATAGTAGTTTTTAGAGGTATAAAATTGTTAAATTAATATATATAATTATTATAGTATTTTTTTAGGATTATAAAATTATAAAATTAATATTCTGCTTATCGTGTATCGTGTTACCGAATTAACCCGTTATCTTAACAGGTGCTTATTGGGTTATCCGATAACGACCTGATTCGTTATCGTGTCGACCCGATTACCTGTTAATTTCGTGTCGTGTCGTGTTGAGTTATCATGTCGTGTCAAGAATTTTCAGACCTAGTGCACATACACTTAAACAGTTACCATTAAAAGTGGTTACTGTTCACTTATGGATTAAATTGCCTGCAGCCCGGCGTGGAATTCCTCTAAAGCTCAGCTTGTCAACCCCAAAACGTTTCATTTCCAAGTGCCCAGAACCCTTCAATCCATTTCATAGCAGGAAATGGCTCTAAACCCTGCATCCCTCACTCGTAAAACCCCGCTCCTAAACCGGTTCGTGGGTTCTTCTCGTAGACCCTCATTGCATTCTTGTACTGCATTTAGGATTGCAGCAAATCCAGTTCAGATATGGGGATTTAGGAGCACTTCGGTGTGCCAGTCTCACCCGCATGCTCTGCATTCTCACTCATTTTCTCTCAATTCTGGCATTGGAGTCGTGCTTAAGCACTTGGGTCGTTCTGAACTGGGTTTTAGGCAACTGGGTTATGACCGGTTTCGTCTTTCGGTTGTTTCCGATGGTGGGTCGGGTGGAACTGGTGGAGACGGCGGCTCTGGTGCTGGAAATTATGGCGGCAGAGGCGAAGGGGGTGCAAAGGGTGAAGGCGGTGGCGGTGGCCGTGGTGAAAACAATTGGTCATTGCTTTCGTGGTAACCGTATATTCAAATTTCAGTTTCCAGCTTTTGTAGCATTGATGCGTATTTTCTAATGAGAGCTACAGAATTAATGTTGACTTGCCGGAAGTAAAAAGGGAAAAACAAAACAGACAATTGAACCTTTTGTAAAATTTGCAATCAAACAATTCCAATTTCAAAGAATAAAATGTAAGATGAAAGTTTAACGGTTATCGGGATAAAAAGCTGAGCCTGTAGTTGAATTATGGTAAGTGTGCAGTTTAAAATGCCCGGGCATTATGCATTACCCAATGTCCTACGTAGTCTTCGACTTGATGTGCTTGGATTGGAGAAGCCAATAAATAAGATAGTGATGACTACTTGGGTTGGTAACACATTACTTAGGTGCTAATGGGTCTTCAATGTCACAAGCTAGGATGATAGAAACGCTTTAGTCAATTGCATAGGTATCAAAATGGTATTGCCCCCTTCCCTCCAACCTTCAACCTTTGAAATAGGAAGGGCTTTTATCTGTTATGTAGCCTACTATACTGTCCATCCAAATGGAATATAATTCTTCATCAATATTCATTGTAAAAGTCAGGTTGGAGATTGTGGTTGTGTTGGACTTGCATTTTGATAGCATTCTGCATAATGACATAATTAAAATGTCAGCTGTTACCAGTTGATATAAACACTTACCTTCCCATTATCTTGACATTTTCTTACTGATGAGGTGATACTTATGACCTATTGATGTAGTGTGTGCATCTGCTTCATAGTTTGAGATTCTCAAAGCTTTAGCAAACAAATTGTATGTATATTAGCACTTTGTCTTATGTTCTTCAATCCTGAGGATAGAATTAGACAATTTTTTTTTCAGCTAATCAATTGTGGTTGCGTTGGACTTGCATTTCGATAGCATTCTGCATAATGACATAATTAAAATGTCAGCTGTTACCAGTTGATATAAACACTTACCTTCCCATTATCTTGACATTTTCTTACTGATGAGGTGATACTTATGACCTATTGATGTAGTGTGTGCATCTGCTTCATAGTTTGAGATTCTCAAAGCTTTAGCAAACAAATTGTATGTATATTAGCACTTTGTCGTATGTTCTTCAATCCTGAGGATAGAATTAGACAAATTTTTTTTCAGCTAATCAATCTGAAAATATAGTTCCTGTTCAACATTACCAGCCTGGATTTTATATTTTTACAGGTATTTGGATCTTCTTGCAAAGTATCCAGTTGCAACAAAAGCTCTGACATCTGCTCTTTTAACTCTTATTGGGGATATGGTCTGCCAGGTATAGTTCCTGTAGTTTCCATTAACGAAATTATTGAATGGTTTATCTTTATCTGTTTTTCTGCGTTATCTTCAACTTGCATTTCTACTAGTATATCCTTTGTTAATTTGGTTAGAATCATTAGATGGTCAAAACAAAAAAAATGAATTACTGTATCTACCTAATAAATTGTTATAGTTTATGTAAAGAATGATGCATAGATTGTTTATAAATGCATTTCAACATCCTCAGTATGCATTTTTAGTTCAAGGTTGCATATATTTTCTATATCTTTTCTTGTCACCTAAGTATATTTGTACTGGTATAATGTTGTCATTCTACTTTAGGGGGTTGTGGATTTTGGGGCTGGGGATCAGGGTCGTGGTGCGGTCCCTAGGTAGTTCTGGATACTTGAGTGGGAAAACAAGGGTTAAAGGTGATTTAAGATTCATGTTTTTTTCCCCAAATAGATAATGTGTCGTTGAAAATATTATAAAGAGGCAGCTTAGAGAAGGCACCTTCATGTGTCTAGGAGACAAGTTCATCTGATACCAACTTTTATGCATGATAGTTTATATTCAGCATTGCTTAGTTCAAAAATGTGGTTTTTGTCTGACCGAAAGGAACCAAACTAGGAGTTAATGGGGATTATTAGACATCAAATGGTTTTGTAAAAAAGAAACAAAAAAACTGTTATCTGGTTGGATGGCTAAGTTGGCAAATCAGATATCATTTATAAAGAAGAAAATTGGAAGAATCGAAGAACATAAAATTTGAAAGGGACAAAATTGATTCTATGATCTCTGTTCCAGCAGTAGATTAGCTTTGCAAATCTGATTTGGTGCTTACTAGAATGACATATCTTGAACCCTTGATCTCAAGTAAGTTACACAGTTATCCTTCTGAGTTGGAAATAACATACTGAAGTTTATTTGAACTAGGACTGGTGATCCTAGATTATTCTGGTTGAGTGGTGTTACTTGTTACTTTACTTGAGATGCTCATTTTTCTTGTTGTATAGGTAACTGCCTCAAGACCATGGTATTGCATTGGCTAAATCATCTTTCAAAAATGCTAAAGTTTTTGACATGCTGTAATGTTGAAACTTTGAGTGGTTTCCGTTGCGCACAATGATGTAACATTTTAAGTTATTATATGGAGGGTTGTGCCATTTGCAAATGGTAGTTATCATTTTGTGATCATACTATTTTCTCACGGAATATGACAATGCTAGTGTAATTCTTTGCCCCAGCTTGTCATTGATAAAGCTCTGTACCTGGACCTGAAAAGAACATTCTTGTTTACCCTGATGGGGCTGGTGTTAGTAGGTCCGACGTTGCATTTCTGGTAACCATTCAAAATTCCATCTGTAAGCCTGAAGTTTAGAATCATCATTTTAGTATATTATTAATATTATACAAACTTTAGAAACACACAGTAACTGTCAACTGGTATGAATGTATCTGTACATCTTTATGGTACAAAAACTTAATGTCTGTTATGTCCCTCCTGTACAGTAACCAATTTAATTTAAGGAAAACTAACAAAAAGGACTTGAAAACTTCTCTTTTAACGAAAAGTCACTTTTAAAGGTATAGTGAATAGTGACAGTTAAAGGTAAAAAAGCGGTTTTTCGTTAAAAATAAACAGTACCGGGGGTGTTTTATTAAACCTCCCTTTAATTTATCATGTGGCATTATCATGCCATCAAGTTCCCTGGAAAAAATCTAAGATTACTTTGGATTTGTAAATAAGTGATATATCTAATTTCTTGGTAATTTTTATTTTTTTATATGCTTCTTTCCTTCTTTTTCCTGTTTTGCTCTTGTACGTTTTCATTATACCACCTTTTGTCATTAGGTATTTGTATCTAAGCAAACTGGTAGCGACGCCTGGAGCATCAGGTGCATTCCTGCGCCTTGTACTTGATCAGGTGACCTTCAATTCATTTTAGGTTTTAAATTTCGTGACAACTCATCATTTTTATTTTTTTTAATAACAATACTGTCTTGTAACTTTTGAGTCAACTTGCTGCAGTTTCTTTTTGCTCCTATATTCATTGGAGTTTTCTTATCAACATTGATGACGCTGGAGGGAAAACCTTCACAAGTCGTACCCAAGCTTCAACAGGTGGTGTTAAAAGAATCATATCTATGAGCATTGAAATCTAACGGAATGACTGCATTTACTTTCGTAAATTTGTATACAAACTACGTTTGTTAATATGTAGTATCTGGTTGTGTAGGAGTGGTTTTCTGCTGTCCTAGCTAATTGGCAACTGTGGATACCTTTCCAATTTCTCAACTTTCGGTTTGTCCCACAGCAATTCCAGGTTAGAATGCTATAAAGAAGTTATTCATATTTTATGGCTCCTAGACAGAATATGTTTAGAGATTGAGTCCTAGACAGAATATGTCTAGGGATTATTGTTTGGGATATTGTAAAGTTTTAGACTGAAGACGCCTAACTACCCCAACTTCTAAAATGCCTGTGAGCAGCCAAGAGTCTCAATGCACGGGCTTCTTGGTGTCACAAAAGGGACTGTCTCTCTGCCTTTTGGTGTATCACAATTAGAAAAGTTTAGTTAGTACAAAAGCAGGTTTTCCATATTAGAAGGTAATGTCTACATGTAAACTTCTTGTTTACGTAATTTTCATTCAGCCTAGATTGGGTCATGACACTCTACCTGAGAGGACATAAAATGGATTATAATTGAACTTGTTATAGAAGAAAAAACTAGACTCGAAAATACTGAAAATGGATGGCATGCTTTGGTCAAAGTAAATTTTCTGTACAGGAAAATGGATGGGATACCGATGTAGAACCTATATAGGGAAATAGAGGAGAGTTTGTTACAAAACACATAACCAGATTTTGCTTTGGACGAGAGTTTTTAAAAATTAGAGGATACCTGCTTTATTAGAACTATATATTATGATGTTGCTTTATTTTCCAATTAACAATGTGGAAGTATGTAGTTAGTCTTGTAAAAACGAGATTTTGCAGGGTATTTTTATCCTTTTTTGTTCTATTGTGTAACCTTAATATAAAAATTTTCTCTCCATATTGATGCTTAGCTAATGTTGAAATGTGGTGCTGTTTATTATGACCTTTTCCTGTACAATTTTTCTTTCTACTTGGCATTTATGGGCGAAGAGCTACCGAACCAAATAATGAAAATTATTTGATGATTTCTATGGTCATCGTCCACAAAAGGAAACTTTTCATTCATTCCATAAGCATTACATGATAGGCATCTGACCATATATGGGACAACAGTATGAAAATAGGTAAAATAGAAAATTCAAATAATGTAAAGGAAAAGCAAAATCACATAACCAGTTGCAGAAATCTCGCAACGGAATGGTATGAAGCAGTGGATTTCAGAATCCTTTAGAGCTACCGTATTTACTCACATCAGAAAATTCCAAACGAAGCAGTGGTCCAAATCTCCCGTCGGTGATTATGCCTAGTGGCTAGTGTGATGGGTATCTGAACAATTTGGAGCATTAAAATGTGTCTTGTCTGATTAGAACCCTCATCTAGATATGTTTACGAGTTTCATTTCCAAAGCTGGCTTCTTATTATTTGATTCAACTTATTGGAATTTTAATCGAAGTCTTTGGTTTTAGTGTAATTATTTATTTCCCAGTTTCATTTAGGGAATCCTCTCGTTTTATTTTGCTTCATACTGTTTTCTTTGTGTGTTTTCAGGTCCTTACTGCTAATTTTATAGCTTTGACATGGAATGTTATCCTCTCATTCAAAGCTCACAAAGAGGTTCTTCAAAAATAGGTATGTTAGAATCTGATGTTGTTGGTTGATGTTTTCTTGCATCAGTAAAGGAAAAACTAACTCTTGCAAGCCATTTTGGTCTCCGTCAAATTTAACGGTAAAAAGGACTTTTTTGTTAAAAACAGGGATATGCAATTCTGTCAGTCATCACGGTCCCCACTCATAGCCACGCCACCCGCCACCCTCCCCTGACCTACCTTAGTGATCCCAACCCACCCCCCCCCCCCCCCTACAAAAAAAAAAAAAAGAAAAAAAAAATTCTTCGAACAACCCAGCACCTGTGAACAATTGAACTTCAAAACTAAATTAAGCACCCTAGACTCAAGAGAACCTTATTAATTAGATCAATATGGCGCTTCTTGGTTGGCAGCAACTGCAAAGTTTTTTTATGAAATATTTGGAATCTCAGATGGACTTTTAATTAGATCAATATGGAGCATGATTGCATGGTACGGTGACATATTATTTCATAGCTTTGGTCTTAGTTGTATGTAATGGTAGCTAAAATTTTTAGGAAGGTTTTCATCCAAGTATTGTAGTGTAACACCTGTGTACCTTACTGTGCTTTCGTAGGAGTTCTATAGTTACCATAAACGTGGTGGGTTGTTTTAGATCCTGTTCTCCTTGGTTCATATTTGTTTTGATTCATTTTGACAGTTTAAAGGAACTCAGAATTAAATATTGAATAGTATCTGAATCCGTGTGCCTTCATAAATTGGAGTGTGGACCTTAGACCAGCTGGTAATAAGGTCCATGCGACCACCATGACAATATGGTTTCATTGAAATCTCTCATGGGGAATGCATAAGCTATTGTTTCTATGAAAATAAAAAAATTTATCACAAATGTTCCTTGAAATTGAGACCCCTCGTGATTGTGGTCCTTAAAGTTGAAGACCGATTAATGTCGTCCATGAATTTGAAACTGCACATCAGGGAAGGGTGGGACGACTGGTTGACGGATCAACGGGGTTGCTGGTGGCTTGGATCTGGAAGAAGGTGGCCAGGTTGTGGCTGGTGGGGGTTGACTTGGGGTTGCGCCTGGGTGGGACAGATGGTGGCCATGGCGTTGGGTGGCAAAAATGATGGTGCAATGGCATTGGGTGAGGGTGGGAGGGATGATAGTTTTCTTGGAAGGAATTCAACGTCTGGGGAGTTTGCAGTTGCCAATTTTGGGGACGACATTTGATCGATTTTCAGTTTCTGAAACCAAAATGATGTGGGATCCTAATTTCACGACCAATTGTGATACTTTATACATTCAGTTGTATTTTAGCTGTTGATTTGTCTTGCACTGATTTATATACTTTTTTTTCAATTTCCATCAGATAAGGGATAATTGCAGAGAAGAAGCTGTTTCTGGGAGACCTTTGTTTCGATTTAGAAGGTTAATGTTGTACGTTTGAAAGAACTATGTACCAATGGAAAGTTTCGTATCGGCATTTCGGAGTCGGAATTCCTGTAGCTTGTCTTTTAATGTAAATTTCTAGACTAGTAATGGAAATTGAAGTGTTTATGCCTGCCTGATCGAATTTGAGAATTTACTGCCGGTTAGATTTCTAATTGAAGAATCCCTTAATGGAGATTTCACTGTTAAATTTGCTCAAGAAAATTGTGAATGTTTTTCTTGGTTTATCAGAAGAGACAGATTGTAAGTCAGACGTCATAGATTGCACAAATTATTTCCTAATCCCTCGATTTGCAGTTGAGATGTAGAGATTATTGATCGTGTTGTCTGTGGTGGTTGGTTTTTGTTGTAAAAGTCTGGCTGGCTTAGGCTGGTGCGAAAAAGTTGCCCTATGTGATGGCCTTGAATTGTATTCCGTGTTTAAAATTTCTTTGATACGGTTGATGTTTTTATGGAAATATTTAAAAATTCAATGAAAGATATGAAAATAGGGGTGAAGTCTAAATTTTCCCTCATACCCTTATATTTCGTATAAACCAATGTTTGACAATCCCTAAAGTTTCATTTTAAATTTTCATCATTTACATCGAAAGAAACCGATATCGATATTGATATTTGATATATCTATTCATAATTTCACAAATTTGCATATCGGTACTTTCACCGAGACCTATAATTCCATAAATTAGCTTAATTTGTCACACAAAATGAGCTTGAATCATTGCTTACAACTCCAAGTACTAATAAATGGAAAGATATCCTCTCCTAATCTCTTCCACCAAGACCACCTAATCAAGTGATCTAGGCTCTTAAAATTTGATCTAATGGCTAAAAACAGGGGCCCTTTAAAAATTATAATAATTTTAGCCGTTGAATCAAATTTTAAGGGTTCGGATCATAACGTAATATTAACGATCCGAACAGTTTATTTTTCTGCATTCGCTAAAAGAATCATGTTTTCAAAAAAGAAAGTTTTAAAAATGAAACCGGTGAGAAAAATAGAGCGTAAACGATAATCGACAGTTAAATATAAATCTAGGGTTTATGGATTATGGTGTCAAATTTCGAAGTTGAAACTTTCATGAAAGATGTAAAACTTGTCATTAAAAGCGATAGTATTTTTGTTTTTTTTAAATTTTTTTCAGGCTTCTACATTAATTATTATTAATTTTGCACTCAAAGAAAAAAAAATATTTATGACGGTTTGAAATGTTTTAAAAATCTAAATTATGTAACAATTGTGTAAGTAAAAAGGGCGCAATCACAAACGTCTATATATTCTTTCACATTATTCAACTTGTACATTAATTATAATTTTTTTTAATTTTAAACTTCCCCTAAAACACTATTAATGAAGGTTTGTAGGTTTTAAAAATTCAAACAACGATGCACCCATTGTCAAAGAGTAGATGATGTGATCACGAGTGTTTGCATATTTTTTCATATTTTCACAATTGTAAATGAATTATTATGAATTTTTTTATGTGCTTTGGTATTTTAAATTTCTTTGTACTTTTAATGGGGTTTGGAAAATTTTAACTCCACTTATGTGAGATTAAGTATTATGGCTATTGTAGTAACTAACAAAGTTTTTATAGTATTTCAAAATTATCAAACTAACTTTTTTCTTAACAGATTGAAATTGGCTATCCATGTGTAAATTAGTTAAGAAATTCGTTATTGATGGATGACTCGATAACGATCCAAGTAGTTATTGTGTTGATCCAAAATTTGTTATTTTTTGTAAAGTGTTAACGAGTTCGTATAAGAAATTAACAACTCTAAGATTGATGTAACCACTCAGTACTATGGTCTAGTGGTATTCTTCTTCACCTAAACTCATTTTTTTCATTTTTAATAAAAATAATATCGTCCAATAAAAAGAAAAAAGAAAGATTGAGCCCGTGTTGTAAAGTTGATTATTAATGCGCATTCATACGGAAACAGACAAAAATTGTTGCGCTCTCTCTCTCTCTCTCTCTCTCTCTCATTGGCTGTTGTGCTTCCTTCTGTAGGAAGTAGGAAAGGAAGCTGCAGGGTTGTCCTCTGCGAATGCGATACCTTCCTTCCTTCCTCCCTCGTTCCCGTTTGATGCCGTCTGCGTCTACGTTCTCCTATCGCCCACTCCGATTGTAATCAAAACTAAACAAGATCAATTACGGTAATGCATTCCTTAATTATTCATTATCATAAACATAAATCTCTCTCTTTCTCTCATTACTACGTACTTAATTATATTGTAATTCATTGGTCATGCATCGTTTGCTCTTCTTTCGGTCTACAATTGGCATTTTGGAACCTTTTGTCGACTACAACTTATTTCTAAATAATTCTTGATGATTATTGTTGTTGGGATTTTTTTTTTATCGAGCAAGCATTATTCTAATTAATCTATTTTAAAATACGGAGAGGGAGAGGTGAAGACCAAGTTGCTCTAATTAATTTGGCTATGTCCATTTTTGCAAGAGGTTAGAATTTGTTCTTGGGAGCTTTAGAACCCTGCTATGTGTAGAATTATCAAAGAGATGAGCCAAAAGCCCATTTCTAACTACATCGATCTTGTCCAAACTTGTTAATTACACTTGCACAATCTGTAAGGGTTAAGTTTTACCACAAAAGTTCTCGATTTAGTTGGAGTGTGGTTTTGATATTTAAACTCTTCTTTTCTCATTGATACGGTCGATGTGAGATATTTCAACACTCTTGCTCCCCTAAATCAAATCTGAGCTTTAATAATTCTCAAATACTCTTCAGATAGTTTGTTGTTGCTTGTTGGTTAAGTTATAGCTGCTCTCAGTCAGGGTCAGCATGTGAGTTTACATATTCACTAGATTGTTTGCAGTGCACTAAATTAAATAATTTCTTACGTGCTCTTGCTTAATTACATGCTAATATCATTTATCTCGTTTAATGACTTCAACCAGCTATTTTATCAATGTTGAATTGCATTGCTAATCTGCTAGCGCTACGTATATAGCAGATTCGCAATGCAATTGGAAAGTATGATTAATTGTATTTTTTTCTCTCACCCAGATGATCGTAATTTTGTTTCCAAGTGATGTAGTTTTGCTTTACGTATTATGATTTGTGTATGAATCAAGTATCAAGATATTGTTTTTTTCTAGCAGTAGCAATGGCATCGCCTGACTCGTGGATGCAAGAATTCAATGATGCTTCAAAGCTTGCTGATGAAATCAATGGCATGATTTCCGGAAGGAGTTCGTCGCCAATGTCACCCTCTGGACCAGAAACACAACGTCATATGTCTGCAACTCGAAGAAAGGTTACAATACTAAGGACAAAGCTTGAGACTTTGCACTCACTCCTGTCTAAGCTCCCCACCAAGCAGAAGCAGTCAATGTGAGTAATATTCGAATTCACTTATACTACCTGTCCGCCCGCTCTCATACAAAAGAAAGACGTTATTAGTAGTGGCATTAAGTATTTCATACCAAATTTCATAGGGAACCTTAAGGTGGTTCAGTTGTGGTGTACCTTATTACATCCAACGGGGTTAAATTGGACAAACTTCAAACTTAAATCCTATGTGAAGTTTCTAAATATTAAGCAGTGTCAAACTTGCTAGTTTTACGCTTCTGTCAATTGAACCATCCCCATCATGCAGTCTGAAGTAGCAAAATATTGAACTTTTAGTGTACATCCATGTTCCAAAGAATTATTGTCTGACCAGGTATGGCTTCGGAAGGCTTCTTCATTCGAACAAATCAAACCACAGCCTTCGACTAACATCACTGCTGTTGCACAACTTCTGTCATCGGCACATTTCTCTCCTAATGTTTCTCCAGCTAGCCAGTATTATTCACTGAACTGCCCGACTATCTGTTGCCATTAACATCTGTCACACACTTTCTTTGAGTAAAACTTCAAAGCAAAGAATTAGCAGGGTGTTCTTTGTCCTCTTTTTCTACTAAATTGTGTTGAAATGTATGGTTGGTATCGAATTTCAGAATCATGGGATTAGGATTGCTTAACTTTTTGGATTTTGTTTTGCTCATATTACTTTATTTTAGCTGGTTATCACTCTATACACAAATTTTAATAGCTGCTGTGATAAACAGAACAGGAAAAGAAATGAATCGTCGCAAAGATCTGCTCGCAAGTTTGAGTTCTAAAGCTGATCAAATGGCTACTACTCTCAACATGTCTAGCCTTGGTAACAGAAATAACTTGCTTGGCCCTGATAAGAAGACGCATGACATAATGAGCAGAACAACTGGTTTAGACAACCATGGTTTTGTTGGCCTTCAACAACAAATCATTAAAGGCATGTGCTTGTAAATTGTATGATTATTAGTTTCTCCACCGTGTGATTTAGTCTGTGACTAATTGTAAAACGTTTTACGTTCCTAGCAGAACAAGATGAAGGCCTTGACAAATTGGAGGAGACGGTTATTAGTACCAAACATATTGCTCTGGCAGTCAACGAGGAACTTGATCTGCACACGAGGCTTCTGGTTTACTCTTTTGCTGATTTCTTCTCCACTTTACTTTATTAATGTTCCCTTCATGTTCAACCAGAATTGCACTGAGGACAGCTGCAGTTTTTTTACCTTTCGTTCCTTGCTTCCATAATGTGCAGGATAATCTGGACCAGCAGGTGGACACAACAAATTCGAACCTACAGGTTGAATCATTACAGTAATTGCATGCTTTTCTAGCTTGAATTTCACCGGATCGCACCCACACACTATTCGTTATGCTAACTTCTTCCAGGCATAGAAACTAGAAAGTGCCACCCTAATCTCAAATCTCTTTTCAAACAGAAGAGAACATGTTCTAAAAGAATGAATGTAGTCGTATCGTACTGAGAAAGTGCAGTATTCGCCTATTATTTGAGCTGCCTTGTTTTACTGTATATGCATAGCTTAGCTGTTGCTTCACAAGTTGTGTGGATCTAGTACGATTTTTTGTATGTTTGTGATCGATTTACCCTTTTAAGCTGCCCAGTTTAATTTATTCTACCTCTCCATTATGCTCTTGTTGACACGAGTTCGTTCTTGAAACAGCGGGTGCAAAAGAAATTGGCAGAACTGAACAAACGCACCAAAGGTAGTTGTTCTTGCTTGATCCTACTGGTCATTGGAGTTGTGATTTTGATAATTGTCACCAGGGCATTGATGAACTACTTGTAGCAGTAACGAGAAACTTTGCGAATGCTCGAATTTTCGAGCTAGATGTGATGCTAGTTAACTCGTAATCGAACGGTTGGAGAGTGAGAAACTCGTGTCATTGGTATACAAGTATGTGTCAAATGCTCAATCCAAAACTTTGGGTTGAATGATACATGTCTATTCATATTGGCATTGCTGTATTTAGAGGGATTACTATTTGAAAGTGAGACACAGTTGTTGCAATTAACTGGCTTGAGCTCCAAGTTTTCAAAGAGGAACACCAGAGGTCAGATGGTGCGTGATATAAGAGCTTGTTTGGCAACCGTTTCGGTTTTTTGTTTTTTGCTTTGCTTTTTGTGTTAAGAGAGAGATATAAGAGCAACATATGGGAGAAATGAAGAGACAGAAGAGTGAAGGCAGGATGATGGGAGAGATGTTGAAGAAATGTAACAGGAAAGACATGCAACAAAATGGCTCGGACAACTAGGGTTTTCCTCCTCCAGTTGGGTAATTTTCCGCATGCTTTTTTTAAATTTATTTATTATTATTCAGCATTCAAGCAATATTCTAATTAACTTAATCTAAGCTACATAAAATGTAATTTGAACTTGTCTGCAAATGCCCAAGGGGAACAAAGCGGAGAATATTCCGAGTTTGATTCTCTCCTCCCACAATTGCAAAAGTCGAAACAATAGGGGCCAAAACGAAAGCTGAATGATTTCCCATTTTGAGAAGATTATAAGGGGATTTTGACATTAAGGAAGTAAATATTAGCAGAAAGAATGCCAGGACTCGAGTTCAAATCAAGCGAAAATAGTATTTGACATACGAGTTTCTATACATTGTTCATATGAATTTACTTTCAACTACTAATTTGATACATTAAAAGAATTTGAAACGCTTCATCCAAAAATTCTGTTTCTAACTTTCTATGCACAAATATTCTCTCGCGTTACAAAAGGTGAAGAGTATATTTCCACTTGGCGACATGAAAATTGAAGGCATACTATAGATGAAAATGAAGATGCGCCGCCGTATGAACCTCAAATGAACTACCTACTAAGTTTGCAATCTAACCACCATATTGACATCGGCCTATGAAACCACGTACTGCTGTAAATGTTTCGTTCTCTTCTTGTTCTTCAGTTTTCGGAATGCACAGGACTCTATTTGTCTAATTCTCTCTCTACTAACTCCCATCAGCTCCCCTATCTCTTGCAATGTCTTCATCCTTCCATCCTCCAATCCAAACCTCCATCTGACAACCTGCTTCTCTCTATGATTGAGACCATCTAGTACCTTCTCCAAATCCTGCTTCATAAATTTTTTCATCAACAGATCTTCTGCTGTTTCTGCGTCGGGATCTGAGATTACTTCCTGTGAAGAACGACATGTAATCATCAGAAAAAAGGAACACACAAAAGGTGACAAAATGTTGGATAAAAATTGCCATTTCACTGGATGTCTCAAGGACAGACCGAAGGTTTTAGATTCTGGTTGATTCCAATTTTCTGCTCCAGAGATCTAGGGGCTTTTGGAGTCAGTAATACAGCAGAAAGCCTTTTCATCGACAGCCCTGTTGCCTCTGCGACTTCTTCATCATTAGGATGTCTTCCATTTAAACTATACAGTTGCTTTTTAGCCTCTCTAACTCTATATGTCGCCTCCACCATGTGAAACTGTTTACCAAAACATTACAAATGCAAAGAGTATTAAAAATATGAAGCACTAGGATGCACAGATTCAGCAGGAATGTTAATAATAACAATGATCCTCCCCGCCTCAAAAATCAATTTCAGTCTCTATATTCATGTTTTGAGAAGGAAGAGAAAAAATTTGGATTCTGCCATGTGTTGGTCCAGTAAAATGGGGTCCCAACCATTCAAACCTCAAGAGCCATGATGCGATATAGGAACCACAGGTAAAAGAAATATATGAAGGTAAAACTCACGGGTAAGCGAATTGTTCTGGACTGGTCAGAAAGAGATTTTCGAACAGCCTGTTTAATCCACCAGTGTGCATAGGTTGAGAACTTAAAACCCTTTGAAGCGTCAAATTTCTCTGCACCTCTTACAAGGCCTCGACATCCTTCCTGAAAGTCAATAACCAAGAATAATAATTCAAAGGTGGCAAGACTTTAAGGAAATAGTTTTTTCATCCTTAGGGAAAAGTACTTTCATACTAAAAGCACTATATATATGATAACAAAGATAAAATCATACCTGCACAAGATCTTGAAGATTCATCCCAGCTCCCTGATAATTTTTTGCAATTGATATTACAAGCCTTATGTTGCTCTTGATCATCTTGTCTTTGCACAGAATACCATAGTTTACACGCTTCCTCAAAGTCTTCTGATCAACTCCTGCTGCTGCAGCCCATTGTGCAGTGGTGGGCTGACCACCACATCTTTGCGAAAGCTCCTCCTGCAGCTTTTCCAGTTTCAGTAGTTCCTGAAATATAAGGCAATATTAAGGCATCAGAAATCAGACTAAAGAGAAATAAGCACAATGCTCACATTAACTCCAAATTTGATAGATGAAACTCAGGAAGAGATAAATGTGAAGCTTAACCTTTGGAGAGAAGTGTTAGAATCTAAAAGGTTTTCGCCTAAGTTGGTCAAAGACAGAATATATGGAGTGCAAGTTCAATGCAAATGGAGGCCCAAATGAGTTAGGGGTGAGGATCGGAGACCAAGAAGTACCAAAGAGTGACCGCTTTCGCTACCTAGGATCTATCTTGCAAAGGAACGGAAATTTAGATGGAGACCTCAACCATAGAATACAAGCTGGATGGATGAAGTGGAAGAGTGCATCTAGTGTGTTGTGTGACCGTCGTATGCCACTGAAGCTCAAGGGAAAATTTTATAAGACGGCAATAAGGCCGGCAATGCTGTATGGCACAAAATGTTAGGCGGTGAAGCATCAACACGTACATAAAATGGGTGTAGCAGAGATGAGGATGCCCCGTTGGATGTGTGGGCACACGAGAAAGGATAAGATTAGGAATGATGATATTCGAGGTAAAGTAGGAGTAGCTGAAATTGAAGGAAAGATGAGAGAAAATCAGTTACGGTGGTTTGGACATGTGCAACGAAGGCCTGTTGACGCTTAGTTTAGAAGATGCGACTACGAGACAGAGGTCAGAGCCGAAGGGGTAGAGGAAGACTTTGGAAGAGACTTTAAGAAAAGACTTAAGAGTACTTGGATGTAATGGAAGACATGATATAGGACCAAGCGCAATGGTGCTCTAGGATTCATATAGCCGACCCCACTTAGTGGGAAAAAGCTTTGTTGTTGTTGTTGTTGTTACTCACATTAACTCCAAATACTAGAAACTCTTGTCTATTTACTTCTACTTGTACAATATTACAACGACTTCACTATTTCCCTACTTGTACTCCATTACTTGTACAATTACACTCTTCGAATTTAATTCCATGAAATACATGAACTGGCAAAATAACTTCTCAAGTGTTGGCCATAAACAATTTTAGCGAATCTATCAACAAATTCAATATCAACCCATGAGTAGTATGCTTTAGCCTCTGTGATAGCCCACATAATTTAAACATCAGGTATACTTAACCCATGAAAGGATATTGTGTGCATGCTTCATTTTTAAATCACTGCAAAATGGAAGTATATTTGTGAGTAGTTCAGTGAAGGATCTTCTTTACATTATTGAACTTTCTAATAGTTATCTGCGAGGACATGACCTATCAGGCTACAAAAAGGGTAAATAAACCTTTTCATTCATTTTTTAAAATTTGTTATTTATATTTTCTGAGGGTGCAGGGGTGCAGTATCAATGAAGATTGCAAGCAAGGAGTAATTGAAAGATTTCATAAGCATCAAGGTGGATTCAAAACTCTCACGATGACACTATAGTACCTGAATTCCTTCAGAAAGCTCAATTTCTTCGTTTGCAGTAAGAAGGCGAGAAGCGTGGGTAGTTGATCTCAAGTAACGCAATGGATCAGAGTGGTCTATTTCTTGTACCGAAGAATGCTTTTTTCTAGTGGCTGAACCAGACTTCACGGACACAACACTTGCAGCAGCCTTTTCTGCTGCTTTTGCTCTTCTGGCCTTCCTTTCCGTTTGACGACTCGATTTTGCAGTTATACCCTTGGAAAGTTGCTCCTGCAGAAGTTCAAATTCTTCATTTGTTCGCTCCACTTCTTCCAACTCTTTTATTGCAGATTGAATGAAATGATCTTCCACAAATGCAGTTTCAGCTCCCATGGAAGCTCCTACTCTAGAAATCTGTTCGGTTTCCATATGCTGAGCCCAATTGAAATGCAAAGCTTTAGTCTCTGGAGAAACTGGAGATGAACTTTCTGGTTTAGCAGAGTGATTAGTGCTACTGCTAACCAGCATAGCCACATCCTTTGCAACCTTCAGAGCTGCTTTTGCAAGAGTGACAGCTTCAGCGGCAGCAGCTTCTATTACAGCCTCTTCACTCGTAAGAAGAGTTTCTGTAGCTAAAGTTGCTCCAAAATTCGCCTGATGAGAAACACCCAAGTTAACTAGAGTTGTAAGCTCAACATCTTTCATACATAAGGAAAAATCAAATTGGGAAAGAAAATACCTGGAATCCTAAACTCTAAACCCAACAATAGAGCATGAGACCAAAATTTGTTATTGCAGTATGCTATGAACAAGTGAAGGTGGCTAGGCCACAGCATCTAATACATGTTCAAAAACTATCTGAAAACCTAACCAGAATCCATGTCAAATTTTTAGAACAGTTTGTGTTATTTATTTGAATGAATGCAAACATAGTTTGTGTAAGTTATCTATTACCCAAGAATCATGCAAAAACGGCAGGCATTTAACAAAACATCCTCAATTTGGTCACAAGCTCAATGATAATCAAAACAAGCTACCTAAATGTGTGCAGGTCTACACTTAATTATTAGGACCAAGAAGCAAGAACAAAACTAAATTGATAAATAAATTGGCAAAGCTTTACACCCAGAGAGATAACTTTAAGGTAAAGATAATGCTATATGAACAATATGCACTGAAGAGTCTCGATTATCAATCAGTAACCATTACCTCAGTCGGAGGACCAATTGCCCCTGTGTATGTCCACGGTCTACTTGAGGCCAGAGAATCAGAATTAACTTCTAAAGACGGTAATCTGGGCCTCTCCATATCAAGCACTGTAGTTGTTGCTGTTGATGTTGAATGCGATGTAGTGGATAAGATATATTGTGCTCGGAAACACAGAGGATCTCTAGTTTTTGCTGCATATGTCAACCAATAAAATCATAAGGACAAGTTGCATTTCGTTTAAATATCACAGAAAAGAAAAAACAATTCAAATTTCCTCGTCTCCAGCTCCAACTAATAAGCCGGAGGATGGTCAATGGGTGACTATGGAAACTCCATACGTCACTATCATCACCATCACCAACACAAACACCACCACTCACCACCACAATTAACACATATCTAACACTTAAAAGTGCGTCGCCACTTAGTTAAATGGGTACCCATTGACCATCCCTAAAGCCGAGCCTTCCAAGACTACACGTTTGGTGTGGAGCATCCAACAAAAGTATAAATATTCAACAAAAATTCATAACAAGTACACACACACACACACACACACACACACACACACACACACACACACATACTTATGTGACTCAGATAATATTACATGAACTATTGATTCGATTGTAAAACACCAACTTTGCAGAGGTGATAGAGTAGAGCAAAGAGCAATCAGAATGAAATGGGCAAAAGTTAAAAAGAATGCAGAAGGTAATTCAAAGGAATGAAACCTTCGAAGCCGCTGTGCTTAAACAATTCATCAAAGAAAAGAGTGTGTGGGGTCCTGAGGACTGTGAGCTTGGTGGCCATGAGTCCTCCTCCAATGGCGGCGGCGCTCCTCTTCTGCTTCTTGTTATTCTTCTGGTCATTTGCTGGGTAAGCCCCAACGAGTGGGAGTGGGGTGAGAAATGAGGCATTGGGAAGGGCGTGTATGTGGGAATTACAGAATCCAACGGCTGCGGATGATGAGGATGAGGATGATGATGAAATTGATAGGATTGACATGTCTTTCTTCTTCTTCTTCTACATCTAAAGCTTCAAAGGCACTGCATGGATGCGAGAGACCCAGGGAGAGAGCGGTTTTCTTATCCTCAAGGATTTGGAGTTTTGGACCACCCAAACCCAAAACTAAAGATCAGGCTCCCTCTATAATTCATTTTTTCAAGAGAAATGCCAGGGCCTAGGAGAGAGAGAGAGAGAGAGCTTTCTGCTCATTTTTTTGATACAATATTTTAATGGGAGCTTTAATAAAACACCCCTGGCACTGTTTACTTTTAACGAAAAACCACTTTTTTACCTTTAACTGTCACTATTCATTATACCTTCAAAAAGGACTTTTCATTAAAACTGTCACTATTCAGGGACTTTTCGTTAGTTTTTCTTATTTTAATTTGATCAAATTATATATATATTTTTTTCTTTATTTTTGGGAAATATTTTTTTTAACCAACGATATTATCTGCACTAAGGAGAGATGGGTTGGGTTAAGCCTCACAATAGACTAGTAATAATGCGATTCAAATTCGCTTTTGGTAAGAATCAAACATAAAACCTATCACTTACAAGTGAAGAGGAATATCACTATACCGTGGTACTAAGGGTTAGTTTGGTATTGCTGTGCTGTGAGAATTAGCAGCTGAGAAACAAAGCAGGAGAGTGTTTGGTAATTTTTTTAATAAAAGTGCTTTTAGCAAAAAAAGAAAAAAAATAGTGTTATAGTGTTTGGTAAATTTTTATGTAAAATAGTTGTGACTGTATAAAATGACCAAAAAATGTGGATGTGCTATTAATTTATTTTTTTTAACAAATAAAAGTCAATTACTATATATATATATATATATATATATATATATATATATATATTTAAATATTTATAAACTTATCTCAAATATTAATTAGTACGACAAGTTACTTCAAAATATAGAAATATTTTAGATTAAATAGTTAGGATTCATTAGTACAATATTGTTGATGTATTTGAAAGTAGTCTAATTAGATGTATTCATCAAACTTGTCGCTATTCTATTTCTTAATGTTTCTTTCTCATGTGATCCTTCAACTGGCCCCTTCACAAAAGTCACTGGATCATAAAAATGATAATCACATTTAGAGTACCTTCATTGACACGCCCTAATCTTGATGTCATCGGGACATCAGGATGGTTATGTAATGATCGACACCTGGAGGTAACGAAAGCCATTTAGAAAGCATGAGAACAAGAATAAATAAGACTTACGTATTTAAATATAATGAATATGTAGATAAGGAACGTGTTCAGAGTATACAACTAATTAGGACACTAAAAAGAAATAATATAAAATTTGAATGGACAAAGAAGTTGGTCTTACACCGAGAGGACTCGAAGATGCCGACTCGGAAGTGCCTTGACGCGGGGATTGTATGCCCCGATTCTATGTCCTAAAGGGGCGCAAAACAAACATGAGTGGACCAAGTTGATATATATATAATAAAACAGTTATCAACATACTAATCCTCAGGTTTTATGAAAAGACATATAACATGATAAATAAAATAGGTTTTTCGAAACATAGCATGTCATGTAATGTCTCAAATCATAACTCATATATACATAGTCGCTAGTGAATGTCCAATATCCCTCCAGGCCCCATGCCAGCTCCCCGTTCCTATGCCAATTGCCAGAGGAAAATCACCTTTAGGCCTCATGCCAGCTCCTCGCCCCTGGGCTAATTGCCAGAGAAAAAACTCTTCAGGCCCTATGCTAACACCGTAACCGTCATTGGGGGCGAAATCTATCCCTTGCCCCGTAGTGGAATATGGACCACTAGGTAAGTACAAAATCATTTAACATACAAATATTTGAAAAACAACTTCATAGTATAAAGTCATCCATCATCTATACTATAAAGCGGTGTTCGAAACATATTCTAAATATTATATCGTCATCCATCAGATATCCTATAAAGAACATGGGTTATAGGAAAAATAGTAATAATTCAAAGTAACCTCAATAAGCATGTAAATCAATTTCTCATAAAACATTCACAAACGTATTAAGTAAATCATGCTTTTCATGTATGCATTTCTATTATTAAAACATGCATTTTAGAAGGGGTCCACTCACCGTTCACCGTTGGTGCAAAGCCGTATCGAATAGGAATAACGGAATCGCAGCTAATAATTGCACCTAAACATATAAATAGTACAATTATTAAAACTATACTGAAACGATTGAATTTAGAAAAACAGGCTTCAAAAACGGGTCCAAGACGTCGGAATTAGCCTAAATGAGTCTCAAACGAAAACTCAAAAAGTCAAAGGTTAATCGGGTCGATCAAAGTCATCGGGTCGAGTCGACCTGGGTTAAATAGTCAAACCCAGTTTTGGGTTTTGGGCTAGGGTAGGTAATTGGGTTGGGTCCTTAAGGGTTTAGGGTTTTAAAGAAATGGGCTTAAATGGTTTTTAAAGGAAATGGGTTAGTAAGTGAGCTTTGTGCCCAGGTTTAAACGCCAGAGGTGTAGGTCCGCACGGCTTTAAGGCCTAAAGTTAAGGCCATCTCCAACCGAAGGCTGGCCAGATGGCTCGTTTTAGCGCTCTAGCCCTCCAAGATATTAATATTTTAATGAACAATACAAAGTCATATTTGTCTTTGTCTCCAACTGAGGGTCAAAAGGTCATAAGGCTCATTTTAACCCTGTCACAAAAAATCGTCTCCAATCGAGGGTCAAAGGGTCTTAGGGCCAAACATAATTTATTATTTAAATTTAAAAACTACAACAACTTAAATTTAAAAACAACAACTTAAATTTAAAAACTACAAATTAAATTTAAAAACAACATTAACTTAAATTTAAAAACTACAAAAACTTAAATTTAAGGGTAAATTACACAGTACCCCCTCAGGTTTAAGGTCTATTACAATTGCATACAACATCTTCAAAACATTTCACTTTCATACCTCAACTACTATTTTATTTCAATATAGTACCTCTGTTACATTTTCCATCCATTGATTCGTTAAAAGTTGACGTGGCTGCCATAGTTGTGCCACGTGGCTGCCAAATGTGTGCCACACGGTAATTTTTTTTATTCATTTAAAATATTATAATAATTGATCCTTAAAAAAAAAAAAAAAACCTGAAACCCATCATTCCCCTCAGCCCCCACCCTAATCCTAACATGGCCAACTCCACCTCCCCAAAACCCCAATTCTATTCCGAAAAAAACAGAAACCCAGAAATCCTCGACCCACTTCTCCCTCTTCTCCACTCTCTTCACCTCCCTTCATTCTCTTTTCCCAGATCAACGCCGCCCTTTCCCCATCACCACCACAGAGCTTTCTCTTCGATCCATCTGCTCCTCATAGAGGTCATTCGTCATCACCCAATCTCACCGTCCACCGGGCCGATTTCTCATCGTCGCCCTACTGCTCCTACTCTTGCTCCCGCTCGTTGTCGTCTTCGACGACGAAGATGATGCGGGGCAAGATGACGTCCTTGGAGTTCGAATTTGCATTGGGGTAGGGTGGGATGAGATGGGGGTTGTGAGGAGGGGGCTGCGATGATGATGGGGAAGGGCTGCGGTTATGATGGGAGGAGAGGGAGGTGGGTCAGGGGGAGGTGGGTTGAGGGGAGAGGGGAAGGTTTCTGGGTTTGTTTGTAGGGGTGTGTTTCAATTTGGGTTTTTTTTTATTTTTTTTTATTTTAAGGGTAAATTATTATAATATTTTAAATAGATAAAAATTTATTTTGTTGCCACGTGACATACATTTAGCAGCCATGTGGCAGCCACGTCAGCTTTTAACGGATCAATATATGAAAAATGTAATGAAGGTACTATATTGAAAGAAAATAGTAGTTGAGGTATGAAAGTGAAATGTTTTGAAGATGTTGTATGCAATTGTAATAGACTCCAAACCTAAGGGGGTACTGTGTAATTTACCCTAAATTTAATGTCCATAATTAACATCATCTTCATCATCCGCCATTGTAGGAGTATAGTCAGCGGTAAACAACTACCGCCGAGACATAATTTCCTTTTTTTTCCTATCAAAATAGGCATTACTCATTTGAGTATAATTCGAAGTGTTCATTTCCATATTCTTATCATCCATCTCTTCTTGTATTTGTTCGGCTCGTTCTTCATACCTACACTTCATTTCTTCCACCTCCAGGGCATTTTGCTCTGCCATTAATCGCAATGAGGCCGCCACTTCATATTGAGAGGCGTAATCATCATTTGCCTTGCCATTTTCCTTCAACCTTCGAGCCTTGTTTCGTCTCATAGCCCTAGGTAAAGAACCTTCGGTTGAAGACGGATTTTCTACCCTTATTTGTTGAATGGTAGGAGATCCATATTCATCCATATCTACAGTTGAGGATGCAATTTCGAACACCAGCGTATGATGTACTAACACACCCCGATCCGGAATGTCCACTAGGACTCTGAATCGAGCTATGCTAGCCAACACTTGGAAGGTGGCGAAACCATAAAGTGTGGTGATGTGGAAAATGTGAATAAATTTAAACCTAATAGTGCCTAAATAACAAAGTGCGATGGTGAGCGGGAGTAAACTCATCTCACACGTGACGTCAAAGCATAAATGAAGTACAATAGAGTGGGTAATATACCCTCAAAGGTAACCACCAATTCTGAGATTTGGTAAAAATCCTCGTCGAGACGAACGTTTAATAACTAAAACCTGAAGGGGCACAAAACAGAACATGTGAGTAGGCAAAACAAAGCTTTGGAAACATCTTTCTTTTAGAAATGTAGTAACCCCTCACTGAAATCCGTATAATTTCCTAGAAAATAACAATACATATGTATATAAAAAAAATCATGTTGATGAATGGTAAAAATCAAGGTATGCCATGTCGAAGTATCTCATTAACAACCATATAAGCAAGATGAATTAAATCAATATAAAATGAATGTCAGTTGGAGTCACCTATAGTGACCTGTACAACTCATCCATATTTCATCAATTAATGCTAGCACATAAATCGAATATCCATATCTTATCAATCAATGCTAGCACATAAATCAGAGTCACCTATAGTGACCTATATGACTTATCCATATCTCATTAATTAATGCTAGCGCATAAGTCGAAGTCATCTATAGTGACCTGTACGACTCATCTATATCTCATCAATCAATGCTAGCACATAAGTCGGAGTTACCTATAATGACTTGTACGACTCATCCATATCTCATCAATCAATGCTAGCACATAAATTGGAGTCACCTATAGTGACCTGTACAACTCATCCATATCTCATCAATCAATGCTAGCACATAAGTCGAAGTCACCTATGGTGACCTGTACGACTCATCCATATCTCATTAATCAAGTCCTGCACACGAGTTGGAACCACCTAAAGTGGTCTGTATAACAGGCTAGGTGTAAATAAACAAGCTCAAGTGCTATGATCACGTGAAGGCTGTGTGAAGTATCACAAGTCACCTACGAGTCAGAACCACCTAATGTGGTCTGTACGACAGGCTGACACCTACCTTGGAATCCAAGGTGAGCGTAAGGTGCGGGAGGTGAACGATCACGTGAAGGCTAGGCTCTGACCTCGGGTAGAGCACTAACACTGGGGTGCAGGACAATGAATTCTACTCAAATTCATTCATCACTAAATCACATTGGTGTGCAACACTGTGCAAAGTTGTACTAAATCACATACTAAAATGCAAACTAATTATGGCATGACATTTATAAAGTGTAAAACCACCATTTCTCGTTTCCTCACACATTTTCACCAGATTCCTTCACATTGCTCAATTTTCCAAACAAAGCTTTTACCTCGATTATTTAATCTCACTTATTGCATGGCTGCATATAATGTCTCGTTAGACTACCTACGTACCCTAAGCAGAGATCAAACCAATCGTAGTTCACAGTAATTATTTGTAGGTAATATGCATATGGGTATATCATGATATAATCTAAACTCAACCATCTCATAGTACTTTATAACATATAAATATATATAACATGGCATGAATTTCTTAGTTCAATTTAAAAGCATTTGTGGAATTATCAATTACATATATACATGATAAGAAGGAAAAGATCCACTCACCTGAAGTCCGCACTACAATTCTTTAGCCCGAAAATCAAGGCGTCACGAACCATCGTCGCCTAAAACAATTATCAAATAACGTCTCATAATTCTTATCGATATAACACGTAACTTACATAAAATACATTCCTACGTAATTCAATCCCTTACGTCCAATGATCCACATTAATCTTCTAGAACAACATCCCAAAGTTTCATTACGATCCAACGGTCGGATCTCCGCCAATTGCCAAAACCAAGTGGCGACCGACATTTTATTTTACGAACTTACAAATCCAATTTAGGAAGATCCATAAGTCAGATTTCCAATCCGCAAGTTCTTAAATTCCTCAAATATTACGAATAATAGCCTATTAAAGTTTGATGACGATCCAACGGTCGGATCGTTGATTCATACGATGGCCTATTAACGTATCGTAGATAATTTGGGTTCTAACAATCAACCTACATCATTCAATTCTCAAAACTGAACTTAAGGCATCTAATATAACCTAAAAATAGCATTGACGGCCTTCTAGCCACGCACCGCCACACGCGGTGTGATGTGAGAATTACTTGACACACAAATTAAACCCTATTGATGACAATTGTAGTAATGATGCAAGTAGGGATCGTTCTAGACCGGGGATTAACTAGGGATGCTAATCAATAAATATAAGACTCAAAAATATAAAAACAAAGTTAAAAATGTAAACAAAATATTTTAAAACAAGAAAGTAAAAGGGGGATTTGGGATTGGTGAAATTGAACAATTAAAACTTAAACTTTGAAAACAAACTTAAAGCAAAATAGATTGTGATGAAATAGAATGATGAGAAACTAGTTAAAGGGTTCCTTATCCACACATGAACATATGCATATAATTTGATTCCCAGTTATGACTTCAACAAACGATAAATGACAATGTTCCAAGTTAATTAGGTTTGCTTAAATTAACTCTTAGATTTCCCTAGATTCATTGAATTGGACGGAATACGCATCACAACCAAATTATTCCTTATCAAAGTCCCTAACTATGGAATACGCATGATAAAGACATTTAACAAAGATCATTAAGTTCAACGGAAATCATAAACATTGACTAGGCATTCATAACTATGGAATACGCATGTTACTCTTGCCAAGGATTTACTTAACACAATCGTGACTAGCGATCTTTACTACTCATGAATATAAGTTCATAACGATTAGGTGAAATTCCCTTATATCCTAGCATCAAGTTTAGGCATGCAAATTAAGTGTCGACCCTTAACCCACATACATAATCAAGTCTTTTATCAAAACAGAAAAGTAAACCACATCTAAAGTTTATGAATTCATAACTGGAGTAAATCAAATCATAACCAACATATGTCCATGGTTTCAAATTTGCCTCTAACTAAAAAGAAATTAGTTCCACATGTTTAATATAATTGAACAACAATTTAAATTAAACATTGGAAGAAAAACAAAAGAAAGAAAACACCTAAACGGTCCAACGATCCAAGCGCATCCAAGGACTTTCCTTTTCTTCTCTTTGTTGCGGCACAAGGCTTTGAATGATGTTGAAGGATTGGTTTTATGGAGGAATGGATGGAGGAAGTTTAGATATGTAGGGAGAGGCAAGGAAAGGCTTGTAGAATGGTTTATTCTTGGATGATTTTAATGAGGTTGCTACCATGGGTATTTATAGGAGAAGGATGGACTTGTTTAAGCCAAATTTCTGGTGGGAATTCATCAAGGATGCATGGAATTGAGTGGATTTTTAATGGGTTAGGTCTTGAATCATCCACACACTTTCCTAATGGGTTAGGTATTGAACAACCACTCACATGTCATGGTGACTTAGGCATTGCATCATCATTCAAATGTCATGGTGAGTTAGACATTGCATCATCACTCAAATGGGCTTGTTTAAGCCAAAAATCTGGTGGGAAACAACAAGGAAAGCCCACGGCATTGAGTTGTTTTGGTGGGTTAGGCATGGTTTTGAGTGGAGTTTTGGTCAATCCTTCTAGAAACCTATCCCTTCTTGCAACTTGTATTTGTTTCACCATATTTTTAGCATGTTCCTAGCTTCTTTTGACTTCAAATTCGTCCATCCATCTTGCATGGATCATAAGCAATCCATCTTGGGCCCAAAAACACTCCAAACTACTCCAAATTGGCCCAAAATGCACCCTTAGCCCATATAACCTACAAACACACGAAATTAGCTTTAAACACTATTATAAATACTAAATAATTACTAAAATGCAAGAAAACAAGCAAGCTAAGTCGCATAAATATGCTCCTATCAAATTCCCCCACACTTAGCTTTTGCTAGTCCTCGAGCAAAACAAAACGAAACAAAGTAATCAAACGAATCAAAACAAGTAAAACACAACCTAAACCTTCCAACGTTTGCCTCAGGGATTTCCAATGCACATGACATGTTAAAGATTATCATTCCCACAGATTTGAGTCAATTTAATACTTAAGCACATACTTAATCATAGTCACTACTTATTAGTTCACAATGAACCAATTAAAACAATGTTTTGAATGTAGTAACATGCCTTAGAGAATTCCCTCAATCCTTACAAGATATGCACTCTATTTTCACTCAGATTTTCTAACAACACACCCTATACTAGTTATATGTGAGAGAATTGATGTAGATATAAAAAACGAATGCTCACATATATGTATCATAAAGAACGTAATTTCCGGAGTTAATAAGCATGTTTAGATATGATCTCATGAATGGAACACTACTACTTAGATGCGAGAACCAATGTTATGCTCATACCAAATTCAAACTCCACAAATTGAAACACATATCACTCAAGAAGAAGTCAAGGGTTGCAACGAGGCTTGTGGTATTGGTTAACAAAGAATAGGAAAGGGAAAACAAACGTTCTTCAAGCATTAGTAAGCAAAGTAATGAGATTAAGACTTAGAATTCACTTAGATTGCGGAATTTAACTTAAAAACACAAGGGGAAGACTTAGACAACTCTTTAGGGCCGAATTCATTGTTTTGGACCCTTACTTCAACAAACAATACTTTGGAACTCTTTTTTTTTTTTTTTTTTTTTCCGTGCCTATGGCACACAATTCACAAAAGAAAAACTTCCCCCACACTTGATTTCTGCCACAAAGGAATTCAATTTGAATCATGCTTACTTATACTTTAAGAACGAGGGTGGCTCTTTGGCTAAAGTGGTGGTCACTACACAACTTCTTCTTGAATATGTGATATGCAAATCAATAGCATGCTTTGAATGAATTGGGCATGAATTCTAGCATTTGGAACTAAACGATGAAACGCCTTCTAAGTAGCAATCAAGCAAAGAATAATGAGATCATGCAACGACTTTAGAAAAGCAACAAGTTCACAGATTATTAACTCTCCAAATAAACGTTTAGGCTCAAATCTCACAAGGTTGTAGCGTTAGTTTGAGTTACTTCCTTCAAGCATGTTACAAAAACTAATTTTTCCTTTATGATTACATGTGAATTCATAAGTTACAACCACAACCGAGCATAAACCAAAGAGTAAATCAAACTTTTATCCATGTTTATAACTTTCTTTAACCGTCATGCAATTACAAACCGAATCCTCATCATTGTGTTGGAAGGTACCCTAAGACACAAACAAACACACAAAAACAACTCTTTTTGGGTTTTTAAAACAATTTTTCAAATTTTTATGGGATTTTCGGATTTTTGACACAAAACACACTAAAATACACCAAACAGCTTAAAAAGGCTTAAAAACAGTGAAAAACAACATTAGAAATTATGAGTGAGAAAACCCTACGAATTTGCATCAAAACACTTTGGTTTCCCCCCCACACTTAAATCAAACATTGTCCTCAATGTTTCAAGCATAGACTAACACAAATAATCAACAAACAAACAAAACAGCAACTAAGTAATTTAACATGGCATAATTGAAAACAACAACAAAGAGAAGGGTTTAGGAACGCAAATCTGGAATTTGGAGTGCTTTCTAGGTCTTCCTTTGTTGTATGCATGGGTTGCCTCCCAAGTAGTGCTTTCTTTAACGTCTTGCAGCCGGACGAAGAACATAATCATGCCCCATGAGTGCCCACGGCATGGAGTGGGTTTTCATCCTCTAACTCTATGAATGGAAGCGGATAGTAATTCTCCTTGATTGGGCCATTGAGCATCCTACAATCCATGTGAATTCGCTCACCATCCGGGATATGCTCGGGTACCTGCACCCAAGTAGGGAACCACCTCTTAATTTTAATGGGAATTGGATTTGGATTAGGTGCCTTACCTTGGTGTTGTGATGAAGTGGCAGCAACATGAACTTTCTTCCCCTTGGTGCTCTCGGCCAAATTGGACATTTTTAGGGCAGTGGCCGTGTGGTCCTTATGCTCCACTCCAATTCCCTCATCTTGCATGGTTCTTGAAGCAACCTTTGTGTTAGGGGCTGAATGATCCGTCCCTATCTTTTCTATTGTATCAATAACACAACAAGAACGAACAACGTTAGGAGTCTCAATGGATTCAGAAATTTTAAAACAAATCATATCACCACCAAATGCCATAGTTACTTCTCCTTTGGCTACATCAATCTTGGTTTGAGCCGTTTTCATGAAAGGCCGTCCAAGGAGAATGGGCAATGAATGAGCATGATCCGATTCATCCATCTCAAGAACATAGAAATCCGCCGGAAAGATCAAATGATTAACCTGTACCAAAACATCTTCCACAACTCCCTTTGGATAGGCATTAGATCTATCGGCCAATTGTATAATTACACCATCATTTTTCAACACTCCTAGATTCATAGATGCATAAACGGAATATGGCATAACATTTATAGATGCACCTAAGTCTAACATGGCAGATTTGAACCGTGTATTACCAATTACACAAGGGATAGTGAAACTACCCGGATCCTTGCATTTAGGTGGCAGCTTCCTTTGCAACATCGCAGAGACATTTTCACTTACATGCACCACCTCTTTCTCCCGAAAACGTTTCCTTGTTGTACAAAGCTTCTTCAAACATTTGGCGTACTTCGGGATTTGCTTGATTGCATCCAAGAGAGGTATGTTAACTTGAACCTTCCTAAATGTCTCTAGAACATCTTTTTCCTCATCTTCATTCTTGGATTGCAAAAACCTGCTAGGAAAGGGCACATTGGGTGGAATAAAATTAGAATTAACCAAACTTGGACTCATCTTACCTAGGGGGGATGAATTGGAAGGCTTAGGAGCCATGGATGCTTGCGGCAAAGGTTGCCCCACCTTTGACGTGGGTGAACTTGGTGTCTCCTCTTCAGATTTCAACTTTTCCTCCTCTTTAGGTCCGAATGTTGGTGGTGTAGGACCTGCCCCTACTTCTTTTCCACTCCTTAGCATGATTGCATTTGCGGTTTCGAAACCACCCTTTGGATTCACTACGGTATTGCTTGGTAACTTGCTTTGCTCACGAAACTGCCCCATAAACTCGGCAATTTGCCCAATTTGTTTCTCCAAATGATCCACTCTTTTGTCTCGGTTTTGCATAGCCTTAGCTTGATCTTCCTGCCCAAGAGACAATTTAGTTAGTAACTTAAGGAGTGTATCATTGTCAAGAGACGTACCTGAAGAGTTTGAGGCAGATTGGGGTTGGTTTTGAGGTTGGCCGTATGGCTTGGTAAAGAACCCCGGGGGTTGTTGCCTAAAGCCTCCTTGGTTTTGAGGTTGTTGGGGCTCCCTCCACTTGAAATTTGGGTGGTCTCTCCAACCGGGATTATATGTGTTTGAATATGGATCATTTCTCGGTTGGTTTTGATTTTGGAATCCAATGGAATTAGCAGATTCCCACCCGCCGTTCTCAATCAATTGAGGGCATTGATCGTTGGTATGTCCTTGCATAGAGCACACGCCACAAACACTTGGTCCATGAATCTTCATTCCCTCGGCCAACTGAGAAACAATAGAAGTGAGGTTAGTTAATTGGGATTGAATGTCGGACGAAGAACTTACCTCATTCACTTGTGGCCGTGGGGGGTCTCTTTGCCCAACACCTTCGTATTGTTGTGCATTATGAGCTCGGTTGGCAATTAGAACTTTTGCAGCCCCCGGAGTTTTATCCACCAACGCACCTCCCGCCGCGGCATCAAGCATTTGGCGTTCCATGGGAAGGAGTCCTTCGTAGAAATATTGAATGAGCAGCTCCTCCTTCATTTGATGTTGTGGACATGAAGCAACAAGTGATTTAAAACGTTCATAATAAGAAGGAAACGATTCACCTTGATTTTGTTGGATGCCACTAATCCGTTTCCTCAAGAGAATGACTCTTGAAGTTGGGAAAAACTTCTCCAAGAAAGCTCTTTTCATACTATCCCAAGATGTAACCGTTCCGGGTGCTAACTCATAAAGCCAATCCTTCGCCTTTTCCAAAAGTGAGAATGGAAATGACTTCATCATCAGAATGTTCCCATCGACATTGACGGGTGTCATGCTCGAACAAACCACCTCGAACTCCTTGAGATGCTTGTTGGGATCTTCCATGGATAGCCCATGGTATTTTGGAATGTGGTGCAACAAGCTTGATTTCAACTCGAACTCAGCAGTCTTGCCTAGGGCAGCCGCGGGGTATTGAATGCATAATGGTGCGGCATTGGTCAACCCCGAGGCCGAGAGCTCTTTAATGGTCCGATTGTCCGCTGCCATAACTTCTTCTTTTACTTCTTCAAACTCAGATTTGTCCTCTGAACTTGAACTAGGTTCACTAGGTTCGCTAGGTTCGGGATGCCTCATCTTTCTTCTCAAATCACGTTCAAAATCGGCGTTAAAGTCCAAGATATGCACAGTTTGAGAACTCCGCGTCATGCATTAGTACCTAAACCAAGAAAACAAAACAAAATAAGAAAACTAGGTAAATTACACAAAAAACACACGGCAAAAACACAAGGGATTAGCAATTTCGCTAATCCCCGGCAACGGCGCCAAAATTTGATGTGAGAATTACTTGACACACAAATTAAACCCTATTGATGACAATTGTAGTAATGATGCAAGTAGGGATCGTTCTAGACCGGGGATTAACTAGGGATGCTAATCAATAAATATAAGACTCAAAAATATAAAAACAAAGTTAAAAATGTAAACAAAATATTTTAAAACAAGAAAGTAAAAGGGGGATTTGGGATTGGTGAAATTGAACAATTAAAACTTAAACTTTGAAAACAAACTTAAAGCAAAATAGATTGTGATGAAATAGAATGATGAGAAACTAGTTAGAGGGTTCCTTATCCACACATGAACATATGCATATAATTTGATTCCCAGTTATGACTTCAACAAACGATAAATGACAATGTTCCAAGTTAATTAGGTTTGCTTAAATTAACTCTTAGATTTCCCTAGATTCATTGAATTGGACGGAATACGCATCACAACCAAATTATTCCTTATCAAAGTCCCTAACTATGGAATACGCATGATAAAGACATTTAACAAAGATCATTAAGTTCAACGGAAATCATAAACATTGACTAGGCATTCATAACTATGGAATACGCATGTTACTCTTGCCAAGGATTTACTTAACACAATCGTGACTAGCGATCTTTACTACTCATGAATATAAGTTCATAACGATTAGGTGAAATTCCCTTATATCCTAGCATCAAGTTTAGGCATGCAAATTAAGTGTCGACCCTTAACCCACATACATAATCAAGTCTTTTATCAAAACAGAAAAGTAAACCACATCTAAAGTTTATGAATTCATAACTGGAGTAAATCAAATCATAACCAACATATGTCCATGGTTTCAAATTTGCCTCTAACTAAAAAGAAATTAGTTCCACATGTTTAATATAATTGAACAACAATTTAAATTAAACATTGGAAGAAAAACAAAAGAAAGAAAACACCTAAACGTTCCAACGATCCAAGCGCATCCAAGGACTTTCCTTTTCTTCTCTTTGTTGCGGCACAAGGCTTTGAATGATGTTGAAGGATTGGTTTTATGGAGGAATGGATGGAGGAAGTTTAGATATGTAGGGAGAGGCAAGGAAAGGCTTGTAGAATGGTTTATTCTTGGATGATTTTAATGAGGTTGCTACCATGGGTATTTATAGGAGAAGGATGGACTTGTTTAAGCCAAATTTCTGGTGGGAATTCATCAAGGATGCATGGAATTGAGTGGATTTTTAATGGGTTAGGTCTTGAATCATCCACACACTTTCCTAATGGGTTAGGTATTGAACAACCACTCACATGTCATGGTGACTTAGGCATTGCATCATCATTCAAATGTCATGGTGAGTTAGACATTGCATCATCACTCAAATGGGCTTGTTTAAGCCAAAAATCTGGTGGGAAACAACAAGGAAAGCCCACGGCATTGAGTTGTTTTGGTGGGTTAGGCATGGTTTTGAGTGGAGTTTTGGTCAATCCTTCTAGAAACCTATCCCTTCTTGCAACTTGTATTTGTTTCACCATATTTTTAGCATGTTCCTAGCTTCTTTTGACTTCAAATTCGTCCATCCATCTTGCATGGATCATAAGCAATCCATCTTGGGCCCAAAAACACTCCAAACTACTCCAAATTGGCCCAAAATGCACCCTTAGCCCATATAACCTACAAACACACGAAATTAGCTTTAAACACTATTATAAATACTAAATAATTACTAAAATGCAAGAAAACAAGCAAGCTAAGTCGCATAAATATGCTCCTATCACGGTGCCGTGGGTGGCGTTTGGTCGCCTCGACTCGCCGAAAAATTCATCTATTTCTAAATATTACCAAAATTTACAGAAATGAAGATCTCAATGAGTAGAGTAACTTTTATATCTGTGACCAAGGCTAATTTTGTCACAGCCCGTCCCGGAATTTTTAATTTCCGAGGACGTGAAGTTACGAAAATGCCCTTAAACGGAATTAAGGTGCGTAAATTGGATATTAGTTCTACCTAAGGTTCCTAAACTATTGTTAATTGGAATAATCATTAGTTTTAGGAACTTAAACTTAGGCTTAATCTTGGATTTTTGGGATGTAATTTTGTGTATGGGGATTGGGTAGGACCTCACAGGATCCCCACCCCTCATTTTCCTCCCCATAACCCGTATCTTGTCTCTCTCTCTCTTCTTCTCAGTTCTCTCTCTCTCTCTCATTCGAATCCACACGGACCACCACACAAAACCACCCTAAACCTCTACCAACGACGGAGTTAAGACCACCATCAAACTCCTGGAACCTCCACGATCACGATGGTACCCATTTCAGGTAAGTTTGACTTCGAAAAACTTAGATTTCAAAGTCCCCGTGATTGTGCATTGTTCATGCACACGTAAACCCTTATGTTTTTGGGATTTTGAAGCTTGTAGGAAGCTTAGCGAGGTCCTAAGGAAGCTCGGAGTGCTTCGTTTGAAGGTTTTGGACGTCGGGATCACTAAGTTCGATTTTGGCCGGTTTTGCTTGGAATTTTCCGGTGAGATTTAGTTGTTTTTGGAGCTTAAAAGTAGTGTATCGTGATTCTACATGTTTGGGGCTTCAATTTGGTATAAAGTACGAGAAAAATGGATGAAAAATGAGCAAGATATGACAATTTGAAGTTTTCCCAGAAATTCCGGCGAAACAGTCGCCGGCGGCCGGCGAGTCGCCGGAGAAGACAACCGGCAGGGGAATATTCCGTCAACTATGACATAATATTCTGACGCCGTTAACTGACGCCGTTAACTGACGCCGTTACTGACACCGTTAAAGTTAACGGAATATTCCAGGAATATTCTGACGCCGTCAGTGTGCACTGCGCATGGGGGGCGCGTGTGCCGTGCAATGTGCAGGCGCGTGGGGGCGCGTGAACAGTGAAAAAATTATTTTAAAAATATAGCGACGTTCGTGACGTCGAGTAGATCGATTTCATATATTTAAACCCTATATTTGGACAATCTATGAAGATTTTATTTACGTTTCCGTTTATGTGTTGTTAAACTAAGTTAATTAGAAATTTCATGTATAGGGAAACGTATTCCGAGGACGTATATGATTGAGCCAAGCTAGGAGGCTTCGTCTCGACTACGTATCTGTGAGTGGGCATTTGCTTTTTATATATACCTATATACTCGATTTCTCCCAGAAATCAAACGTAAATGAAAAGTATGTTGAAACAAGATATGAAATATGTTTTGATTGCCATGCATAGAATTTCATGAATATTATGAATTGTTGTATGATGCATATATGTGAAATGGTGCGGTGGACGTACAGGTAAGTATCAGGTGAGTATTGTTATTGTATGATGATGTTGAGATATGTTGAGCTCATAACCTGCACCATGATATTAGTGCTTATAATATTCACCGCATCGCACGCTCGCCTTGGATCCAAGTAGATGCTAGTCGTACAGACCATAAGGGGTGGTTCCGACAGGCCAGTCGTACAGACCTTTAGAGAGGTTCCGACTGGTGGGTGACCTTAGATTATGTGCACAGATGATTGATGAGAAATGATTGATGAGAAAAGCACTAGAGCGTAATATTAACCATTAAGTCGTACAGATTACATTAGGTGGTTCCGACTTATGTGCAGAAGGCCGTACAGGTCACAGTTGGTGACTCCGGCAAGATGAGATTTTGAGATGAGATTTTGAGCTCTAGATTCAGCCGTACAGGGCCATTAGAGGGTCTCCGGTTGATTATTTTCTTCCACCTGATTTATGTTAATGCATCCATACTAAAATGTTGAATTTAGACATGGCATGGCATATTGTATTGAAAATAATGTTGAGATAGTGATTTGAAGTTTTGAGAATATATATGTATATATATTGATATTTTACATTTCTGGGAAAGTATACAGGTTTTACGGAGAGGGGTTACAAAGTTTTGATAAACCTTTGGATTTGGAAAAGATTGGTTTTACTGACCCACTCAACTTGGTTTTGCGCCCCTCCAGGTTCAAGATAGCAGAGGTGTGGTGACTACGAGGAAGTTCAACGGGGTTCTGACAGAATGGACAAAATTAGGTCTCACCTACGGGTGTTACATCTTTGAAGTGATATATTTAAAGCTTCCGTACTGTGTAAATGGTTACGTCACTCCCACGTGACGACCAGCATGCCCTCCTTCGGGACGGGGTGTGTCAAATTTGGCTGGGAAAAGTTCCAATTTTGCTAAAACCCGTCGTAAACCCTATAAAGGGTGTTTCTTGATTCGTCCTCAAATCAATTCCGACGCTCCAAACAATGATTGGGCATTGTTCCTGGCCTCTAGAGGAGTGTTTTGGTAGTTGTAATTGGGAGAAATGTTTCACAATTAGAGTATCTTCACCACGAAACCCTCATACTCGTGGGTAGTCTCCCCCGCACAATCAAAGCAATCATGTTGGTTTTTTGTTAGAATTAGGTACTAGGATGTTAGTGATGAGGTTTGCTGATGATGGGAGGTTGAAGAGAGCTAGGAATTTGGACGAAAAAATCATCGGGAAGTTCCAAGGAAATCGGGTCGTCATGCGGGCCAAGGGAACCCGGCCGATTCCCTCTATCTCATTTTCCTTCATTTCCCTCCTTTCCTGCTCTCCCTATTGGTCATTTCTCTCCCCCTTTCACTGATTGATCCGCACCCCTCCTCATTCCTCATTTCATTTCCAACACGACACACGTGGCATGACCAGATTTGTCTCCAAAATCTGGAGCCCTCCAAATAAAATTCAAATGATCACTTAGTCCCTAACTTTGTTCGTTAATAACTCCTTTGCTATAACTCCAAATTTGATTTCACTTGCACCCATGCGTCCGTAGCGACAAATACTATGAGTATACGCCAAGAAAATAGATCTTACATGACACCACATGACAGTCCACAAAGGTTAACGCACTTGCCTCAAAAGGCATTTTCGTAAACTCACCTATTAAAATTATAAAAATAATAACTTTTAGGGACGGACTGTTACTTCTACTCTGTGTTGAGGTGGATCTTCAAATAACACCTACCCTTAACAAATTTCCCAACAACTGTGAAACTGAAATGATTTTGAGTTGCCCTCCATATACAATTCCTCCGCTTGGCGTACCTAGAAATTAAATGTAATATAATTAAATATAATTACAAAAATTAAAGAAAATTAATTTACGAAATTAAATGTAATATAATTAAATATTTAAAATAAATTGTGAAAACTCTAACTTCGTTGTAGTAATTGGCGCCGCTTTCATGTCTACTTGCGGCTGCTAATAGTGTTTGATGCCATTTATTCAAACTTGGTTGAAGATGTTTCTTCTATATTGAAGAACAACTCACATGGTTTCGGGTATTCGATGGAATGGTGCCTTCATAGAACTCTAAGTATTTTTTGGACACATGCCTCCAAACACTTTCACTTGTTTGAGAAATCCCCCTCACACTATCTTCTGAGACTCATCTATAAGCCCTGCAAAGAGCTTCATCTTCTTTTCGGGTCCAAGCCTTACCTTTCATTGTAGATGAGGCCATTTTTATTGAAAAAAATTAAAGGAAATATTGAAGGAAATTATTGAAAAAATATTGAAGGAAATTATTGAAAAATTGAAAGAAATATTGCAGATGAAGGAAAATATTGAAGAAACTATTGAAAAAATATTGAAATATTGCAGATAAAGTGAAGAATTGAAAGAGCTTCACCATATTTATAGAAGAAAAAAAAGGTTTAAATTCAAAAAGAAAAAGAAAAAGAATGCAACGGCAAGCTGACTGTATTCAAATTTTTTTCATATTATTTGTGTCGGTTATAACTGACACTATTGTAATTCAAAATTCTCCTAAACCACCACTCATTTGCTGCCACCTCTCCTTACTCCCACTCTCATCTTTCTTGCTCTCTAATCTATCTCGTCCCTCATCTACAAACCACCGACCCCGAGACCGGAGCACCACTATCACCATGCAATCACATTTTTGACAAGCACCTCAACCCCCAAACTCCCTCAACCACAATCTCCTACTAGTAGAAACCTCTTTCTCCTTCATGGTTTTTGGTTTATGCATCTACCTTTTCTATGGTCTTTGGTGGGGGGGTTTTGGTTCAAAAATGGCACAAGGGAACTCTCTAGATTTTCCTGTAAACCTGAGAGTGTTGTTGACACGCCCGCACCCGAGAATGGGGCGTGCTGGCCGTCACGTGAGTGTGACGTAGCCATGTGCGATGTGCGGAAGCTAGGATCGAAAACTAAGAACGAATTAATTAAAACCAGAACCACTAGCAACCTAGGTACGATAGTGTACTAGATGCATAAAACAATACTTATACATAATCAGAGCGTTCTAAGTTTAACTGCAGTCAAGCATAAAGAAAAAGGGTTTAGCTACACCCTCGGTGACATACATATAAGTAAAGCTGTCAGAAAGCCGGGAGTCCTCGAAGTGCCAATTTCGTAACTCTCGCTACCTAGAACCTGGAGGGGCGAAAAACAAAACTGAGTGGGTCAGTAAAACAATTCCTTTTTCAAACCATTCTTTATTCAAATCGTATAGCCCCTCACCGTAAAACCTGTAATAATTTCCCAGAATCAAAATATATATACTCAATATACGAAGATTTCCAAAAGCATGCAGAAAGAGTATGTATGCCATGCCAAAATATTCAAAACGGAAATTCCATCAAAACTAATGATGCGATTAAATGTCAGGTAAATCAATCTCAGCCCTCGGCTGCATATAAATCTCATACTCATCTCGGCTCTCGGCCGCATATATGTCTCATAATCGTCTCAGCCCTCGGCTGCCTGTATATCTCATAGTCATCTCGGCTCTCGGCCGCATATTTGTCTCATAACCGTCTCAGCCCTCGGCTGCCTGTATGTCTCATACTCATCTCGGCTCTCGGCCGTATATATGTCTCATAATCGTCTCAGCCCTCGGCTGCCTGTATATCTCATAGTCATCTCGGCTCTCGGCCGCATATTTGTCTCATAATCATTTCATCAATGCTAGTTTATCGATTCTCATTAATGCATGCACTCACCTGGCACTTACCTGTGCGTCCGCCGCACCAACATGCGAATATGCAATCATTAATGCATAAAAATAATATATAAATACTTTGCATGGCATAAAACTTTCATAAACATTCATTTATTTCATTCTGGGATAAATAATAATAAAATATAGGAAATACGGTAAAAACTGCCCACTCACTGATAGGTCGCCGGGTCGTAGCCCCCGCGTCTAGCCTGGCTACGCTCGTCCTCGGTGTATGTCTCACCTATATGAGAAATTACTATAAATACGTTATTTAAGCACATACACGTAACTACGAAATTAACTTCTCATACATAGCTCAATTTTGGCATACGAATATACCAACGCGACCTACTCGACGTCACGAGCGTCGCTATATTTTTAAAATAATTTTTGGAGGTCTCACGCGCCCCCACGCGCCAGCACAGGCACGGGGCTACGCGCCCCCCACGCGCAGGCGCGTACGCGCCACGCGCCTTCTTCCTCGAGCTCGCCGGAGCTCCGCCGGCGCCGGCCACCGGTCGCCGGAAAACCTGCAACTCGACTTTCCTTCGCCATTTCTTCACCATTTTCTCTCATTTTTCTTCCTACGTGCTCTAAATTAAGGGTAGAATAAGTCTATACCTTCAGAAACCTCGAAAACCAACGAGATTCTCGTCGGGAAATTCTCCAAAACCGGCCACCTCCGTTCTCGACGATCCCGACGTCAACGCTTAGCCAACGAACGTCTCCGAGCTTCCTTGGGACCTTCTAAGACTCGTGGTGAGCTTAGTTTTGCCTAAAACACAACGTATGAAAAGTTCATGAACAGTGCCAAAACCGTACGTCGAGAGAACGGCGTGAAAACGAACGAAACCTTACCTGAAATGGGTGTCAACGTACTCGTAGGAGGCTCAGGAGTCGAATGGTGGTGATGGATGGTTCGATCTGTGGAGTTTTGAGGGTTTGTGGGTGTGTCCGTACACGTTCTGGGCGAGGGAGAGAGAGAGTCGACGGAGGAGAGAGAGAGACTGAGGAGAGAGAGAAACAGTGTAGGTGTCGGTGGGTGTGAAAACAAATAATGTGTGTGGTCCAATAAACACACACACACAACACACGTACTAATTTCCCCGGAGGGGTAATTCCGTCATTTCACCAATAATATTTAATATATGTCGGGACGGGTCGTCACAATCTACCCACCTTACAAAAATTTCGTCCCGAAATTTCATACAACGCATAAACATACTAATACTCATAGAATAACCTCGGATACCTCTCTCTCATCCTGTCCTCAGTTTCCCAGGTAGCTTCCTCCGCTGAGTGGTTCCTCCACAAAACCTTCACTAAACGTACAGTCTTGTTCCTGAGTTCCTTGTCTTTCCAATCAAGTATCGTCACTGGTTCCTCATAATAAGTCAAATCAGAACTGATCTCCAAAGGTTGATGAGGGATCACATGTGATGGATCAGAAACATAATGTCGAAGCATCGAAACATGAAATACATTATGGACTCTGGATAACTCCGACGGCAACTCAAGCCTGTAAGCTACAGTACCGACTCGCTCGGTGATCCGATAAGGTCCAATGTACCTAGGACTTAGCTTACCCTTCTTCCCAAATCGAACCACACCCTTCCAAGGCGATAACTTGAGAAATACCCAATCGTCGACGTTATACACTCGGTCAGTAGCATGCCTATCCGCTAAACTCTTCTGGCGATCTTGGGCGGTTTTCAGATTAGCCTTAATAACCTGAACATTCTGAGTAGTCTCCTCTACTATCTCAGGGCCCACTAAAACTCTTTCGCCAACCTCTGACCAACATAGGGGTGTACGACATGGTTTCCCATAAAGTGCCTCGAACGGTGCCATTCCGATGCTAGAATGGAAGCTGTTATTATAAGCGAACTCTATCAAATCTAAGCGCCGATACCATGAGTCGCCAAACTGCAAAACTGAGGATCTCAGCATATCCTCCAAAGTCTGAATAGTTCTCTCTGATTGACCATCCGTCTGAGGATGATAAGCCGTACTGTACAACAGTCTCGTACCCAATGCTTCCTGGAAGGCAGTCCAGAACTTAGAGGTGAATCGAGGATCGCGATCAGAGACAATACTCGTTGGAACACCATGATACTTCACGATCTTCGATAAAAATAGCTCGGCCAACCGATCCAACGAAAACTTTTCCCTGACCGGAATAAAATGTGCTGACTTCGTGAGTCGGTCGACAATCACCCAAACTCCATCATATCCGTTCTGAGTACGAGGAAGCTTGTACACGAAATCCATAGTGATATCGTCCCACTTCCACTGCGGAATGGGTAGGGGTTGCATCAACCCAAACGGCTTCTTCCTCTCGGCCTTGACTTGCTGACATATGATGCATCTGCTTATATACTCAGCGATTTCCCTCTTCATACCCGGCCAATAGTAGAACGGTCGAATGGTATGGTACATCTTCGTGCCTCCCGGATGCATCGCATAAGCTGAAATATGCGCCTCATCTAGGATATCTTTCTTTAACTCGGCATTATTCGGCACGTACATCCTGTTTCCCTGCATAAGCATACCATCAGATTCTCTGATTCGCAGGTCTTTCTTCTTACCATCATTCCTCAACTGGACAAGTTCTTGAATTTCGTCGTCGTTCGCCTGAATCTCAAGTATCCTGTCAATTAGAATGGGCCTGACTTGGAAACTAGCAAGTAATGCTTCCTCCCGATTATCCACCGTCAAATTCTCCAACTCCAACTGCGCTCCAGTCGATCTCAACTCGGTAAGAAGAGGAACTCGGCTCGCATGGAAAGCATTAATTCTGCCCTGGGATTTCCTGCTAAGAGCGTCAGCTACCACGTTTGCACGACCAGGATGATACTCAATCGTGCAATCGTAGTCGCTCAGTAACTCAATCCATCGACGCTGGCGAAGATTCAACTCCCTCTGGGTAAAAATGTACTGGAGACTCTTATGGTCCGAGAAGATCCTACATTTCTCACCATAAAGATAATGTCTCCAAATCTTCAAAGCGAAGATGATGGCAGCCAACTCCAGGTCGTGGGTAGGGTAATTCTTCTCATGAGGTTTCAACTGACGTGAGGCATAAGCAATCACCCTACCATGCTGCATCAGGACACAACCTAGGCCATTCAACGAAGCATCACAATAGATCTCGAAATTACCACCATCGTCAGGAAGCGTCAAGACAGGAGCGTGAGTGAGACAATGCTTCAACTGCTGAAAACTCCGCTCACAATCACCATCCCATTCGAACTTAACGTCCTTCCTGGTCAACTTTGTCAGCGGTAGCGCCATAATCGAGAAATCTTTAACGAACCGCCGATAGTAACCTGCCAACCCAAGGAAACTCCTAACCTCGGTGACGGTTCGTGGTTGTTCCCAATTCTCCACTGCAGTAATCTTCTGAGGGTCGACCTGAATACCCTGAGCTGACACAACATGACCCAGAAATGCTACTTCGTCCAACCAAAACTGGCATTTGCTGAACTTAGCATATAATCGATGTTCTCTCAGTTTCTTCAATACCAACGATAAATGTCGAGTATGGTCAGCCCTTGACTTAGAATACACCAAGATATCGTCGATGAAGACAATAACGAACTTATCCAGATACGGTTGGAACACCTTGTTCATCAATCCCATGAAAGCAGCTGGTGCATTAGTCAAACCAAATGGCATAACCAGAAATTCATAGTGCCCATAACGAGTCCTAAAGGCAGTCTTAGGAACATCGTTAATACTGATTTTCAACTGATAGTAGCCTGACCTCAAGTCGATCTTCGAGAATACACAGGCACCTCGTAGCTGATCGAAAAGATCATCGATACGCGGCAACGGATAACGGTTCTTAATAGTCGCCCGATTCAACTGCCTGTAGTCGATACACAATCTCAAGGTACCATCCTTCTTCCGGACAAATAGAACTGGGGCTCCCCAAGGTGAAGTACTGGGCTGAATGAACCCTTTCTCAAGTAACTCCTGCAACTGAATCTTCAATTCTCGTAACTCGGCAGGTGCCATTCGATATGGAGTCAACGAGATAGGATTAGTACCTGGCAACAAATCAATCGTAAATTCCACGTCACGATCTGGCGGCAATCCAGGTAAATCATCAGGGAATACGTCGGCGAAGTGCCTAACCACTCGAACGTCCTCCAAGCTTGTAGGAACGTCGTCATTAAGTACCACATGAGCTAGATATCCCTGACAACCCTTCGTCAGCAACTTCTTGGCTCTCACAGCCGAAATAACGCCATGTCTAACTCCGCTGCGCTCACCAACGAAAGTTATCTCCGGTAATCCAGGACGATGAAAAGTTACTGATTTCCCGTAACAATCAATCTTGGCACGATTGTAGTGCAACCAATCAGTGCCAAGAATGACATCAAAGTCGACGATATCTAGCGGAGTGAGGTTAGCAGGCATAACCACGTTCTCCACTATCACGGGACATTCTGGATATACATAATCTACGTAACACTTCTCCCCTCATGGCATAGCAAACTCCAACTCATACCCCAGGGGTGAAGATTGAGGTTGAGTTAATTGAGCAAATGTATGAGAAATAACTGAGTGAGTAGCACCACAATCAATCAAGACTCTAGCATAATGACCAAGAACATTCAACGTACCCATAATCAGATCCGGGTTGTTTTGCGCGTCCTGAAGTGATAGGTTATGGATACGACCCTGGGTCTGCTGACGTCCTCCACGACCTCGGTTTGCGTGCATCCCACGCCCCTGCGGGTTTCGTCCCTGATTCGACGATCCAGTCTGCCTCGACGATCCAACACCACTAGAGGTAGTATCCAACTGCTGGGGTTGTCCCCCCGAATACCACTGAGAGCTACCTGTCGTAAACTGCTGCTGGGGCTGATACCCACCTGAGTACTGCTGCGGAGGAGGCATATACCCTCCGGAATACTGGCTATATCCACTCTGGTGGTAAGGATCCATGGGGTACTGAGGCTGGTACTGGTCTGAAGAATACGGAATAGGATCCCCCGAGTAATGAAAGGCTCCACCACGACTGCTCTGAGCATAACCACTAGGACCAGAAAACTGCTGCTGAATCGGTGCTGGCGGCGGTAAGGCAGGCTGCTGGGGCCTCTGCTGGGACCTCTGCTGGCCCTGAGGACAATTCTTCGCCAGGTGTCCATCCTGACCACAAGTATAGCATCCCGTAGTACCCCGCCGACACTCGCCAGAATGCCGATTGTTGCACTGACGGCACAAAGGAGTCCTCCCAGAGTTCCCTTGCCTCTGACCTCTGGCACCACCGAAGAATCGGCCTCCACCTCTCTGTCCGGTGGAACTAAAGCCTCCACTCGAGGAGCTAGAACTGGCCCCACTGCGTTTGAAGTTCTGAGTCTGCCGGGGCCCCTGAACGTACGGGCCTTTGCCCTTATTATTCTTACCCTGACTGGTGTCCTTCTCCCCATCACTATCACTCGGCATGTTCTCCGAATCCTCGATCCGAAGCAATATCTCATAAAACTCGTGGTAAGTGGTGCACTGAAACCCGGTAGCAATCGTACGCCATTTTTTCTTGGTACCCAACTTGAATCGGCGCAACATCTCTTCCTGATTGGCGGCAACATCCGGGTGATAACGCGAAAGATCAGTGAAGGTACGGTAATAGTCATTAGCACCCAAATTCTTCTGTTTGAGATTGGTAAACTCCTGTTTCTTTCTATCGATGTAGGCTGGAGGAATAAACCTTCGGTAGAACAGTTCCTTAAATACCCCCCAATCGTTTGCCTGCTCCTCCGGCATGGGCTTAGATAACTCAATCCACCACGAAGCTGGTTCCTTGGTCAAAAACCATTTTGTCGTCTCCACCCACTTATTCGGCTGTAAATTCCCCTGACTCGTCAGAATTTCGAAAGTCTTTTCGAGATGCATGAACCATTTCTCAGAACCCTCAGGCCCTTCACTCCCGTCTAATGAGTTGATCTTTAAGTTATGAACTGACTCCAAGGGTGTCCTCTGAGGAGGGGGAGGAGGAGGACGGATAATACTCTGAAATGCATGGGCAATAGCTTCCCCTAGCTGAGCAATATTGGGGAACATGGGCTCAGAAGGACGACGAGGCTCACGACGAGGCGGCATAATTCTGACAACAGACATCAAGTCATTAATATTTTCACAAAATATGCAAGACTGCAACCTAGCGCTCTGATACCAAACTGACACGCCCGCACCCGAGAATGGGGCGTGCTGGCCGTCACGTGAGTGTGACGTAGCCATGTGCGATGTGCGGAAGCTAGGATCGAAAACTAAGAACGAATTAATTAAAACCAGAACCACTAGCAACCTAGGTACGATAGTGTACTAGATGCATAAAACAATACTTATACATAATCAGAGCGTTCTAAGTTTAACTGCAGTCAAGCATAAAGAAAAAGGGTTTAGCTACACCCTCGGTGACATACATATAAGTAAAGCTGTCAGAAAGCCGGGAGTCCTCGAAGTGCCAATTTCGTAACTCTCGCTACCTAGAACCTGGAGGGGCGAAAAACAAAACTGAGTGGGTCAGTAAAACAATTCCTTTTTCAAACCATTCTTTATTCAAATCGTATAGCCCCTCACCGTAAAACCTGTAATAATTTCCCAGAATCAAAATATATATACTCAATATACGAAGATTTCCAAAAGCATGCAGAAAGAGTATGTATGCCATGCCAAAATATTCAAAACGGAAATTCCATCAAAACTAATGATGCGATTAAATGTCAGGTAAATCAATCTCAGCCCTCGGCTGCATATAAATCTCATACTCATCTCGGCTCTCGGCCGCATATATGTCTCATAATCGTCTCAGCCCTCGGCTGCCTGTATATCTCATAGTCATCTCGGCTCTCGGCCGCATATTTGTCTCATAACCGTCTCAGCCCTCGGCTGCCTGTATGTCTCATACTCATCTCGGCTCTCGGCCGTATATATGTCTCATAATCGTCTCAGCCCTCGGCTGCCTGTATATCTCATAGTCATCTCGGCTCTCGGCCGCATATTTGTCTCATAATCATTTCATCAATGCTAGTTTATCGATTCTCATTAATGCATGCACTCACCTGGCACTTACCTGTGCGTCCGCCGCACCAACATGCGAATATGCAATCATTAATGCATAAAAATAATATATAAATACTTTGCATGGCATAAAACTTTCATAAACATTCATTTATTTCATTCTGGGATAAATAATAATAAAATATAGGAAATACGGTAAAAACTGCCCACTCACTGATAGGTCGCCGGGTCGTAGCCCCCGCGTCTAGCCTGGCTACGCTCGTCCTCGGTGTATGTCTCACCTATATGAGAAATTACTATAAATACGTTATTTAAGCACATACACGTAACTACGAAATTAACTTCTCATACATAGCTCAATTTTGGCATACGAATATACCAACGCGACCTACTCGACGTCACGAGCGTCGCTATATTTTTAAAATAATTTTTGGAGGTCTCACGCGCCCCCACGCGCCAGCACAGGCACGGGGCTACGCGCCCCCCACGCGCAGGCGCGTACGCGCCACGCGCCTTCTTCCTCGAGCTCGCCGGAGCTCCGCCGGCGCCGGCCACCGGTCGCCGGAAAACCTGCAACTCGACTTTCCTTCGCCATTTCTTCACCATTTTCTCTCATTTTTCTTCCTACGTGCTCTAAATTAAGGGTAGAATAAGTCTATACCTTCAGAAACCTCGAAAACCAACGAGATTCTCGTCGGGAAATTCTCCAAAACCGGCCACCTCCGTTCTCGACGATCCCGACGTCAACGCTTAGCCAACGAACGTCTCCGAGCTTCCTTGGGACCTTCTAAGACTCGTGGTGAGCTTAGTTTTGCCTAAAACACAACGTATGAAAAGTTCATGAACAGTGCCAAAACCGTACGTCGAGAGAACGGCGTGAAAACGAACGAAACCTTACCTGAAATGGGTGTCAACGTACTCGTAGGAGGCTCAGGAGTCGAATGGTGGTGATGGATGGTTCGATCTGTGGAGTTTTGAGGGTTTGTGGGTGTGTCCGTACACGTTCTGGGCGAGGGAGAGAGAGAGTCGACGGAGGAGAGAGAGAGACTGAGGAGAGAGAGAAACAGTGTAGGTGTCGGTGGGTGTGAAAACAAATAATGTGTGTGGTCCAATAAACACACACACACAACACACGTACTAATTTCCCCGGAGGGGTAATTCCGTCATTTCACCAATAATATTTAATATATGTCGGGACGGGTCGTCACAGTTGTAGGATTTTTTTGGCCATTTTTCAGCCACGACAAAACCTAGTGATGGTATAATTTCATTCATCTCCTCCTAAGCTTCATTTTGGTAAGTAGAATGTGAGAAATGGTTGAGATTTGAAGCTAAACGGAGCTGGGGAAGTTTCCTGGCCAAAAATCCAACCTTCTTCTTCGTTGGGTCTGGCAGATGCAACCCTGTGAGCCCAAATGGGTCAACCCGATCCTATTGAAAAAAAAAACCCAAAACTTGTAGCCCAAACCCATGACCCAATTGCCTTAACTCGGATCCATTTAAGATTTAGGAGGAAATATTTTGTTAAGCTTCTAGTTAACTTAACAAAATATTCCATCTGGGATGGAATATTCTATTAAAGTTAACGGTTGACCATTAGTTGACTTTTTTCTAAATTTTCTCGAAAACCCTCATGGGCTAATTTTCTCAGAAACCCTTCTAATTGACTGCCAGAGCAGCTCGATTGATTTTTTAGGGTTGACCATTGCCTTTTTACAAAATTTGCCAGAACCCTTCTTAGCGTATTTTGACGCACTGATTCCGAATATATGCTCCGTTTTTTCAAATTTAATCATTTTAGTTAAGTTTTACTAATATGTCCCAATATTATACTTAGGTACGATTACTATTAGAGACTCCGGCTTTCCTAGTTCAAACATCTGCGACCTTGCAAGTATTTGTGAGTGGGTTTTTTCTTTTATATAGCATATATATTATTTGAGTTTCCATACATAGATTAATAATGCATTTTCTAAGTGATGTTATAATTAAATTGACATTATAAGAATTGCAGCGATGATGAAAATTGTGAGATTTTTATGAATCCTACGGGATGCGCATGTATGCATATTATTATGGGATGCCTTATTTATTTTCACTGTAATGAATAGTATTATGTGACGTAAATTATTGATTTACCGTTGTATGATTTTATTTACGTTATCTGCTCATCGTTGCTGCACCAGTGTTAGTGCTCGCCCGAGCCAGCGCCGTTCTTTCATGTGTATATTCACATCACACTGTACACTCACTTTGGATCCATTATAGGTGCCAGTCATGTCCTGGATTGCTATAGGCAATTATGACTCGTATGTGATACGCATAACGCTATTCTTCAAGTGATTGTAGTACTAGACCATAAATCATTATTACACCTAGTCCTATTTATGTCGGAGTATCTCTGCATGAACTCGTGTGTTAGAATATGTCGATGAGCACTCGATATGATATGTTTGTTTATGTGAGATTTTGTGATTATAGGATGTCAGTTGTTTATTTATGAAATATTGTGAAGTATTGGATTCTCTACAGTAAGTATTTTCATACTATACGTAGTATGTATATTTTAGAAACTATACTTATTTTACGGCGATGGGTTATTATGTTTTCAAAAAGGTTTTTACAAAACTTTATTTTTAGGCCCACTCACCCTTGTTTTTGCCCTCCCAGGTTTTAGTGGCAGTGTTTGCGTGTTGACAAGGATTACTGGCAAATCTTGGTTTAGGAGATTGCCTTCGATGATATAATTCTCATCCTACTTCTATTGTACTTTACTTATAATCTGACATCGAGTGTGAAATGGGTTCATTCCCGCTCACAAGCGCGCTCTTATATTTAGGCACTTTTAGGTTTAAATTCATTCAACTTTTCCACATCACTACACTATGGCTTTATCACCCTTATAGTGTTGGTCATCACAGCTCGATTCGGAGTTTAGTGGACATTTTGTTAGGGTAAAATTGGCAATTCTTGACAAAAATGCTTGAGTCTGTAATAGCTTAGACTTGTTATATATTTTCGATTGTAATTGCTTAAGTCTAGGAAGATCTGTCACACTGTTGATGAGAAGATGGTCGCAAACAAGATATGTTTTCAGGTATGTATCCAACTGCATTCATCTATATCTTAGGGTATTGTGTTTGAGATAGGTTACTTATCCACTGGGTGTTTTATCCCCTTAAAAATGATTTATCCTTTTTATATTAATTATTAAATCAGATTTAAACCTATCTGATTGCATGGGACTTATCTAATGGATGTTGGTTGAACCTATCTGATTGCATGGGACTTATCTGATGGATGTTGGTTGAAATTATCTGATTGCATGGGACTTATGCTTATCGGTTTTAATAGTTGCGGCATCTTGGGGTATATATATAAGTTGTTAGGTTTTCAAAAGTGTGGCCGCATATGTGCATGATTCTAGGGTTTTATTTGAAAGGATTTTTAACAAGCAGCAGCTTGATGTTTTGAAATAAAACTATTGTTTTTATATTGCTGCTACCTTGTGGTCTTATCAGCTTGTGGTTTAAAGAGAAAATATTATTTCAGTGCTGATTTTATTTTGAGTTTTAATTGAGTATCAATCATGAAAATGTGCCTTGTGATTTTCGTGATTGATTGGATTTAAAATAAACATTTCATCATATAAACATTCTGCATGATCGAGTTAGTATCCTGCAAAGTTCGAGGAAAAGGTGATTGACGATCGCGTTAGTGTCGTGCCACTTCAACTCGAAGACTGAAGAAAGATCGAGTAGCAAAGCGTGGAGACAAAGCTGCTAACTGGTATGAGTGTCTAGTTGATGAGTTTTGTAAGTCTTTATGTATTCTTTCTTTCTTAGTGCTTCCTGGCTTGGTAGCCCGAGGATTTTCCCAGTGGTGGGTTTTGCCTCGTTAAATCCTACATCATGTGTGTGCTCTTTATATTCGTGCTGAATAATTGTGTAGGATTAAGTTTGCATAACTGAATAATCTAACTCATATTTTGGATCAGTTTAAGTTGAATACTATTTATAACTCTAGGTTAAATATTAGTACCCATCCTAGGACTTTCAATTGGCACCAGAGCAGGTCACTAAAAATATCTAGTGAGATCCGTGGGTAGTCTAGGATGAATTGTTCTATGGGTTCAGTTTCTCATCCACCACATTTTGATGGGGACAACTATGCTGCATGGAAGGCAAAGATGAAATCATTTCTCTGGGCGCTTGACGACAGAGTATGGCTTGCAGTTGAAGAAGGCTGGGAACCTCCAATAGTTAAAGAAACTAAAGGAGAAGGACAGTCTTCGGTAACTATGTCGTCGCTTAAGCCTAGAAGAGCATGGAGCGAAGAAGAACGCAGCTCTAGCACATTCAATCAAAAGGCATTGAATGCGTTGTTTACTGCTGTTTCGCCTGAGCAATTTAACTACATTAGTAAATGCATAACGGCGAAAGAAGCTTGGGACATTCTAGAAGTTACTCATGAAGGTAACTCTACTGTTAAAGAATCCAAGCTTCAAAATCTCATCACAAAATTTGAAAATATCAAAATGCTTGATGATGAGAGTTTTTCTGACTTCTATGCTAAGCTTAGTGTAATTGTCAATGGTTGTCACAATCTTGGTGACAGCATTCCAGAACATAGGGTTGTTAAGAAAATTCTAAGATCTCTTCCTTCTAGGTTTCATGCGAAAAGGACAGCTATAGAAGAGTCAAAAGATTTAAACACTTACAGGTTAGAACAATTGATTGGATCTTTACAGACATATGAGTCTGACTTCACCGAAGTCAAGAAAGGAAAAAATGTTGCCTTTAAGGTAAATAATGAAAAAGTGAATGAGGATTCATTTGACAACTTGACTCAAGAAGAATTTGCTCTTCTCACCAAACAAGCTAGAAAATTTTTAAAACTTAGAAGCTCTAGGGTACGTGAAAATCGTAACAATCTTGAGTCAAACTCCAAAGCTTCTCGATCTCAAGATATCTCTCACGGAAATTCTTCTAAGTTTGTCAAATTTGGTGAAAAGAAAAATTCAAATGATAGAGACAAGTGTTTCGAGTGTCAAGGCTATGGACATCATGCTCATATCAACATTAGTTGCCTCATTAAAACCTTGCTCAGAAAAACCAGTGGGAAAAAACCATAACGAAGGAAAAAGAGTACAACTTTACCTGAATTGTTGATATAATGTGAAGTATGCTTATGTTGCCTTGTTAGGAAAAACCCAGTGGGAAAAATCCTAATCGAAGGAAAAAGAGTACAACAAGCATGTATCATAGATGCTCCCCTGATATTTATCTCCCCTGATTCCGCCTTCTTTAAATTTAGCTGATTGGTAAGTCGACGTAATCCGATACTCTGCACTAACTTCTGAAACGTGTACTTTGGTAGAGACTTGGTGAACAGGTCTGCCAGATTTTTATTGGAATGAATTTGTTTGACTTCAATAACTTTAGCCTTCTGAAGCTCATGTGCACTGAAAAACTTTGGAGATATGTGTTTAGTCTTATTGCCCTTAATGAATCATTCCTTCATTTGGGCAACACAAGCTGCATTATCTTCATGAATGACAGTTGAATTGTATGTCTTCGAATGTAGACCACATGAATTTCGGATGTGATGGATCATTGATCTTAACCAAGAACATTCACGACTTGCTTCATGCAAAGCGAGTATTTCTGAGTGATTGGAAGATGTAGCAACTAGTGTTTGCTTTGTTGAGCGCCATGAGATTGATGTATCTCCATTAATGAACACATATCCAGTTTGTAAGCATGCTTTATGCGGATCAGAGAGAAAACCGGCATCTGCATATCCAGTAAGGATTTGGTCATTTGTGCATTTCTCTGAGTAGAAGAGACCTATGTCTGTTGTTCCATGAAGGTATCATAGAATATCTTTGGCTCCATTCCAATGACGAATTGTTGGAGCAGAGCTATACTTGGCTAACAAGTTTACTGAAAAAGCTAAATATAATAAAGCATCTATTGCACTCAGGTATGGTACTTCTGGATCAAGGACCATTTCATCATCTTCTTTTGGACGAAAATGATCTTTCTTAATGTCCAAAGAATGAACAACCATTGGCGTGCTAAATAGATAAGCTTTGTCCATGCCAAATCGCTTTAGGATTTTTTCAATGTAAGCTGATTGGTGGACCAAAATTCCATTAGCACACTGCTCAATCTGCAAGCCGAGACAATATTTTGTTTTCCCAAGGTCTTTCATTTCAAATTCGCTTTTCAGATATTTAGCAGTTTTATTGAGCTCTTCAGGAGTTCTAACTACGTTCATATCATCAACATACATTGCCACTATAGCAAATCTAGAATTGGATTTCTTAATGAACACACAAGGGCAAATAGCATTTTTGATATACCCTTCTTTTATCAAGTATTCACCGAGACAATTATATCACATTCGTTCAGATTGTTTCAGCCCATACAATGATCGCCTTAATTTGATTGAGAGCATATCTCGTGGTTTGTTAGTTGTTTCAGGCAACTTAAGTCCTTTTGGGACCTCCATGTATATGTCAGTATCTAATTCTCCATATAGCTACACAGTGATGACATCCATAAGTCGCATGTCAAGCTTTTCTGAAATCACTAAACTTATTAAGTAACGGAACGTAATTTCGTCTATTACAGGAGAGTATGTCTCCTCATAATCAATTCTTGTGAAAAGCCCTGTGCAATGAGTCGTTCTTTGTATTTTGCAATCTCGTTTTTCTCATTGCGCTTTCTTGTGAATACCCATTTGTAACCCACGGTTACATTAGGCGGAGTTTGGGCTACTAGTCCAAAAACACATCGTTTTTCTAAGGAATTTAATCTGCCTAGATTGTATCTTTCCACTTAGGCCAATCTTGTCTATGTTTGCATTCATCAACAGAGCGGGGCTCAATATTATCACTTGATATGATTTTAGTGGCTACTGCGAATGCGAACATATCATCGATGATTATTTCATTCTGATCCCACAATTCATTTGTACATGCATAATTTATGGAGATTTCTTTGCTTTCATGTACTTCTGTCTCTTCAGGGACATGTGTCTCATCAAGGACATTTTCTTTTTCTGGAAGTACATAATCATGAATTGTGGATTTGTCATTCATTTTCTCTTCCTCTATGATTTCATTTAGATTCAGCTGTGTCTTTATCTTTCTCTTTCGAGGGGCTGAATCTTTTGAACCTGAGGGTCTACCACGCTTCAGGCGTGCACCAAATGAATCATTCGTTACCACCTTATTTTGTCCAACAGGGACATCTATTCTTGTAGGTGCATTTGTAGCTGGTATATGTGATTTTGTCACTTTCATAGCATCATTAAATGCATCTGGCATTTGATTGGCAATACTTTGAAGATGAACGATTCTTTTCACTTCATTTTCACATTGAGTGCTACGTGGATCAAAATGAGACAAGGTGGGTACAACCCATGTCAGCTCTTTCCATTCTTCTGGAACGGTATTTTCTCCCCCTAACAATGGGAAGATTGTCTCATCAAAGTGACAATTAGCAAAACGAGCTGTAAACATATCACCTGTCAGGGGTTCCAAATATCTAATGATAGATGGTGAATCAAAACCCACATAAATTCTTAGTCTACGCTAAGGTCCCATTTTAGTGCATTGCGGCGGTGCAATAGGCACATAAATAGCACAACCAAAAATTTGTAAATGTGAAATATTTGGCTGATGCCCAAACACGAGTTGGGTGGTTGGCTATAGGTCTCAATTGAACCAATGATGCAGCATGTAAGATGGCATGTCCCCATGCCAGTCTATTTTATTTTTATGAGCAGAGTGCGAGCTATTAATTGAAGCCGCTTAATCAAAGCTTCTGCTAAACCATTTTGAGTATGGACATGAGGAACATGGTGTTCAACATTAATGCCCAATGTTATGCAGTAATCATCAGAGGTTTGAGATGTAAATTCACCAGTGTTATCAAGTCAGATTGACTTAATGGGGTAATCTAGGAATTGTGCTCGCAACTTAATTATCTGAGCAAGAAGTCTCGCAAAAGCTACATTCCGAGTAGATAAGAGCCAAACATGTGACCATTGATAGATGCATCAACCAACACCATAAAATATTGAAATGGTCCACAAGATGGTTGAATAGGTCCATAAATATCCCCTTGAATTCTTTGCAAAAATGACGGAGATTCAGCATCAACCTTTAGTTGTGATGATCTAATTACCAACTTCCCTTGAGAATAAGCCTTGCAAGGGTTAACATTTGAGATAGCAACATCTCTGCTAAATAATGGATGTCCATTAGAGTTGGTAATGATCCTACGCATCATGGTGTATCCTGGATGACCTAGACGGCCATGCCAAAACATGTAAACCTTTGAATCAATGAACTTCTAGTTCATGACAGTATGTGATTCAATTGTCCTTATGTATGTATAATACAATCAACTCGACAAACCACACAACTTCTCCAATATATGCTTCTGGGTATCATTAGAGGTAATGCATAGATACTTTGCATTTTCTGCACTTTTCGTTTCAATGTGGTATCCATTTAACGTATGTCTTTGAAACTCAACAAATTTTGAGTAGATCGAGTAGCATACAACGCATTTTGTATGGACAATATTGTTCCATTTGGTAACATAATCTGAGCTTTCCCTGAGCCTTCAATTATATCTAATTTGCCTGATATTGTTGTTACCCTTACTCTTTTAAGTATTAAGCTTAAGAAATACTTTCAATCACGAAGTATTGTATGTGTGGTTGCACTGTCTGCAAGACAAATATCTCTGCCATTTCTATAATCATAGTTTTTATCCATACTTTCTGAGTAAAAGGGATCATAGTTAAAAAACAACTTATAACGGGAAATTTACATGCCACTTTTATTAAATTGAATTGCTAGTTTTACAAGTTCAGAATAATAAAAGTACATCAAATATAAATGATTCATTCGGATCGATACACTTCATTCCCCCTTTCCTCAACGAAGTCCGAGACATCTAGGTAGATTTTGTTCAACTGTCTTGATAAGTCGCGCACTGGATCAGGTATATCCATTGGTCTAGCCTGGTCGAGGAAATTAGTCTCAACACTATTCTCTTTGAAGAATGCTTGATATAGATCCACCAGATGTTTTGGGGTATGACAGGTACGCGCCTAGTGCCCATCGCCACCACACCTATGGCAGGCTCTATCTGAGTTTCTAGGAGCATTGTTCATATGAGCTTTGCCTTTGTGGCAATTTCCATTTTTAAAGCTCGAGCTTGAATTTTGCCTTGGAATCTGACCACCATAATTTTTGCCTTTCTTATTTCACTGGCCTTGCTTGTGGTCACGTCCTCGTTTATGATTATTGTCACCGGATGATGTGGCGTTCACTTTGAGGGAAGCAACATTCACTTCTGGGAATGGTGCAGATCTAGTAGGTCGGGACTGATGATTCTTCATCAGGAGCTCATTATTTTGTTCAGCTACGAGGAGCACATATATCAGCTGGTTGTATTCAGTGAAGCCTCACTCTCTATACTGCTGCTGCAGGAGCACGTTAGAGGCATAAAATGTGCTGAAGGTCTTTTCCAGCATAGCTTCCTCAATAATGATATCTCCACAAATCTTCATCTGAGAGGTAATTCTGAACATCGCATGATTGTATTCAGCCACTTATTTAAAATCCTGGATCCTTAGGTGAGTCCACTCATAGCGAGTCCTTGGAAGAATCACCATTGTCTGGTGATTGTATCTGTTTCTCAATGCCTTCCAGAGAGTTAACGGATCTTCAACCGTTAAGTAATCGCTATTTAGTCCCTCATCAAGGTGGCGACGAATAAAGATCATAGCCTTCGCCCAATCTTGAAAAGATGAGCTGTTTTCTTCCCTAATGGTGTCTAGTACCCAGGTAAGGTAATTTTTCCCAGTAATGTCCAGGGCAGCAAAATCAAGCTTTGCCAAGTTCGCCATTTTTTTTCCTTCTGAAAGAAAAATGAGATGTGTAAGAACTTGCAGTAATATGTATTCCTGGAGGAATATAGCGTTAGAACTTCTGAATCTTACAAATTTTTCATTTTTGATTTTCAGGTAAAAAATGATAAGCACTCAAAACTTCAGGCATGAGATTTTCATGATTAATGAGAGGAGCGATTGTACCTCACCATTCTCATCGAAACAAACATAAGATAAGCGATTATTCCACACCACCTAAAATTTCAGTAAAATTAAATTGTAGAAAAATTTAAATATGCAAAGCAGGGTGGACGATTATACCGCACTACCTAAAATTGCAGTAAAATTAAATTGCAAAAAATTATAATATGCAAAGTAGGGTGGACGATTATACCTGACACACCCCGTCCCGAAGGAGGGCATGCTGGCCGTCACGTGGGAGTGACGTAACCATTTACACAGTACGGAAGCTTTAAATATATCACTTCTAAGGTGAAACACCCGAAGGTGAGACCTAATTTTTGTCCATTCTGTCAGAACCCCGCTGAACTTCCTCGTAGTCACCACACCTCTGCTATCTTGAACCTGGAGGGGTGCAAAACCAAGTTGAGTGGGTCAGTAAAACAAATCTTTTCCAAATCCAAACATTTCTCAAAACGTTGTAACCCCTCTCCGTAAAACCTGTATACTTTCCCAGAAATGTAAAATATCAATATATATACATATATATTCTCAAAACTTCAAATCACTATCTCAACATTATTTTTGATACAATATGCCATGTCTAAATTCGACAGTATAGTATGAATGTATTAACATAAATCAGGTGGAAGAAACTAATCAACCGGAGACCCTCTAATGGCCCTGTACGGTTGAATCTATAGCTCAAAATCTCATCTTGCCGGAGTCACCAACTGTGACCTGTACGGCCTTCTGCACATAAGTCGGAACCACCTAATGTAGTCTGTGCGGCTTAATGGTTAATATTACGCTCTAGTGCTTTTCTCATCAATCATCTGTGCACATAATCTAAGGTCACCCACCAGTCGGAACCTCTCTAAAGGTCTGTACGACTGGCCTGTCGGAACCACCTCCTATGGTCTGTACGACTAGCATCTACTTGGATCCAAGGCGAGCGTGCGATGCGGTGAATATTATAAGCACTAATAACATGGTGCAGGTTATGAGCTCAACATATTTCAACATCATCATAATATCTCAATTGTATCTCAATCACATTTCATATGTATATCAAATGTATTTCATACGTATATCAAATGTTATTCGTTCTCAACTATGCATGTACCTACCTGGTACTTACCTGGCGTCCTCGGCACCAACATATGCATCATATATCAATTTATAATTTTCATATCATTTCATGCATGGCATTTCGATTCACATTTCTATATACTTTTCACCCACTTCTATGCATGGCATTTCGAATCATATTTTCATATGAATCTACGCATGACATTTGAAAACATACTTTTCATATACTTTTATACATTGCATTTAAAGCATATTTTCATTCATTTTCAATTTCTGGGAAACGTCAAGTATATATATATATATATATATATATATATATATCTACGGAAAATAAAACTGCCCACTCACCGATACGTAGTCGAGACGAAGCCTCCTAGCTTGGCTCAATCACATACGTCCTCGGAATACGTTTCCCTATACGTGAAATTTCTAATTAACTTAGTTTAATAACACATAAACGGAAACGTAAATAAAATCTTCATAGATTGTCCAAATATAGAGTTTAAATATATGAAATCGATCTACTCGACGTCACGAACGTCGCTATATTTTTAGAAAATTTTTAGGAGATCCCACGCGCCCTCACGCGCCAGGACAAGGCACGGCTACGCGCCCCCACGCGCACCGCGCGTGTGCCCCACGCGCCTTCTCCGGTGGTCCTCGCCGGACTGGTTTTTCCGGTGACCGGAAAACTTCCGTGTGTGATTTCTCACTCGTTTCTCAACCATTCTTCATGAAATTTTCACCAAAATGTTCTAAATTGAGAGTAGAACAAGTCTATACCTTCAAAAACTTCGAAAACCAACGAGAATTTCGTTGGAAAATTTGCACATATTCGGCCACACTTGTTCTTGACGATCCTGATGTCAAAGCTTGTCAAACGAACGTCTCCGAGCATCTAGAGGACCCAACAAACACTCCTGTGATCTCCGATTCTCCTAAAACGCAACGTATAAAAAGTTGATGAATAGTGCCAAATATAAACCTTGAGTTTTGGACGTGAAATCGTCGTAGTTCTTACCTGAAAATGGTATGGTTGAGTTCGTATGGACTTCATGATCACGAATATGTAATTTGTTTCTTCGATCTACAAGGTTTTTGGTATGGGTGTGTTTATGCCGTGTGTGAAGAACAAGAGAGAGAGAGAGAGTTTCGTGAGGGATGAGATAGGAGAGAGAGACAGTCTGAGGATGAAGAGAGGGAAAGAAGTGTCGGTGGTGAAGTGGACCAAGACCACCAATCACAACAATTATTTTCCTAATTTTTCATTGGCCCTCAATAACTAGGATAATTTTCCAATTGGTCCAAAATTAATAATCTCAGCATAACATTCACCCAAACTCAAGGGCATAATAGTCATTTCATAACGTCGAATAAAAATTTCCGGGACGGGTTGTTACAATACCGCACCACCTAAATTTGCAGTAAAATTAAATTACGAAAAAATTAAATATGCAGTTCAAGATGGGCGATTATACCGCACCATCTTTGATTACAGTAAAATTAACATAATTAAATACTAGGTTAGTAATAAGGAACTAAACCAAACAAGAAATCAAAATATAAGTAACTGTTAAATTTAGAACAAGAAGTAGGCATGGTGCTAGCAGTTCATCGCAAAGCATTTTTTTTTTCATTCTTTCTTTCGGTGAAGGGAGATGAGAATTATTTAAGGTTAGAGAGTCGTGCTAATAACGTGTTATAAATACACAAAAGTTAGAGAAATAACCTTTGCTAAGATCGAGAGCGAAATATCACACTTGTTTTGTTTTGTACTACCACCACAAAAGTATTACAGATATTAGAAAATGAGGAACACTGAGATTATTATATTTTTTTCATTTTCTCTTTTTGATTTTCTCTTATTGCTTTTTTGTGAACGTCTCTTTTGAACACTCAAAATTCTTTATTTACAGAGTAACTACTTATACTAGTAAAAAAATTTATACTATTAAACATATGAACATTTTAATATATACACAAACATACCCACTGTTTACAACAATAAAATAATTTAAACTGACAGGATCAAACAGAACCAAGCCAAATAATAATAAATAATAATTTTAGTGTAAAATGGAATCAAACCAAACCATGACGTGGATTGAGCGGGGAGGGCGGAAAAAGATACAATTTAGGGGTTAAGCATTTCAGAGGAATCGAAAAAGGGCAAAACCCTACTCTACTGCTCATCTCCTCCAAGAGGACCACGAATGCCTTCCTTTCCTCATCCCCGTTCTGTCACCATTTGCGAAATCAATCGCGACCTCAGTCAGTACCGTATCTCTCTCTCTCTCTCTCTCTCTCTCTCTCTCTCTCTCTCTCTCTCTCTACACACACACACACAAATACTGATATTGCTGCATAACTATCTGCAGTCACTGCTGACAGCCTCTCGGACGATGTAGCCAAGGACACTTATGGAAAGATTCTTGTTAGTAAACCTACAAATTCTCTCTCTCTCTCTCTCTCTCTCTCTCTCTCTCTCTCTTTATATATATGTGTCTATCTAATTAATGTTGGGTGGGTCGTATACATTGGCCGTTGATGTGACATTGGAGTTTCTCGGTGTGCAGGGAATGGTATTCAGCCCACTTCCGTTTCAATCGGATCAGCTGGTGCAGCCCCCGAGTCCCGACCATGATGCCGAGCAGGTTGTAACCACATCTCCAACAAAGGGATTTCTACAAAATTTGCAGGGGATTATTAACCTCACACCTCTCTTCCGCCCTAATCATGTATGATATATTTTCTTTTCTACATTTACTAATTACCCAATTAATTTTAAACTTTTTTTTCTATGATATAACAGAATTGCAACTACATTGCATGAATGGTTGTTGAATTAGTGTATGTACCTTTGGGCTGAGTGATTACCATGGGAATCGAGTTAGGGGTTATCTAAATAACACTGCACATATCATCTTGAGCATGATAATTATTGGGCAAGACTTGCAAATAATCCAAGTGTAGTATCCAGTATTCTTTAAATTGGGATTTCATTTTGTGCCACTGTCCAGGTGTCCGTTGGTGTAAAAACATGTCCCCGTAAAAATTCATCGAATGTTGATGTGACAATTGAATTACAAGTTGACCCTAATTATCCAGACACCTGAGAAGTAAATGTTGAAATTCCTTGCCTTAACCGTATCATAAATTCGTAGAGTTGGGGCCACAACTACAAATACATTGTGTTATCAGTACATTAGAAAGCTTGTCGGATGGGCCAAAGAAATGACTTTAACCCTTGATTAGCTGTACTTGCTTAACAGCTTGCTAGTATGACTTGGATAGCATTAAGCATAATATGAGAGACAACAGTTATGAAGCAATTTAAAAAAGACTTGTAATTGAGGTATTGGCAAAAGGCTTCTTAAACATCCTTACTTAACTTGCAGGTAAATTTATTACCAGAAGTTGATCTTCAAGGAGTGAGCTGGCACCAACATAAACATGTCGTAGCGCTTATATCTGGCCCCAATCAAGTTATAATTCATGATTTTGAGGATTTAGGTTAGATGCTTAACTATTTACTGCTTTCAAATATTTAAGTTTTTTGTCTGATAATTGTCTTGGCTTGCCAACGCAATTTATGCTTTAACAGACGGGAAGGAGCCATGCATTTTGGCCAATGAATCCCAGGGAGAGGTCAAAGTACTTGAGTGGAGGCCAAACAGTGGGAGACAACTTGCTGTAGCATGCAAGCAAGTACCTCAATTTTGATGCTCAAGATCTATATCTACATTTTATATATTTAGACAGGCTGTAAGTTGTAAGACTGAATTTCTCTCGTTGCATGTGTTTGATTTCAGAGGTGGAATTTGCATTTGGGCTGCTTCTTTCCCGGGAACTGCAGCATCTATCAGATCTGGGTCTTCTTCCTTCCTGGGCACTCCCTCCAGAGGTTCTGGAATTCAATATACTTTGGTGGATTTTCTTCAAAGTCATAACGAGGAACAGATTAGTGTGTTGTCATGGAGTCCTGATGGAAGATATCCAAACAATCTCTATTCTGATTTTCAATTGTGGTTAAACTTTGGAGACTCTACATTACATGAATATGGAGGCTTTCCTGCAATTCATCACTGTCATCCATATCTGCAAACTTTATCAAATGTTTTGACAAAACTTTATATTTTTGTTTTCCTTTTGCATTTTATTGCTGTTTTCCACAAAAAATTACTTTCTCTATAGTATTATGTTGTAGCATCAATTTTCATTTTATACATAGGGATATTCTCAAGCAGGAAGAGAGCCTTTGTTTCAGATTAATTTCAGACTTACTTTGTTCAGTCGTGCTATATGAGGTTTCCTTGATGTGTACTTACATATTTGGCATCTGGTTCTTATGAGAGCTCATCATTTACCATATGGGATGTTTCTCAAGGTATTCATCATATATCACCTGCTTTGACTGCTACTAACATTCTATGTGTTCTCTTTTGGATGCTCACCGTCAAAAGTGTTCTCAAGTTTTCTGAATGACTTTGTTGGCTATTACATGAAATTGTTGTGTGTTCTGTGTTATTTAATGTTTCATTAATCAGCTTTAGCATGTTAGTTACCACATTGCAACAACCATTCTAGAATTATTACTGATAAGTGATAGATACTCCTTTGACCCTTCCTCCATCTGTATTCTTTCATTGTATTGAAACTTCAATCAAGGATTCATGTTAATGTGGTGTGATTATGGTACATGGTTCTAGTCATAACCCATGGAAAGATATTTCCCACAGGCATGCTCCTTTCTTATGCTGCTCCCAGTTTGTTGCATGAAACGGAGGAAGAAATAAGTTTTGGGAAGACGTGTGGTTGGGGAAATGTTCTGAATGTTCTGTTTCTCAGGCTTGAAGATATGCCCCGGTTTCCTAATAAAGACATTTCTAGCATTGTTGACTATACTAGTGGTTTGAGGAACTGGACTTTTGGTTTGAGGAGAAACTTGAGTGAGACTTGGGTGGAAGAGTCATCTTCTGTATTGGATGTTCCAGAAAATGTTGCCATTCACTCTCAAGGATTGATTCAAGAGAGTGGCGTCTAGATTCCCAGCACGTCTAATTTCTCTGAATTTTGTAATTCAGGCTCAGTGCCTTGTTTCACGCCTATGGTTTGATCAGGAAATCTAGAGCTCTTTCTAGGGTTAAGATTCTGTCTTGGCTTGTGGCTCACAATAAGGTGAATACTTTTGACATGGTCCAAAGAAGAAGGCCAAATTCTAGTTTGTCCCCAATTGGTGTGCTAATATGTAAGAAGAATATGGAATTGGTTGTTTATACTTTCCATCATTTCCCTTTGACGTTACCTTGGCATAAGCTGTTCAGTGATATGAAAATAAGTTGGGTAAGGAGCTCTAAGAAAAAGTTCAGTTTTGGTCCATGCTATGGGCTGTCTATCCAAAGAGTTCGGGGGTTGATCTTTCTCAGCTATCTGTTTTTGTTCTGCCCTAGGAGAGTCTTTTTGTCCCGTTGTTTCTTTGCTGGCTTTTTTATTTGTTTTCTGTAGTGGTCTTCTTGACAATAGAATTCAAGCTGGATGGATGAGCAGAAGAGTGCATCAGCTGTGTTGTGCGACCGTTGTATGCCACTAAAGCTCAAGGGAAAATTTTATAGGACGGAAATAAGGCCATCAGTGCATTATGGCAGGAATGTTGGGCGGTCAAGCATCAACACATGCAAAAAATGAGTGTAGTGGAGATGAGAATGCTTTGTTGAATGTTGGCATTAGGCTTTGTTGTTTTTGTCGTCTTCTTGACAACACACTCTTTGTAGTTTTTTCTTGTTTGTTAGCTTTAAATTGTCTCGTTCTTAACAACACACACACACACACTCATGTTAAAACATGCATGCCGTAAAGTGACAGATTGTAGCTAATTTATTGATTTTGTTTTTCTGTCAAAATAACTTGATCTGGTTTACTTTTACTCAACTTAAACCTCAAGTATTTGCGACTTAATCATAACAAAGTTGCATATACTGATGGAGAACTGACAAAAGGAAGACTGGTTAGTAAACTACTAATGAATCCTTTTCAATGAATGATTTGGTAGATACCCAGAAGATTGGGCAAAAAACAACAAAACGCAAAGACTTCATTTGATACTGCTTTTAAAAGTTGGCATTTTCTTTTCTTTTAAAAAAGGAATGAATTATTTGGTATATTGCCTAGGTTCTTTTTCTTGTGCTTATGCTGTGTTTTTTTGGTGCTTTTATAAAACATTATAGGAAGTGCTTTCTAAAAGCGCCTTGTGCTCGAGCAGACTGGCATTATTGAGTGAATATTTATGGATCTTTCTCTGCCCCCAGACCACTCTATCCAGTAAATTTTAAAATTTTTCTAATTAGTGATAAGATGGTTTTATTTGGATTTAACGGACGACGTGACACAGGACCGAGCACAATGGCGTTCTAGGATTCATATAGCCGATCCCACTCAGTGGGAAAAGGCTTTGTTGTTGTTGTTGTTGTTGTAGTGATAAGATGGTTTTATTTCTTGAAGCAGAAAAAGTACACTCTTATTTCGAAACTTATGATTTCATTTCCTTAACTGGTTTCTCAGGGCTTGGGACACCTATTAGACGAGGATTAGGTGGCATTTCAATGCTGAAGTGGTCGCCAACTGGGGATTACTTTTTTTCGGCAAAATTGTACTTTCATCATTTGACCAGTTGCACTTTTATATTTCTTAATCTTAGTTGGAAATGGGACCAGTTTTGGATGAATAAGATGATCATTCTATTCTTTTTCAGTGATGGAACATTTTATCTTTGGGAGACAAACACATGGACATCTGAACCATGGTCTTCAACTAGTGGCTTCGTCAAGGTAAACAAAATTGACAGCTAACTAATTTGTTGTTGCACACAATTTTTTGTCTTGATTTTTTATTTTCTAAATTGATGACCCTTACATACTGCTATAAAAGCATTTTGATGATTGAGGTCTCAGCCTATGGGCCATTATTCTGTATTTTCTTTTCTTTTCTCCTGTTTTGTTTTATTTTATTTTATTTTTTGTCCATTTTGTGCTGCATAGAAATTCTAAAGTGTTCACTTCAAATTCCTTAAAAGATTTTTGAAGTTTAGGCTACCCTCACCTTTTGCACCCCTCTCTCTCTCTCTCTCTCTCTCTCTCTTCTGTATGACTAATTACTTACTCATGAATAGCATTTAATGGCACATTTCCATAACCGAAAGTACTTTATTGGTCGAAGTTTTTACTTTTTTATTTATACTTATACTCATTGTGTCTTGTTATAGGGAGCATCATGGGATCCTGATGGGCGTATGATACTTCTTGCTTTCTCTAAATCTTCAACCATGGGTTCAATTCACTTTGCTTCAAAGCCTCCATCACTTGGTATGTGAGCTTAGATGAAAGTTATGGTTGAGTGCATTGACATCTATTGCCTTTTTATCTCTATTTATTGTCTGGTTTATTTTATTTATTTATTTATTTTTTTCAACTTATGGACATGAAAAATTGTTGGAAACCTAACAACGGGCATATAAGATATTTTAAATAATAAGTTAGCATATAAGACGTTTTGAATAATAATTTAAATTCTCCTCTTTCTAGTGGAAAATAGTTCGAGAAATCTCGGAAAGAAAGCAAAACTGTGGATATAGAATATGAAATTTGAGAAAAAAGCTTATCCACACTAGTTTAGTGCTTTGGAGGAAGCTTTTAATATTAAACTGATATCTATATTACTTGAGGTAGTACTTGGGTATTGTCTAGTGTTATTAAGACATCCAAAGATTGAAAATTGCATTTGTCTTTATGATCTCAGATTCTTTGTTGAAAAGGAAAACTTCAGAAAGGGAGAACAATCTATTTATTGTATTGCAATGAATGGAATTCACGAGCTATTAAAAAAATTTAGGATCAAATCTCTCTGAAAATCTGCTGTAGAATTTCAACCCGTAAATTAAGCTAACAAGCAATTACAATGACTGTTAACTTAAGAAATCAGGAGCGTAAATCAGGCAATTTAGTTATAATTTCCTACTTTAACAACACTTCTGAAGTTTGAGCATAGAACCTGACTCTCAGCTTGGTTCAAGTAGAATAAATCTTGTGATATGCCTAGTGAAGATGTCAACAAAATACTTTTCAGTGGGATAAATGAGTCAAATCCTTTTCCGATGCCACTTTAGTGTGTAGGCTTGTGATTTTCTCTTTGTTGGAGAACCTGCCCAATCTGCACCGTGATATCCCTCAATATGAGGATTTCTTTATTTCAAAAGAATAAATTTTTTTTGAATACATTTCCTTGCTTAGTGGGAGCAGTGTAACCTTGGGAGCTAATATTGATTTATTTTTTTAAAGAAGCATTTTCATGTAGACTGTGTTCCTTTTGACAGATTGGTAATGGGATGGTTGTTATGAGGAAAAAGAACTTGTGAAATTCGATTTTGAAACAAATGTCAACGGTGTCATGACAACTAACAGTTTTTGACATGTTGAAGTGATGTTTGAATTTTATTTCTGAATCTTACTGGTAAAGTGATGTTTGAATTTTGCAGATGTGCACTTATTACCTGTTGAACTACCAGAGATGACGTCCTTAACAAATAGGTATACATTAATTCATTTTTATTGTTTATTTTTCACTATTTGGTTTGCTTTATGAGTGTTTGATCAACTACATCTCATTTAATGGGCTTTCTTCATGAGTTGATTGGAAAATACAATTTTATTGGCATTATTTCTTGATAAGCTGGATGTTGTAATCGAGAGACTTTTTTTTTGTTTTTCATTTTTTAAATATTTTATGGTACCCATTAATTTTCTTAATTCCTGAAATGTATAGTATAAGGGCCAGCTGCCTTTATTAGGTAATCAGAGGTGAAGTGGCTTTATTAGGTAATCAGAGGTGAAGTCAGGTTTTCAACATTTCTGTTTCGGAGTGCTTATAATGCTTACTGCATTAAATCTTACTTTGTCACTCACCCATCATGTTTACCATCCCTCACCATGCGATCACAGTGCTGTGTGCTGCCATGTACTCCTGTACCCAAAGACAATGCATTTGCTACTATGGCCGTCTGAAAACAAAAGAAAAAGTCAAAAAAATCAAAAGGAAAGAAAAGTAGTAGTTACTAAAGTAGACGTGGTTATGCTATTCATATTGCCTGATATGTAAATGAATAGATTTAAGGTTCCAGTTTGTGGTTGTTTTCATCCTTCCGCTCTACTTTCCTTCGTTTTATGTTCCTGCCTGGACTTTCTGTTTCAGTTTGGACAGGAGATTAAACATTCTTTATGAGGATTGAATATTGGTTCGACTAAACAGTCCTCAAACTAATAATTTCAGAAAAGCTTTATGGTTTATTATTCACATTATAGTTGCATTGCAATAAACATCGGGGGAAGATATTCTCAATTTATTAACCCTTGCACGTTGTAATGTTTGTCCAAAACAGTTCTGATTTGTTGTTATCTTCTTCAGTCAAGGCATTGAGATGATAGCTTGGGATGCCTCAGGAGAGCGACTGGCTATATCTTTTAAAGATGGCGGTGACTTATACTGGGGTCTTATTGCCATTTACGATGTCAGGAGGACCCCTCTAATATCTGCATCATTGATGTGAGTTGATTATTCTTATTGTTTGTATTGTAGTTACCAATTCTTTTTTTCTTTCTCTAAAACATTGGCCGAATGATGAATTTTTCTGTCTATACATGTTCATTTAATTAATTTTGCTGAAAAACGGGATATCAATCCTTGTGTTACTAACGATTTACCATGATGCGAATTCAGTGGGTTTATTAGAGGTCCCGGAGACAAACCAAAGCCGGTGGCATTTTCATTTCATGACAAGTTTAAACAGGGACCGTTGCTTTTTGTGGTAAGTCTAAGTCCTACTACTCAAATGTTGTATGCTTTACCCCACGTACTTGGAACCCTTGTTTATAATCCGTTTTAAGTAAGATCTGTATCCATTTCTCGAAAATAAATGATGAAATTTTAGACTAACTAGTGCTTTACTTTTGCAGTGTTGGAGTAGTGGATTTTGCTGTACCTACCCTCTCATATTTCGTTCCCATGTTCTTCCCTAGTCTGTTACCGCCGGAGTTTCCAGTGACTAGACTTGGTAGTTTATTTTGTAAAGTTGAATACTGTTCGATGAAGCATTTCAGTTCGTTTTTCTTTTCAATGTTGAGAGGGAAGTTTATTGTAAGGTATATGATTAGGTTATTTAAGGGTTCCAACAATGAATTACAGAGACCGGTTTTGTCAATTCAAACTGCATTCATTGAACATTTACAAATAAATATACGCGCATAAAGCAAGCAAGGAACGCCGTTTTAGTGAGATTATTTCATATGATTACACGGGGACTGGCAACTGGGTTGTTTTACTCGACTTAATTGGCACGATACGATAGAAGATTTTTTTGACATACAAGATATTCATCCCTAACTTTTACATAGAAGAAACAAAGAGAGAATCGGCTCCAGCCGTCCCGACGCTAAGGCTTGATTCCAGTAACAAATCAATTGAGGTGAAAGAGTGCGGAGAGATTACAGCCTGCATTTCCTCACCAGCCGACTCCAGCGGGCTCCGTTTTGGTATCACCTGCGTTCAATTACATTGCCCACATAAGTGTCATCTTTCTTGATTTCTGATCCTAATACGCAGGCAACACTACGAATTGAAGCGTTTAGGATACGAAAGATGGAAAATATTAGCGATACAAAGTTGATTCAGTTACCTTGTTTGGTTCATTAAAGGAATTCTCATCCATCAAGTTGTTTGCTGTAAGCACAGTTATTGTCGATCCAGATGGACTAATAGAATTTGGCTCCAAACCGTTCACAGAAACCTTCAGATTCACTGTGTTGGTTCCCAAGTTCACAACCTGCACAAGGCAATAATCATCACAAATTAATGAAACGTCACAGAACACGTTTTTCAACTCGGTCTCCAAGAAATGTTCATGTATTTGTATGAAGACACTAGTCTAGTACAGAAATATAAACATGTAGTTGCTTCAGACAAGATACGTACGGAATTCCAAAATTGAGCAGAAAATGAAGAATATTGAGGGTTTAGGAATGAACAACATTTACGGGCTAAATTATTAAGGATCAAATTCAAAGAGAATGGACAGTATTTATAACAAAAATAAAGAGTATACTGCTCCAGACAAAGTATAATAAAAGTTATTCTGAAGCAACAAACGACATACTAGTTTAAGAACAATGTGATACCTTTATTCTTAGGTAAGTATTCTCATTTTCTGAGTTTTTCCACGATATTGCAGAGGCAAGAAGTGAAGTAGAAGAATTTGTTTGGAGTGTTGTGTTGTAAATAGTTGCTCCGCTAGATTCGTTGAAAAGACTTTGCACCCAGTAGCTAGGAGTCCCGTAAAGCTGTGAGGAGTCGAAGACAATTGCATCCGGATTCCACCTTGATGACGGACAAGTTTCAATTTAGTAATAACTAAACAGCATCGATCCTCTTTTCAAAACAGCATTGAAAACCACCTTAATATATAAAATTTAAATTAGACAAAAGGAACGAGCAGAGAAGTATACCGCCTGTCATGGGTATTGACAAAGAGTGGCGCATAACTTGCCATCTCAACAACATCACTGCATTCGTAGACAAAAAAAAAAAAAAAAAGTACTCAGTAGCTGCCCATTTTAACAATTATAGAAATATTTTTGCTAAAATTAGATGTAAAGGATCCCCATGTACATAAGAAAACACTTAGGAAGGGCACTGTAATGAAAAACCACAACAACAATAAAGCCTATCTCGCTAAATGGGGTTGGCTGTATGAATCCCAGAGAGCCAAATTTTCTGTTAGTTCCAAGTACTCCATTTCTTTTCTTAAAGTCTCTTTCCAACTGTTCCTAGGTCTTCCAATACCCCTTTTGCCCTTAGGCTGTAGCTCATATTCGCATTTTCTAACTGGAGCACCTGTAGGTTTTCAGTTCACTTGTTCAAACCACCTTAATTGATTTTCTCTCATCTTATCTTCAATTGTAGCCACCCCTACTTTACCTCGTATATCCTCATTCTTAATCCTGTCCTTTCTTGTGTGCCCACACATCCAACGAAGCATTCTCATCTCCACTACACTCATTTTTGCACGTGTTGATGCTTGACCGCCCAACATTCTATGCCATAAAGCATTGCGGGCCTTATTGCCGTCCTATAAAATTTTTCCTTGAGCTTTATTGGCATATGATGGTTGCACAGCACACCCATTGCACGTCATCCATCCAGCTTGTATTCTATGGTTCAGATCTCCATCCAATTATCCGTTCTTTTGCAAGATAGATCCAAGGTAACAAAAGCGTTCACTTTTCGGTACTTTCTAATCTCCAATCCTCACCCCTATCTCTTTGCCTATAGCATTAGGTGAAATTATGATGAGAAACTGCCATTTCTACATATTTTAGTAGTTCATTATGCAATTTACTGCTAGAGTTAATATCAAGACAACCCGTAACAAATGGATATTATCTGGACGCCTTTCATCCCTACAATCCATTAAAATAATAAAAGCTCCCCAATATCCTTGATGAACTCTTGTTTAAACACTCGAATTTCTAATCTGAACTACGAAAAAACATTTGAATTTCTAATTGCCAAAGCATTCCTATGCTACAGGTATATCCAGAGACCTCCAACTTTAACTTTACTCAATAATCCATGCCACTAAGAGGAATTATTTAATGAATACCATCTTTCTTTATCAGATTCCTGAATCACCTTCAAGCACTGGCCATCTTTAGTCTAGTAATATTTCTATGGGATTGGGAATAACAGAACTCTTCGATTGACAATAAACAGATGTGCAGCTGGTCTTACACACGGAGCTGTTGTAACACACTACATGGTTGTGACATGCAGAAATGCAGGAACGAAATTAACTTCTTTGAGAAGAAATATGGTATTTGCAAATATATCATATTATAAAGTAGTAGTATATAAAATTATGCGTACATGTACAACACACCTGTTTTTCTCCAGTCCAATAAGAAATCCGGCTTCTGCTAATGCTGCTAGAAGACTTCCGGTTCCAGCATCTTTTCCAGTCACAGCATACTCGCTCACAAAAGCCTGGATCATATTGAAAGCTAAGAAAGAAAAATAGGTAGGAATTCGGAGCAGGTTAAATCATACAAAGGCTCGTGAACTACCTTGGGACCGTCACGTGATGTGTGATCAAAATGATTAGCCATAGAAAACAAGTCGCTGGAAGATGTATAGATCTAAACAAAAAACAGAGGGTAAGAGTAATACGGCAAATGTCATCCATGTCGCCAAATCTTCAATGGCCCCATACTTTGTATGGTAAAGATGATTGTTGTCAAGTAGAATACAAGTAGCGGTGTTATGATACTTACATGAAAATCATACATATCAGCTGGATGATCCAACTTTTGAGAAGAACCGTCGCAGTTTGAAATCATCTTGATGTCAGGATAGGCTTTTCTTATAGCACTATAGAACTTAAGGTAATTTCCTGGTCAAGAGAAAGAGGGAAAGCATAAGTCTTGGTGAGAGTTAAAATAAATTTTAAAAAGAGGAATGTCAGATACATTGAATCACATTATTGAAAATCCAAGGTCCCTCTTCCCGTTTCCAACGGGTTAAAAATGATTGGCTCAGTCACATGCAAGCAGGTGTGTTGCGAGAGCAAAATTCCACATCAGGTATATATTCTAAACAAGAAACATGAACTACAAAATATACAAACCTAGGTAGTTCGTTTTTTTACAATCCTCATTCCCAATAGCAACATATCTCAAGTCAAAAGGTTCTGGGTGTCCCATTTTAGCACGAAGAGAACCCCATGTAGAATTAGGACTGCCTCTAGCAAATTCAATACCATCAAGAGCTTCCTATAAACAAGAAATGTGAAAGGTAATTGATCAATTTGAGATTTATCAGCACATACTGTGCATAATAACAAGATTAAGAATTGAATAAAAAAGTTATCCAATAAATTTGATATCGGCACCAAAACCATTTATTTTATGTTTGAGAAGTTAGAGCCTAATGCAGAGATTCCTAGTAGTGACCAATGCACCGCCTGCTTTGTACTGCAGTTTGTCACAATGTTTGATGTATTCCTCGAGTGGCAATTTGCCGCTGGAAGCTCTACCCTACCCTCACCAAAGCAACCCAACTTGGCTACAGAAGAGACTACATTTTAAGCGGTGCATATCCTCTAATGAGAATAATGAAGTTTTGCTTTCAGAACACTGAAGTCACTTGACACCCATATTTGGTAAATCTTTTGTGTTGTACACCAAAGTACACAAAGCTAAGTCATAGATTTCACGGGTTAAGCATATTTTTTTGAAAAACTTAAGTGTCATTGGCATGTATTTGCTTCAATGATGCATCAATTTTAGTAACAGTAAGCCAGTTACCCATTATCTATGGAGAAATGGTCAGCTATCAGGCATACCTGTACAAATGGTAAGACATTGGAGGTATCAACTTGATCATTGTGACTGATTCCTACAAATTGAGAAAGTTAACAATGACATATATAAATTAACATAAAACATGACTATGAAAGTACAGGCAAAGCGTTGAGAAAAAGTACAAATTGAGAAAGTTAACAATGACATATATAAATTAACATAAAACATGACTATAAAAGTACAGGCAAAGCGTTGAGAAAAAGTGTACCATTATTGAACACCCATATTGGCAATGCGCCAAGGTCCTCTGATAGCTGCAGAAACAAAAGTTTTTTTAATAATGGTTTACATACAGTACCAGCATTATACTGGGAGACCCGATCATTCCTCAACAACAAGATACCTACTTGGAGAAACTCAAAATAACCAAGTCCATCGTCAGTCCAGTACATCCAAACATCACCAAAGTGTCCAGGTCTCTCTTCCCAGGGTCCAATTGTTTCTTTCCAACGAAATGCATTTCGTAACCATTCACCTTCAACAAAACAGCCACCTAACCGAACACAAAAATGAAACCCAAGTGTATTAGGTTAAATTCTGAGGAAACAGTGAACATATAAGGCTTACATAATTATCTATTAACCTAAAAATCAAGGATTTTAGCACTGATTGGAATTTAAAAAAGTGTCCCTAGATTATTTTTTTGTCCAAGAGGTCAGGACAGCAAGCACAAGGGTTCCGGAATAAGGAAACAAATTGCATGTCCAAATACATACAGAAACATCAGCATTTAAAATAATCTATTTGATAAGTACAAGTTTTTAAATTTGAGAAGTGTTGCATAGTAACTTTTCGATCACACACACACACACAAAGATACATATGTACATATTCAATGTACATAGTTAAGTTCATCTATTTGCCTGCCATAGCATAGACATTCACTTCATGCTATTCATAGAAAATACATCCTTTTAGTATGATTATAACTAATTTCCAAGTAATAAGAGCTAATAAATACATCTTGTTTATTTCTTCATCAACGATAAACTTCTGTCAGATCATTAATCCTTTCAAACCTTGAAAATTCAATACTAAATCATATATCAATAGTATAAATTATGAATTGTTTATCAACTAAAATTAGGAATATTAACCACATAGAAACACAAAATAAGTTCATATACAAAAGTTTCTTTTTAAAAACTGTGAGGGCAAGATGCCTCACCACGGCTTGCATATTTCAGCTTCCATATATTTCAGGGGAGAATTATATATGAAAAGCTCAAGTTTAGCAGCAGTCAAGTATTAAGTTGTAATTCCCGATTTACCTGGAAATCTGAAAAACCGAGGTTTTAAATCAGCCAACATTTGGACAAGGTCCTTCCGAAATCCATGTCCCTGAGCCAAATCAATTGATTCTTAATGAGTAACGACACAAAAGTAATGCATGTATTAGAATATCAATAAGTTCTTTACAAGTAAGCATGTCGAAAGATGGCAAATCAATATACATGGGCATAAACTTTGAGTAACACCAGATTACATGACCAAATTTCCGAAAAAAGGAAAAACGTAAAATCTAAGTTCGATTGTTTTTCAATAAAATGTTTTTATAACATTCCAGAATTGAGAATATTCTGCTTCTTACTTTAGTTCAATGTTCTAAAAGACGTTAGGCGCTAGTCGGGTGGCGGGCTGGGGCCTAGCGCCTAGGCGGATTCAAGTAAATCTATTATATTTCATGTATAGAATGACATATATATTATTAAGTATTGGAACATAATGAAAACATGGGAAACAAGCCTATAATGTGTGTTTATTTAAGTATTCAACAAGTCTCTTACAATTTATTGAAAAAATAAAATAAAGTTCAAAATGAAAGTTATCTATTTTTTGTCCAAGTGAGTTGCAACCTAGGTAGGTCTGGGCGGGCTAGGCGGTCTAGGCGGACGCCTCAGCAGGTTTAGGTGCCCTTTCTTAATTTTCAAATGCCTAGGCATTAATTGGGGTGGTGACCAGTCGCCTAGTGCCTAGGTGGCGCTAGGCAGGGATTTTTAGAATAGTGCTTTAGTAATAAGAACATAATTTTATTACTAAAAGTACCTCAAGAGAGAATGGATTTCTTTTTCTCTCCAAGTACCACAGATACCTGGCACACCCAACTAACATTTCCTTCCTCACAACTTTTTCCATGACTCCCAAGCCACCAGACAACGAATAAAGAGGTGAATTGTGGACTCAAGATTAGCTTTTCATGACTTATTTGATGTGGATTTTTTCGTCAATTGCCTAAAGAAATTTCATTTTCATTTGTCTTGGCTACAACTTCATGTATTTTCCCATAATCCCGACCAGAATCAACCTCTTAATTTGGGCCCTATATTCTCCCTTTGTTCAATCTAATGGCTTAAAAATAAGTGGTGTGCAAAAATCAATTCCCAAGAATATATGTGTGTGTTGTGTGTGTGTGTGTACACACACGTAATTGTACTAACCTCGAAAAACAAGGATCAGGTGATTAAACACATCTAAATAGTGAGATGACACAATCTCAAGCCACAAGCATGCATGAATTCAGGGAGAAAAAAGGTACCTTGTGTGTATCCAAGGGAATGGCCGACACTTGATCAAACCATATCACCCCTTTACTATTTGTTGTCAATTGCAGTCTTGAATTAGGATTTGTTCCTTGGGCTTCCATTTGAATCTGGAATTTTGTCCAGTTTGAAACTTCTGAACCAGAAGCGCTGCATATGGAATGAAAATACAAAAGTTAAATCTTGAATGCAGAATAAATTGTTTTAGTAAGGAACGTTTGATTGCAAAATATCAACAGAACAGAGGATGCGCACATAATGTTAGCAGCAGCAAGTTTCTGCAACCCATCTGAGCCCGTCAGTGATAGGGATACATTGATTGATCCAGCTGAACGAACATAAAGCACAACACTGTAGTTCTTCCCCTTTTCGATATTCTGAATAAAAAATCATGAATAAAAAGACCGTACCAAAGAGCCAGAAGGAACAAATGCAGAAAATATATAAATATGGGTCTGTGGGGCTGTTATCGTTATTCTTGTGCGTGGAGTAAAGTTATCTTGTGATAAAAATGGTCATGTTGCTAAACGAACATGGACCACAAATTCTGGCAAAAATCGACTTGATGAATGGTCATATTCACAGCTTATGTTGCCAGCCAGTCTGCCATGACAACATTTCGTGTGTGTGTAAGTTGCCAAGGTTAGGCATTACAGCGAATAACTTTAGTGTGCAAAAAAAAATCCCACTGAAATGGACAGAGGGGAAAACTTTCACAACTTTTAAATGGGAGAACTGAAACTCATAGGAAGGAAGGAAAAAGATATATGGAAAACTGAACCCATTCAGACGAGGTGTAAAAGTTCATACCATGCCCCAGAACCCAGGGTTATAAATTCCAACACCCCCAGCAGGGCAGCTATTGGCGCCTTCGCTGTCACATAGCACCTCCATTCGGAGTGCAACCTTATTGCGGTCAAAGCATGATGAACGGTCTGTTGACACAATCAAAGAGGACTCATTCCCAATTATAGCCCAAGGATCAATGTTAGAAGGAATGTTTGGTCCCCCAGCTTCAAAACCTGTGGGAAAAAGTTATTGAGAAACCCAGCTTTAAAACAGCCTGTTAACATAACGAACCGGTATAGCTCATGCAGTATTTGATATTTAGCTACAGTACATTCTGCATTTGATATAATTCTAACGAAAAATTTGTAACCTCATACTGAATAATTCAAAGCCATTCACAAACTTCGACACACTTCAACAAACTTAAAACTGACAGCATGGTAAAAAATTGAAGGGTTGAAAAAAAGAGGGATCTGGTAGTACGTATTCAATGCAGACAGTGAAATAGATAAAGATGGAAATCAGTGTCATACAAAAAAGGAGAAAAATTCTCGATTGTGCACCAACCACACTCACACAAGAAAATTGACTTCCGTGAAGTACAGCCTAGTCCATCTCTAATTGCACATTGAAGTGTGAGCTAACAGAAACATATAAAATCTTGTCTTTTCAGATTGGATCTCGTCTTCGCTAGATATCTCAGAAGCTTGACTGTTCAAATGCTGTGAGACATCTTGCAAGGAGGGGATCCTTTCTAAGAAGCTGACTATATAATTTGGCACTGCTCTCTTGCTAGTCAAAATGATGCTCACTCACGTCACCAGACTGATTTTGAACCACACATTCATGCCGCAATAACCTAATCATGGTCTACATTTACAACCTAGCAACAGAATAATAAGCGTCTTATGTTGCTAGACAGTTTGACGAGCGAACATTTTCCTATATTTGCTATAATTTCACTTTTATATTTAGCTGGAATTCAGAGAATTTGGAAGTAACCTCTGTTGCTTACAAGCTCAGCCCACACCCCGCCAGCACCAGCGTGATTAATCTCCTGCAGTGAACAAGTTTTAGAAATCTGATAATTCTGCAAAAAATTTAAATTAAATTTGTTGGAACTGAAACCAAAGATGAGTAATGGAACCTCAAAGAAAATTCCAAACAGCGTGTCAGATATTGGGCGTGCGGATGCTTGAGAAGCATCGACAAGCAGGTTTGCTGTCTGGTCCGTATCAACTCCAATGGCAAAACAATGATAGACGAAGCAAAGCAAGAGATATATGAGAAGAACAATGTGAGGGGACTTGCAAGAGCCCATTGCTGACTTTCCACACCCAATACTGGCTAGAGCCTAATAAAGTATCGATAACCGAGAGAATTCAGTTACATCTGATCAATTAATTAAACAGAAAGAAAGAAGAATCAGAAAGTGCAAAATGGTGTTTCAGGTTTACAACAAAAACAAAGCCTTATTCACTAGGTGGGGTCGGGTACATGAATCCTAGAATGCCACTGTGCTCGGTTTCAAGTAATTAGATATAATTAAGGCAAGGCAGCTATACTAAACACAGAAGCTCAATCAAACTAACACAATTAACATGAATTAAGCAACTACAATTCTGTGTTGACCAACTGAACTGATCAAGGACAATTTCTTCCAACAACCATTGATTTATTCAACTCAAACTAGTCTACATATAAATATATTTGTGTTTAAATTAAAATAAAAAAACCCAACAGAATACCCACAAGGATGGTGGATTTCATTTCAAAAACTCTGCAAACAAATTACCTGAATAATCTCTTGTCGCTTTTTTTCTTGCTGTTGGTCTCCAAAACTCCAAGCTCCAGTCAAAGTAAGAAAGATTGGTTTATAAAATCGATATTTCCAAGAGGCATGCAGAAAAGTGCTAAGAAGAGTGTTCACTCAGTGACTCGGTCTGTGTTTTCTTATCTATTGCTATATATATATATATATATATATATATACATAGAGAGAGAGAGGAGTATCGGGGGGTTTGCCTTGCTTTCACGTAAGCAGATGCAGAGCAGAGGCCATCAAGCAAAAGCAAGCAAGCAAGCAAGCAAGCAAGCAATGAAGCTAGCCAGGCTCAGTGGCTGCCCTGCCCGTGTGCGGAAGCGGAAGTGGGAGTGGAAGTGGATTACAAGCAAAAACCAAAACCAAAGACATTTCGATTTGTTAAGAAATCTTGTGCGTCCCACTGGCACGGTCCCACCCGAGGGAAAATAATATGGGTTCATTTTTCAGTCGTCATTCTAGACTTTGGTGTGTATTGGTGCATCAATCATTTACCACATGCATTTTTAATTAATTTTGCTTAATTTTTTCAAAATTGAAAAAAAAGTAATATTTGAGGTAAAAGTTAGCTAGAATTAGATGGATGACACATGACAAGTAATTATATATATGATGAATATACATTATAGTTATATCGGTGAGCAAAAATACTCCCAAATAATATATCCAATGTTACTTGGAAAATAGCCAATTTGTTTTTCAACAGACAATTTGTTTTTCATACTTATAACACTATTGCTATACTAATCTAACTCATATATTGATATTACACTTATGAAGTTAATATATTGGACATAATTCATTTTTTCTGTCATAATGTGAAACAGTGAAAGGCACGTAGAAGTGTAAGTCAAATAAACATATATAATGTATCGACTCGTGTTTCCAACGCATACATGGATAGAAAAATCTGCTGCCCACCTAACCCATATCCCCAACAAACATTCATCCGCCTGACGTATAAAGGTAAGCGCCAAGTAGGCCTGGCAATTTCTGACACGACCCGATAACACGACACGACACGACACGAAATTAACAGGTGTTCGGGTCGACACGATAACGAATCGGGTCGTTATCGGGTAACCTGATAGCACCTGTTAAGATAACGGGTAAATTCGGGTATACACGTGGGTAACACGATACACGATAAGCAGAATATTAATTTCATAATTTTATAACCTTAAAAAAATTACTAGTATAATTATATATATTAATTTAACAATTTTATACCCATAAAAACTATAATAAATAAATATATATATATTAAATTAAGTTAATTAACTATAATAAATAAATAAATAAATTTTAACTATAATAATTATAATAATTATATATACTATAATAATTATACCCCAAAATATTAATCATCTATAATAATTATATATATATATATATATTAAATTTTATAAAACTTTAATATATCATTTTAATGAGATACGAATTCTCCAAAACTAATTTCAACGATCGTAACCGTCAAACTTGTATGTATATGCTTCGAGATCACATCAGCAAAAAATCATAAAAAAAAAAACATTCAGAGATAAAGTAACGGGACAAAGTTTTTCGACAGTTATAAACGAAAAATCACAATTTAACGGTTATTTTAACTCCGATTTTGATGATTTTTTACAGCTACACTCCTTGACCCTATATGAATACAATGAATGAATTCGATCTTCAATTTAAAATATTTATACAAGTGGATACCACAAATATTATGTTATACTTAATGAAAGTATAAATAAACTCTAAGTGTTAGTGAATCTATCGTTTTAATGAGATACGAATTCTCCAAAACTAATTTCAACGATCGCAACCGTCAAACTTGTATGTATATGCTTCGAGATCACATCAGCAAAAAATCACAAAAAACAAACATTCAGAGATCAAGTAACGGGACAAAGTTTTTCGACGGTTATAAACGAAAAATCACGATTTAACGGTTATTTTAACCCCGATTTTGATGATTTTTTACAGCTACACTCCTTGACCCTATATGAATACAATGAATGAATTCGATCTTCAATTTACAATATTTATACAAGTGGATACCACAAAATATTATGTTATACTTAATGAAAGTATAAATAAACTCTAAGTGTTAGTGAATCTATCGTTTTAATGAGATACGAATTCTCCAAAACTAATTTCAACGATCGCAACCGTCAAACTTGTATGTATATGCTTCGAGATCACATCAGCAAAAAATCACAAAAAACAAACATTCAGAGATCAAGTAACGGGACAAAGTTTTTCGACGGTTATAAACGAAAAATCACGATTTAACGGTTATTTTAACTCCGATTTTGATGATTTTTTACAGCTACACTCATTGACCCTATATGAATACAATGAATGAATTCGATCTTCAATTTAAAATATTTATACAAGTGGATACCACAAAATATTATGTTATACTTAATGAAAGTATAAATAAACTTAGTGAATCTATCGTTTTAATGAGATACGAATTCTCCAAAACTAATTTAAACGATCGCAACCGTCAAACTTGTATGTATATGCTTCGAGATCACATCAGCAAAAAATCACAAAAAACAAACATTCAGAGATCAAGTAACGGGACAAAGTTTTTCGACGGTTATAAACGAAAAATCACGATTTAACGGTTATTTTAACTCCGATTTTGATGATTTTTTACAGCTACACTCCTTGACCCTATATGAATACAATGAATGTATTCGATCTTCAATTTAAAATATTTATACAAGTGGATACCACAAAATATTATGCTATACTTAATGAAAGTATAAATAAACCCTAAGTGTTAGTGAATCTATCGTTTTAATGAGATACGAATTCTCCAAAACTAATTTCAACGATCGCAACCATCAAACTTGTATGTATATGCTTCGAGATCACATCAGCAAAAAATCACAAAAAACAAACATTCAGAGATCAAGTAACGGGACAAAGTTTTTCGACGGTTATAAACGAAAAATCACGATTTAACGGTTATTTTAACTCCGATTTTGATGATTTTTTACAGCTACACTCATTGACCCTATATGAATACAATGAATGAATTCGATCTTCAATTTAAAATATTTATACAAGTGGATACCACAAAATATTATGTTATACTTAATGAAAGTATAAATAAACTCTAAGTGTTAGTGAATCTATCGTTTTAATGAGATACGAATTCTCCAAAACTAATTTCAACGATCGCAACCGTAAAACTTATATGTATATGCTTCGAGATCACATCAGCAAAAAATCACAAAAAAAAAAAACATTCAGAGATCAAGTAACGGGACAAAGTTTTTCGACGGTTATAAACGAAAAATCACGATTTAACGGCTATTTTAACTCTGATTTTGATGATTTTTTACAGCTACACTCCTTGACCCTATATGAATACAATGAATGAATTCGATCTTCAATTTAAAATATTTATACAAGTGGATACCACAAAATATTATGTTATACTTAATGAAAGTATAAATAAACTCTAAGTGTTAGTGAATCTATCGTTTTAATGAGATACGAATTCTCCAAAACTAATTTCAACGATCGCAACCGTTAAACTTGTATGTATATGCTTCGAGATCACATCATCAAAAAATCACAAAAAAAAAACATTCAGAGATCAAGTAACAGGACAAAGTTTTTCGACGGTTATAAACTAAAAATCACGATTTAACGGTTATTTTAACTCCGATTTTGATGATTTTTTACAGCTACACTCCTTGACTCTATATGAATATAATGAATGAATTCGATCTTCAATTTAAAATCTTATGTTATATACTTAATAAAAGTTAACTATAATAAATTAATAATTATATATATATATATATTAATTTAACAATTTATACCTCTAAAAAAACTATAATACTTATATAATATAATTATATATATTAAATTAAATTTTAAAAATTGATGACCATTGGATCGGCTAAGATTTAATCTCAGTCGTCCATTTCATAATTACTAGATCAGTATCGAAGTTCATTGTTACCAGAAACAGTTCAAGCTTTGTTGTGCACACGAGATTGGCTATTTGGAAAAGGAGGTAATATATTTTTATATGGTATAGTACTATTATTTTATTTCTTTTCATAATTATTTATTTTGTTAAACTTCTCATAATTTGAATGATTTTTAATGTTTGGTTTTTCTATACTTAGTTTATGCAGAAGAGAGTTCTGACATGGAAAATCTTACTGAAAACATTATCAACATAACTCTTGAAGGCAATAGATCAAGCCAAAGTTCCAATACAATTTCATGATGATCGATGTAAATTGAAGATTTTGTAAATTGAAGTTTAAACTTTTGAGAAAGACTTACAAGTTACAACGTTGAAAACAAAAACTCTTTCATTTTGCATATCTTTGCACATTTAATATTTGTAATAAATTAGTAGTGTGTATTATTTTTTTATTAGGCTCTTATTTTCGAGTGTAGATATAGTACTTAAACGACAAATGTTTTAATATTTTGAAGTAATATATAATAATATATGTGGTATGTGCAAATTAAAAAAATATATATTTTTCTTAACGGGTCATAACGGGTCATAACGGGTCGGGTCACTTTACCCGTTGGGTAAAGTGACACGACCTGTTAAGGACCCGTTAAGATAACGGGTGTGACACGACACGACCCGTTAAGATAACAGGTGTTACACGAAAACGACACGAAACACGACAGACACGACACGTTTGCCAGGCCTAGCGCCAAGGGCACCTGCCGTATTACAATTAATTTGTCTCTAGTCCTTTCCAACCAAAATAAATAAAATTAGTGTTTGTTTGTCACTTAGTACTACAATCTAATACTATTCTTTTTTATTTATAAGTGAGAAATTTTAAGTTCATTTTTTGTTAAAAACGAATTTGAACCATATTATTGCTAGTTATTATGAGGCTAAGCTGAGCTCACTCCCTTGATGTAGATATAGTATTGTTTGTTCGAATTTGAACCACATTATTACTAACCATTATAAGGTTAATCTCACTCCTTAACATGTATATTATCGTCTGTTGGAAGAGAGAAAAAAACAGTGTATTTTTTGTTCTGTTCATCTTTAGTTTGCTTTTTTACGTAACAAAATAACCTGATCGGGTCGGAGAGGTTATCTCGTGAAGCACCCTTTTTCGGGGGTTGTTAGTTCATTATATGATAAGAGGTGTCACGCTCTCTTGAAATTTGGTTTTAGGGGACCCATTCTTTTTGCTTTTTTGGCGAATTTAAGGAACCCATCAATACAAAGATAATTTCCATGGCCATTAGTTGGACGACGGACAATACGAATATCCCACCACAGTACGGTGTTGTCCCAAACCAATGAAACAAGAACTAGAATTCTGTCTTCTGCTCTCCCCGCCTCACACTTGCTTTTTGTCATTTTGTCTCTATTAACATTACTTAAGCCTAACCATTCAACTAGGAGAGGAGGAAATGGAAGAGAAATTAAGAGAGAGAGTCCTCCCAATATTTTTTCTTCACCTCATTGACACGCAAGTATACTCGTATCGTGTTAATCATTCTCCAGTCGTAGTGCAAATAAACTAACGGTTCCAATGAGAGAAGCACTCGAAAGAAGACCTGGGTTTTGGGATTTCAATACGTTGCTCTCCCATTGGAATTTGGCGAGGCATAACCTTCGTTTGGTAACTAGGAATTCAACAAGTAGATACATCATTCCCAAGGAATATAACTAGCACGAAATAACTCGAACAAAATTTCTGCTACTCTAGTTTCCCCCAATCAGCAAAACTAACTTACTGATACTGGGGGCATACCGTATAACTAGAGAGAGATTTGAGGCCAAGCAAAACACAAAAATCATTCCATCATCCACTAACATTAAAACGTACCGGAGTTTACGAAACCAGCCGCCTAAGGCAGACCTCGTTGGACAAATGCCTAACTAGTAAGTACCAGCCTCCTCCTAGGGTACAAGTTACTACCTCCTCCAGCAGAAGCTCTACAAACCACAACTACGAACCTAAATTATGCACTCTCAAAGATGGACTATTGGACAATATGATTTTGTACAATAAAATAACTTCAAAACAGTCCACAGTCTCCCGTCTACAACACTCAACCATTTTATCCAACAAGCTTGGGGCCTGAAGGAAAACACAAACCCACACGCACAGATGGAAGCCAGTGCATGCCCTAGAGAAAATGCACTTATAACCCTGTGCAAATGCACATAGGGTTTAGGTCCTCCCATTCCACAAAGCAAGTCGTTAATGAAAAACGAAGAAACCTACTTTTCCACTAAAAACGAAACCACACACTACGAAAATAAACTAATCCACAGGAAATCTCCTAGGATTTTAATGTTACAACTTCATTAATAGTACATTGACAATGCTGAGAACGGATCTCGCATGTGCCCATTAACTAAAGTCACAAGGGGGAAGTATGATGTTCCTCAATACCTGTGAAACCAGATGCCTTCCAAGGTAAAGAATACAGAAAACGGGACACACATACTGCATCACCCTCTTCTTTCCGCCAAGTAATACAAACCTGCACAGGGACAGGGCAATATGGAAGTGTAAGAACTTCACTTAAATAGAAAAAAAATATGAAATCACGTATAAATATTTGGACACTGAAAAGGATCAGCACAGAAATACAGCAACAGAGTTACATTGTATAAGTTTACACGGCCCACATAATTTGACACAAGATCCTCACAAAAAGTAGTCGAGAGTTAATCAAGAAGGCGTTCATGACTTAGCTTAAGGAAAAATTCAGTAATCATGCTAACATTAAATTATGATGCACCGTTCATATTTACGGACATCATTAATGATCCAAATGGCATTTCACTAATCACAAGGATGGATACCTGCACTCATTAGTTAGTTCCACTCAAACCCATTCTCTAAAACTTGTTATCGCAAATAAATCAATCCCACATGGGCTGTGACCTAGTGTTACTTTTCTGCATCTGGTTTTTGATATTCTCACCATGCGATGCGAAATAAGTGAAAACAGCTCAAAGAAAATTTGATGCATGGGTGGCTAGGCTATGGCATTGAACTATTAAAATACAGGATTTAACAATAACAATAAGGATTGCTGGCCTGGAAGTGGCATGTATGTAGATATACAATAGAGACGGATCATGGGATAAACTGGACCCAAGGGAACGCCAAAAGCTTGACTGGCGTTTATGACAAACTCTACTTTGGAATTTGAGACAAAAATTGATTCAACAAACACACAACATGCACAATAGAATTCTTTATACATTTTCTGAACCAACATTTTATGAAAAGAATGTCCCTTCCACATATTTTGACTTCAAACAGGCAAGATATTCACGCAAAACCAACATATTTCATGATAGCATATCACATGTTTCATATGGTAACTCATGAACTGTAAAAAAGCTACTAATTACCGTAGATAAACTTTTTCATTATCATACATGCTTCGTTCAAGATTTAATCATTCTCTAAAGTCCGGTTAATTTAAGAAGCATTTATATGATGAAACAAAAAACAAGACAACAGAAAACGTATCATAGTAAGAAATGAACTCAGTCAGAAAACTGAAAGCCTCTAACCTTCTTCTAGATGCATAATTCATCAAAGTTCATCCTCATCTGATACACCCATTAGTAAAAGAAGCTTCTGCACTTTATTGACCCGCAAAGGCACACTTTCTTCCTATGGTATGCTTTCTCTTGAGGGACCACCCCATAATCATATGTCAACTCCGTCATAGGAGGAATGTGTCCAACCGCATAAAACGCAATATGGAGGTCAGCCTCATTTTTAGTTTCTCGCAAAACTGGCTGCCAAAGTATATTTGGAGAACAGCTATGATTCATAAAACGAGCAACATTTCCAGCAGTATTTGCACTTATAATTAGAGGAAATGGGGCCTTTGAAGTCTCCTTAGAATCACCAGGCAAAACTCCAAGTGGCTGACAGGTACGAGTAGCATCGAAAATGTAATCGTCTTCATAATCACTCCCCATTTCTTCTATCCCAGAAATATTAAGAACTTGTCCTGCATATTCACATAAGAAAGAACCAGCGCGGATGGGATCCAGCGACCGCAGACCCCAACCTTTATCCTTAGTTTTAAACACCTCCAGACGAACTTTCAGGCCACTTTGAGACACTCGATTCCGACAATTAGGAGGGCACTGACAGGATGGACCACATTCATGAAGCAAGGATTTTTGGTTCACAAGAAGCCCACTTGCAGTATACGGGAGAAAATCTCCATTTTTCTTAATGCATGAGCAATTGGAGTTACCAGGGAGACATCCACCAATACAGAGACATCCATCAGCAGGTTCTGTAAGATTCACCGGTTTAGAATACTGCAGGCTAGAAATATATGTGAAGTGTGCAGGGCCTTTCTCGCCATCAACATCATTTACCAGAGAAACAGGTAAATTTTCAGCTCCTGAAGTAAGGTCAGGCAATATAAGTCCAACTCTCGTAGTAGTAGTTTCTTCTTTCCACTGTTCAATTGATTTCCAAATGGTAAATGCTTCAGGCTGGCCAGGTAACCTTACCAATTTATACTTAAATACATTGCAACCACTGTTCCCTTTGTCCACCCATGATTCGTGAATTTTATATAGACCATCATAGACATATACCTTCCCAGTTGGATTAGATACATCCTTTAAACCTCGAATTACTCTGACATCATTACCCCGGTGCAAGCTTTTCTCCAAAGCGAGATTACCCCTTTCAAGCTTCTGATCCTTCAGTTCCTTACCCCTCCTGAAATCATTGCTAGCATTACCACCTTGGCCACTGTATATCAACACATTCGAATCCTCCACAGAATCCTCATATCCTCCAGATGAAACGATGCTCAATGCTAAAGGCTCTTCCTCTGTACTGTTCTTGACTCCCAGGTAATCAATTCCACCCATTGTTGGAGCATGTAACCCAACCAAACACAATTCCATTCGGAAAAAGTAGATATCCCCGACTTCAACACCAGGCACTGCACCAATCCTCCTCTTGGCATTTGTCCTAATTCCCTTATTCATGAAGAGTGTTCCTGTCCTTAGATCGGGGCGTCCTGTTCTTGGGGCTCCTGGTATTCTTTCCTTCATCTCTTCAACTTGTGTAATCCTTCTTCGCACCAAGTCATAAGACGTGAGTGCATATCCAACCGATTCCCTGTCACCATCAGTTTGTTGGAATGTATTGGTAAATGTTGTAAGAACATTATCAATTATTGCATCAATGTCAACATCAGGCAAAGCAACATTAATGTCCTGGCCACCCCTTGTCCTCTTCTGAGACCGGAACTTACTCCTTGGCCTCCCCGCCTTCCTTGTATTTTCTCCATCCAAACCATCTTCCTCTGCATTTCCACTTTGAGATTGTGGCTGACCACGACTTCGATTAAGCCTTCTTGCTGTCCTAGTATCTCCATTAGCTTCTGCGGATCGAGGCGTCCTATATGAATTAATTGGGACTGCATTTGATATTGGTGTTTGCAGATTTTGTTCAAGTGGCCTTTGCGACTCCGGCGAAATGAAGAACGGAAAAAACGGGGCAACCTCAGGTGGGAAAGGGCCAGCAGGAGAAACACAAACAAAAGGAGCAGCACCTTGTGGAGTTGAAAATGAAGAATTATTAGAAGCTGACGGGAACAACGGAACAAGACGCCTCAAAGGCCTTACATCTAAAACCTTAGACTTGTCAAATGATCCAAAACCAGGAACAGACTCTTGCCCTAAACTTTGTTCCATTAAATTGTTTCAGGCAAGAAGCACACTTTTTAGCTACGATAAATCTGGTAAGAAAGAGAGACTGCCTCCGCTACAAAAGCAGCCGCAACATAATCCGGTTACAGAATCAAATTGCAACCATTTCAACCAGAGCTCATTGCAAAATACGTAGTAATCTTTGCAGAGTTCTTGAAAGTACAGAGTTGACTAATCTCCTGCAACATGCAAGGTTTTAAACAAATTAGAGAGACGATGAAAGCTAAAATCTACCCAAAATTATTATATTTTCATAGGGTAAAATGAAAGAGGTAAATCCAACTATTACACTATTTTGTTGGTGGAAAATACAGTAAATCGAAATAGTAAGTTTAAGCTATGTTGACACAAGGATTTTGCTCATCCGAACCCAGAAACCACATGCAACACATCACTCAACTAAACTTCTTGTAATTTCCCAGTTTTCACTTTAATTTCCCAGAAGTGAAAAATTACCTTCAATTAAGTTGCAAAATGAGAAAATGAAATCATAGCTAAGACCTCATGCAACAAGAAATTCAAGCTTAAGACTTTTACTTTTCAAAAATTTTCTCAGCAACCAAACACAGGATATGAGGTATAACGTGAAACTAAGTGAGGAAAGTTACCTCAAATTCAAAAATGAAAAGTGCTGGAATGAAATCGGAGAGAACCAGTAAGGGAAAATTGATTATTTATTGGAACGAAATGCAGAAGATGCTATCTGTTTAACAGATCTAAAACAAGAAACTGCTTCAATGAAAATCCTGGCATCGACATACCTGGTTTTTTTTCTTTCTTTTTTTCCGAGAACTACTTCGAGATCTTGTTTTGCTGTCAGAAGTCGCACAACTCTTTTGGATTGAGCTGTAATTTTCTCACGTTGTTCCTATTTGAGAAAATTGTTGTAATAGTCCTTAACTTTAATCTAAATACATTTATTGTCCTTTAAATTATGTGGTGACACGTCATATATATTAAATTAAAATTGTAAATTAAAAACTTACACAGAAGATTCAGATCTTATTTCCAAATTTATCAAAGAGCTCCTTAGGAACGGTTACTTGAAAAAAGTTGAGGTGTGTTTGTTTCTGATGCGATAAATATGCTAATACACAAATTAAACCCTCTTGTTGACAATTGTAGTATAAATGCAAGTAGGGATCGTTCTTAAACCGGGGATTAGGAGGAATTGCTAATCTATGGATTTAGAAGCACTAAATAAAACTTTAAAAACACAAATCTAAAATCAAAACATTTAACTAGATTCAAATGATTCCAAATAAACTAGAATAACTTAAAATAAAATTAATAAATAAACTAAAACAAAATCACGAATGAATTTAAAAGATTCAAGCTATGAAAATTAACCGACTCTAAACTAAATTACTCAAAGAACGCAAAAGAAATCAAATAAGGTAAATTCAAGTCAAAAGACAAAAATTGAAAAAGGGGGATTTGATCTTGATGAGAATAACTTGAAAATAAACAAATTGGAAACTAGATAGATTTAAGCACAAAATATGGTTGTTTGAATGGATGATGGATTAGCTAGAGGGGTTTCCTCCACACATGATACACTTGTATATAAACCAATTTTTAGTTGTTCTTTCGATAACTTATGAAGCTCAATACTCCGGGTTAACCGTGATAGCACTTTTTTAACCTTCAAGTTCTCCTTAGTTTAATGAATTGAATGGGAAAGCGCATATAACAATTCAAAACATTCTTCAAAAGTTCCATACGTGAAAAGCACAATATAGATACAATCAAAGATCATTAAGATTCATGAGAACTATAAGTATTGACGAGGCATTCGTAACTATGAAAAACATGATACTCTTGCCAAGAATTCACTTAACACGATTGTGGATAGCAACCTTCACTACTCTTGAATATAAGTTCATAACGATTAGGTGAAATTCCCTTATATTCTAGCATCAAACTTATGCATGAAAACTAAGCGTGCACTCTTAATCAACATACATAAATAAGTTATCAATCAAATAGTTAAGCGAATTGAAATCACAAATTATTAAATCACAATCAAAAGTAATTAATTCATAATGCAAATGTAATCATGGCTTTGAATCCCCCCTAGCAAAAGGGGGGGTTTAGTTCCTCATAATCATAAAACAAAGGTAAATAGATTTATACATTGAAAATGAAAGAAAGAAAATACCTAAATGCTCCAACGGTCCTCGTTGAGTGGTATGCACGTCTAAGCACTTTCCTTCCCTTCCTTTGCTATGGCACAAGGAGTGGATGTGGTTTGAAGGTTTGGTTGTATGGAGGAGTGGATAGGGGGATGTATGGTGGTGTTTATGATGGCTAGGATAGGTTTATAGGCAGATTTTGTGGAGGAAAGAAGGGGGGTTGCGGCTAGGATAGTTTAGGGTGTGTGAAATGGGATTGTTGTGTGAATTGGTGAGTCTAAGCCTTGCAAGAAGGCTTTATTTATAGGTGCACAAAGGTAAGGAGCCACTCAAGTGATTCTAATAAACAAATATAAAGCAAGAATTAATCATCAAAAACAGCTAGCACACTTGTATTTCATGATTAAACAAGCTAGCACACTTGCAAAACATAATCATCCATCCATGCCGTGGGTCATCCTTGCAATTTTTTTGCTGGCCGCCTATTCCTTCCCCATGTGCTCTCTTGACCTTCCCTTACTAAAATGCTCATAACTTCTTCTAGAAAAATGATCTTAACAATCCGCAAAATGCTCTAGAAAATAGACATCTGTAGCTTTCCAAGCATATAAGGCTCATTCTCTAGTTCATTTTGGGCCGTTCGCAAATTTCTTCCAAAATGGGCTGATCTGCACAGGCAGTTTTGACGAATTTGTTACATAAAATCTCACTTGTGCTATTTTTCTTTTATTTGCTTGACAAATCATATAAAACACAAAATCAAAGTAAATAGCTCAAAAATATAAGGAACTAACTAAGAAAAGACGAGAGAATTTGATGTAAAATATATATAAATATGAGCTTATCAGTTTCACCTTCTTAGGTGACTGAATTAGACTAGACTAATTACTAGTGTAGTTTCATATTTGGTATGCACAAGGATTAGGCATAATGAGATTACATGGGACTTGCTTGGATTATCTCCTTAGGAGATCTTAGCCAAAATCCCTAAATTTCACCAGACTTATAAGACCCTCGTGAGAGAGAGAGAGAGAACCATCGCTCATCTTGCGAGAGAGTCGTCCCACATCTTGTTTGCTCCTCGCCTACCTCCCTCTTCCTTTTCTTCCTCACCCTCATCTGCGTCCTGCTCGCCCTCATTTACTCCTTGTTTGGTAAATTTCGAATCCGAGATTTTTTTTCTTCTGTGATTTTGTTTTGCATATCGTGATATTACTAGCTTTGTTTGATTTTGTTGTTTTGGGTTTGAGAAATTTTCAATAATAGACTTGTGCACTCAAAAAAAAAAAAAAAAAAAAAAGAGTAGGGTTTTGATTTTTAGGTTTAAATTGAGATTAGAATTTGGAGTTTTCAAATTTCAACTTTTTTGAATTTTTTCAAGGAGATACTTGACAAATGATCAACACTTGATCTCTATTTGAGGGCTCCATTTAACTTTTATCAAGGTTTTTTTTTTTTTTTTTGTCATGACTGACACCTCTTGATCTCTAATATTTGTCATGAATTGGATTTGATATAAATTTCAAAAGATAGGATCCCCTGCCCTCTTAACTTTCCCTCATCGGCTGAGGTGGGGTTGAGTTTCAAATTCGATTTTAGCTTCGCTTATAGTCCTGCTTTGTTCTCTTCCTCCCTTTGGCTCTGATGGAGCATTTTCTAATTGGTTCTCTGTTGTTGTTGCCTCTGTATCTGGCTTGTTTTATTTTCTAAAAGCTTAAGTCTATAGTGGTTGTTTTTTGTTTTTGTTTTTTTTTTTTTCAAATTGGAATTGCTATTGTTTGTTAATTGTTTTGGTGTTCTCTTGGATGTATTTTGCAGTTGTCTTGGTGTAGGCAAATGATGGTTTCAGTTTCGTTTTTTTTAGTTTTTTTTCTTTTATTAGTCAGATCTAGTTTTCTTCATTTTATTAGTAAGTTTTGTATGTTTTGTGACGATTTGTCCCTAATTTTACGTTTTTATTAATTTGAAAAGCGTGAATTTACAAAAATGCCCTAGAGGCAAGAACTTTGACTTCCGTTGACCATCGCCTAGAGAAAAGTAGGACTTATTCTCCTAGCGTATCCTCGTAGTACTCGTTGGTATGAACGCATAGGTGAAATCCGTTTGTGAGTCCGGATTATAACGGTATAGTTACGGGTGTTTTTGTACACGCGTGTACAAATTTAGAACACTGTCAAGATGACAAATTTTTCACTTTAAAAATTGTACAAAATCTGATATCCAATCATCCCTTTGATTGGTGGATCCGTGTCCCCTCCTTTCCAACAATTCACATTTATTTTCCACCAATCCCTCACCACCATTCCCTTTTGCCCTTAATTCCTGGAACCGGTCATCTCTCTCTCTCTCTCTCTTTCTCTCTCTCTCTCTTACATTATTTCAACTTGATAGGAACATATTTATGTGATTTTATTAGTTTTTTTTCCTTGCATTTACTTAATTAGTTTCATCTTATTAGAATGTTTTAAGCTATTTTCGTGTGTTTGTAGGTTCTAATAACAAAGTTAGCAAAGAAGTGCATTTTGATGCAATTTGGAGCTGTTTTGGGGTGGAATGGATTGCATGCATAAGGATGGACGTTTTGGTGCATGAAAGGGCTTCAAACATATGCTAAAACATCTACAACACATTCCATAAACAACACAATTTCTGCCGCAAGTTTCCTTCTTCCTCCATCCATTTCCATCCACCTCTTTTCCTATCCATCCCCTACCTGAAGGAATAATTATGTCCTAGCTAAGAACATGTAAAGAACATTTGAATACATATGCAAACTATTAACAAATTAAAGTAGACATGCATAAAAAAACAATTCATAAAACCCATGACTTTCAAAGCCTAGTATATGGTGAACCATAACTCTTTAACAACATTAAAGAGAAAAGGATTAAGAGAATCATTACCCTTGAAGCTCATTGATCGGATCATATTTATATATATTTTTATATCAAATTCACTCGTCTTTTCTTAGTTAGTTCGTTATAATTTGAGCTATTTACGTTATTTTTATGTTTTATAAGAATTTGTTAATCAAAGAAAATAAAAATTGAATAAGTGAAATTTTAAGTGCTAAATTCGTCAAAACTACCTTACTCACTTATTTTCTTTGTTTATGTTTTTTATTCGGTTTGAGTGATTGAAATTGGTTTGGTTTGTTTTATGTGTTAAATATAATAAAAAACAGAATGATTAAAAGAAGTGGGAGCTTGCGGGTGGAGGAGGTTTTAAAAAAAAGAAATAAAGAGAAAGGCATTGCTGCCTTAGCTGGAAAGGGAGAATAATGAGAAGCCTCGGTGGAAGAAAGAATTAAGAAAAGGCAGTCGGCGTGCTCAAGAGAAAAATAGAAAAGAAAAGCTGGAAAGAAGGAGAGCACTGGAGGGTGTCGGTGAAGGTGTGAGCTGCCTTATAAGGCAGCGAGCAGCGGGGAGTGAAACCAGAGGGCCTGAGAGGAAAACAAAGCAGAAAATAAAATAAAAAGAGGAGCTGCCATTAGGCAGCTTTGTGAGCGCCAGAAATTAGGAGAAGCTGCCTCGGTGGGCAGCGTGCGAGACACAGAGCAATCAGCGAGGAGAGAGAAGTCAGGCGCTGAGAACGGTTGAGTGGGCAGCTGCCATTTGGCAGCTGAGAAACTGAGACTTGCAGTGGGAAGAACCGAGAGCTGCCAAGGCAGCTTCTGTCACTCTGCCAGCTCACCGGATGTCTTTACTGGCTGCCTCCTTTAGCTCTCTGCCTTATTCCGTTTTAAATGGGCTGCCTCTCTGCTAAAAAGCCTTGGGGCAAAATCAGAAAATCTGTGCAGTGGCACAGTGCACAGAAACCCTTGCACACTCTTTCGGTTTAATCCTCCAAACTTATATTTTATTTCTGTTTTAATTTATAAATAATGTGTAATTAATTTGTTTTGGCTAGAGGATAATTCAAAGCCATGGATATATTTGTAATTTGAATTGATACCTTCAGTTGTGATTTCTGAGTTGTGATTTAATTTGCTTAACTGCTTGATTAATAACTTATTTATGTTTGTCGATTAAGAATGCATACTTAATTTACATTCATGAATTTGATGCTAGAATGTAAGTGAATTTCACCTAATCGTTATGAACTTATATTCATGAGTAGTAGAGGTTGCTAGTCACAATCGCGTTAAGTAAATTCCTGGCAAACGTATCATGCTGTTCATAGTTACGAATGCCTTGTCAACACTTATGATTTTCATAGAACATAATGATCTTTAATTGTATTTATATTGTGCTTTTCACGTAGGGAACTTTTGGGGAATAATTTGAGTTGTTGTATGCTGTTCATCCAATTCAATAACATAAGGAAAATCTGAAGGTTAATTTAAGCGTACCTAATTAATTTGGGGTGTTGAGATTTACAACTTATTGGAAGAACAACTGAAGGTCAATTTAGATTGCATATGTGTCTTGTGTGGAGAAAAACCCTCTAGCCAATCCGTCGCCCATCCATTCACCTTTATTTTATGTTTTTGTCAATTTTATAATTTATTTAAGTTTAATTTACTTCGTCAAAACCAAACCAACCCCCCCCCCCCATTATTAAATTATATTATTTAGTTAGTTTTCATTATTTTTAGTCTTTTAATTAAATTTCCGTCCAATTGATTTCCTAGTGTTTATTTAATTTGTTTCCTTTGTTTTGAGTCATTTTAGTGAAGGATTATTTTAGAGAAACATGTTCATTTAAGCAATATCATTAGCATGCAATTAACAAATTAAAGGCGGAATCATGCTTGCATATACTTAAAAACAAAACATTACCCATGAATGTTCAAAGCCTAGTAGATTGGTGAACCTTTAAACAACTCAAAACAAAGTGAGTTGAGATTTATACCTTTGTAGATTCCTCTTTGCTTAAGCAAAGGCTAATCACCCAAAGAGAGGGCCTTCATTCCTTGCATCTAAAATCTATGGATTTGGTTGGATGAAATGGTTTCTCCAAGTTCCCAAAATTGGGAACCTCTAAGTCTCCACACCAAGGTTAGATGAAGAAGAAATGAGTGACTTTGAGGAAGTTGAATTGCTAGATTATTTCCTCAAAGTGGCCGGCCATTTTAGAGAGAAAGGAGACCTTGTGTTCTCTCCAATTTCCCCAAAACAAACCCTAAATGAATTTTGGCTATAAAGTCATATTTATACCTTAATTCATTTGAGTGCCAAACTTGTAAATAAGTCCAAGTTCACTACCCTTTCAAAGTGGCCGGCCTTAGGATATTTTTGGAGTATTTTGGGCCTTTGTAAATCATTATTTATTAAGTTGTCATACAACTTAAGTCAATGGACTTGACATTCGAAGCCCATTGGGCCTTAAGGTCCAAAACCATCCCGAGGTCTTTAACGAACTTATTCGTTTGATTAATAATCATATTAATTAATCCTTGCCATAAATAATTAAACCATTTAATTATTCTTACTCATCTCCGTTGAATCTTCAATCTCTACCTTACACGGTGTACGATCCATTAGGTTCCTTTTAGCGAGGCAGTGGGCGATTCAAACTCTTTTAAATCGATTGTGAATTTGAAACTAACTTTCAATTCTCCCTTTAGTGTTTACACACGTTTAGGGCTTCCACAAACCATGAGTGACACCTAGCAGCATATCATGGTTACCCAAGCTAATCAGAAGAGGTAGAGAACCTATTCAGTTTAGGATTACAAATGCAATACGGTCCTTCTCTAATACAATACTCTTGACCACATTGTTTGGCTTGATAGTTTATTCATGTCTACTATCCAATGTGAATCTCGTGTTTATATGATTCCATTGAATGTGATCTGGAACACATTCCAACATCTCATTCATACTCTGGCCAGAGATTCTAAATCATATCATAGAGTATTCTCCCTCAACGGTTTGAAGGTTAGAGATCCCTTGTTGCGCATTCACTTGTCTCCATGACTAGATAGCTTGACCCCAACCATGCCGTGGACACTCCAAAGGAATGCCATTTGACACGATCAAAGATCAAGGACCTAACCACAAGACAACTATGATGCCTCAGGTCAAAGGACTAATTTGCATTATCCTAACCATGAGTTCTCACGTGACATGAATATGAGAACTCGTCGTTGATCGTGTTCAGTGAACTCATTCTCTATTGAGCACCTACGTGCTTGTCTTGGTGTCACTCACACCAATGACTCGAGACTAGTCACTCTCCCTGAGAGAAGACATAGCACGTACTGATCTTAACGGACTGTCAATGCCCAATTGGCAATCCTATGATCAGGAACGTTTAGGATGTGTTTACGAAAGAATGGTCTCATGAATCTAACTTCTTTTAGATTGCATTCTCCCAATCACATATTCCTTGGACTTTATCGTTTAAGCATATAACATTTATATGAGACCGCTCAAATAATAATCTTTGCCCTTGATATTAAACTAAATTAGTTTAACATGTGAAATGTCCGTAAAGTATCATCATATGATTGGTTTTAGGGCACATTTCCAACAATCTCCCACTTGCACTAGAGCCAATCAGCTTGGTCATCAGTGATGATACCTCTTCTGTAGTCATTTCAAAAATGGCTTAGTAGTAGGCCTAGACAATGGATATCTATATGTTATCCATAGAAGCAATCTTGAGATTTAACAACGTCGCCATTATACATGATTCTCAATCATGTGGTTCAGTCTCTCATATGAGTTCGGACCTTGATGAGACCTTGATTCCCTGGCTTGAGCTATCACCCCATTAGTGTCATACACTTTCTGGTTGGAACCGAATAGAGAGTTCATAAATGAACTTTCCCATCCAAACAACATTGTTGTAAGCTTCTATATGGCAATATATTTTGCATTCATAATGGAACACACTAAAGTCATTACTTTAATGTTTCCATCCAAATATCTCTTTAGTCATAATAAAGAGATATCTGTTTATCTCTTTATTCATAATGAAGAAACATCCAATGATGGATTAGATTCATAATCTAACACATTTACGCTTCCATTACGTTACTCTGATTCTTCCTCATTCTTTGAGGAATCTATCCTTTAGTATTTCTCAAATACTTAAGAACTCACTTGACAGTTGCCATGGTTCTGATCCTGGGCTTGCACTGATATCGTTTTGTACCGTTCTAGGTACAACTCATATCAATGTTTTCATACAATATGAAATACATAAACCACCTTTCTGCGTATGCATAAAGGATTCTATTTACGCATTATTTCTTTGGGAGTCAAAGGGTACATTCCCTTTTGAGAAGAACAATTTCCTAGTTTCACTAGAATTGTCATTCTAATTGAAGTTTATCATCATATGAGAAACTTCCTAGCATCTCTTGTCTATTTTAGGGATTGATATAATCCAATTATATCTTGAAATATATCATTATAGATTTCCATCCCATATATATAGACTATATCTCCCATATACATTCTATCGTTTATAGAATGTTTAAAGTCATTACTTTAACGAAGAAGTATTCATTTCATTTCCAAAAAATTAATATATCATATATATTTAAATTTAGGAATATGATAAACTCCCACTAATCTTTTGTAAACCTAGTAAACAAAAGATTCATTTACATCTTTATGAGAAATAAAACGATTTGATCTTTCTTCATAAGACGCTTGTGGCTCCCACTAGCTTGCTAAGATCCATGATGGATGGATCTCTACAACTTACATGTCTTGTGATTTATAGTTTTGGACATACATTATCAAGACTATCTTAATAATGGTTTAGGAAACCCATATTATGTCCAAACATTGAATCACCATTTAATTGTAGCTAGCAATCCTCGAATTAATTAAAACCAAGACTATATCAAAGATGGTTTATTCAAAGTCAACCATTCTCTTTGATTGTAGTCACCTTAAGCTACCAATTAGCTATTAAGGTTTCATTATTTCGGGTCAAATGGTAATTTACCATTTCCTTGAGTATATATCGTATATACACACTTAATGTAGTCTTAAGGATTTTCATTCTTATTTCTTTCGAATTAAGAGGTGCAACTCTATGACATAGTCATAAAGTTCAAACCATTCAACTAAGACGGTTTATAAATCCTTCTTGACTACCTTGGAGCTTGTGGTATAGGAACTAGGTTGTTATATTTGTTGATTACTATCTTGTCTCTCAAAGAACACATTCTTTGAGTTCTATGTCTCGTTCATTTGCGTTTAGGCAAATCATATTGTAGGATTACAATGAACTACCCAACAAAACAACATTTGTTAGTTGGTTTATAGAAGCGATATCCAAAAGGTAATTTAAGGATATCCCACAAGATTATTATCAATCAAATATTGCTTTTTAGCACACAACCCCAAATCTTAACATGCTTAAGATTTGTCTTTCTTTCCAACTACATCTTATGGAGTCATGAAAATTTTGGAAGCTCTTCTAATTGACAATCACATTGTTTTAGAAGTTTATATATCCTATATATGGGTAGTAGATAATATCCAACGAACTAAATCTTATTCAAGTTCGTTCTTCTCCTAATGGAGAAGTTCATTATCTTATGATGCTACCTTCCTTGACATCTTTCAAGGAAACGTATCTAAAGTGTTACTTTTCCTTGGATCAAATCTAAGGAGGTAAATACTTTAGACGTCTTACTCATCAACTTACATTTCTTGAATTCTTTGAAACCTTTTGCAAAGTATTCGGACTTGTGTTTATTCAAAATAAACTATAGTCCAACCGAGAGTGATCTTCGGTGAATGTCATATAACATGAGTAGTATTATGTTGTGGACTAGTGCCACTAACATCTAAGTGAATTAACCTCAACAACTTTGTGATTCTTTCTTCTTTCCAAAAGAATAAAGATTCGAACATTTCGCCTCTATACAATTTTAACAAGAAGGCATTGGATCCGGATCTAACGATCCAAAGCATCCATCCATGACCAACTCATAATTTATGTTTTAGAGGTATCACAACTTAGTTGGGATTAGTCACTACCTTGCAACCTTTTGGGTTTTAAGCATCGTTATATTCTAAACAGTTAACACTACCATATCATCTCTACTATAGAGACAATTAATTAGATTATAATAATCTAATCATTCTTATTCGGTAGTTCATATGAGGAAGTAAGTACAATCCGCTTTCGCAGAGATCTATATTTTATTCACTTTCCGAATGTGAAGTACTTTCTCTTCTCTCATTAATCTTCTACTTCTTATTAGCCACACTTTTACAACGATTTGTAAAACATAGTTACTAATACAGAATCAAGCATTCAAGTACAAGAACCAACTGTTATGAACTTTTCAAGAACATTCTTCAACACCTTCGAAAGGTGTGTTCTTGACACTTGCAAGACATTTCTTGCAAATACCCCTTCCAATGTCCATCCTTTCATAAAGAAAGTTTGTTCCCTTGGAGTTAAATTTTTGCTTTCTTCATTTGACTTCTCCTTTGACTACAATATAGTCATGGTCCCTAAACTCCCACTATCTCTCTTGAAACTTGTTTCAATCGTGTTTTACACATCAAACGATTTGGAGACCGTGTGGTTATTGTTCACTATATAGTTTACAATAAACTTAGTGAACCATTAGGATAGGGGCACAAAGGTGAAGTCCTTGTCTAGTTTCCGTCTCGTTAAGTGTTTTAACATTTCAACCTTCAATGATTCAAAATCATCATAAGTCCATGTTGATGGACTATTTTTGTCAACCAACCATTATGTTCTAAACATAATTACAAACATTCAAGAGTTGTTCAAGGCAACTCTCATTTCTTCATACAACGATTTGTAAGTGAAGAATCATGGCACATAAAGTGTCCATGCCCTTGTGTTTACTTCTCAAGTTCCTTGTTTATGTAACAAAAAAACAAGCACTAATGTTTGCGTTGATTAAGGGTTGTTCAAAACAACTCTTATTTCTTCATACAACAATTTGTATTTGAAGAATTATGACATTAAAATTGTTGTCCTCTTTATGATAGACTTATCTAACATGTTCTTCCAATGATACATTATCAATAGGAAGATTGTGAGGATGAGACTGCTTAGTTACATTTACAATCCATTAAAGACAATCTATGGAATTGTAGTACTAAGTCCGGAAACTAAAGTATTCGGCTTTTCTTTGTCAAGTATCGGATAGCGTTTGCAAATATATTGGTAAACAAATACATAACGAATATAAATTGATTGATTTTAAGCTATTTGATTTGGGTCTTTAAATCATAATAGCACCACCCACTATTTTTGGCAAATTCCATATCCCTCATCGGAATTCGAGAGTTTTGGAGGAAACTCTTAGTAGGTTATGGGAGACTCACAATTACCAAGCCCACCTCAGAAGAATATCTTATTGGCAAGTAATAATAATAATGAGAGAGTACGCTTACTCATTTACATCTAATGTAAGAACCCATCTAATTTGGCCTCTAGAGAATGATGCCTCAGAAGAATATCTTATTGGCATCATTGCACTTAGTTAAGTCATTCCCACCATGCTAGTTCAAGTAGGGGTTCAAGAATGGCCTCAGAAGAATATCTTATTGGCCATACTTGTTGCCTACTTTCACCTCATCATATGTTTATAGGCTTCTCCTGAATGTAAGCACATATTTTGCAACCCCAGAACTGGACGAATACGGTGTATGAGTCACACACGATTGAACCTATCATGGTGGAAGGCCACGAAGAGACATTCAAAGCATCTCTCGCTTATCAACTTAATATTCGTTTGGTTGAGGGTTTTTAGGTCTCATCACATATAAACATACATTTTAATCCAATTAAAACATTTTTGGTCCTATCACAACTATTGGTCCATATGATTTATTTAGTTGTATATAATACTCCCATTAAGCTTTTAAAACGGTTTTTAAAGCAAGAGTACATGACTAACATAAGGTTTGCATTCATTGATGGACTATATAGTTGCCTTAGGCCCTTAGGATGACTATGAACCTTTTATTTAGATCCAACACGAGCCTTGTGTTGAATCTCGGACTAGGGATGGTGATTGATTTTAGTTACGCGTTTAATCATATTAAGGCGTGTTGTCTTAGGGGCGTTGGACCCAACTACTTCATTTTCATGCATATCATATAAAGCAAGAAATAAGTACTTCAAAGTAAAGAAGAGCTTATGCTCTTTTACAACAATTGATCAAATCAAATTACTTTAAAGTAAAGAAGAGCTTATGCTCTTTTACAACATTTGATCAAATCAAATTACAACCAAAATCTAATCTACACATTCCCATGGTTCAAACAAATTTGAAACGGCCTTTCACATAGCTCAATTATCGTAGGCTTAGGTTCATAATCACCCTTTAATTAATTAACACTTTAACTAATTAAATTGAATGCAACATTTTTCATTTGGTTTTTGTATCCATAAAATTTGATTTTAAATGGAGCTAACTAAAATGAAAATCCAATTCTCATTTAAAGAGACAAAACAATTTTTGTTCTCTACTTAATTTGGGCCAATATTAATAACCTCAACTTATTTGGGCTATAATGCAATTAGCCTCAACATTTGGGCCAAAATGCAAAGACCTCAACTTATTTGGGCCATAGTGCAATTAACCTCAACTTTTGGGCTATTTTGCAATTACTTAAACTTTTGGGGTCACTTTGTAAAAACACAAAAGTTCACTACTTTATGTAATTACAACTAGAACCCAAAAATTTCAACAAAAGTTAAAACTTCATTAAAGGATCAAAACAATTTGTCCTTTTAGTGATTTTGGACCTTTACGTAAAAACGTAAACTTTTGGGCCAAAATGCAAATACACAAAAGTATCAAAACTTTATGTAATTGCACAAAAGGCCCAAACATACCCTTTCTAATAGGGTGGCCAGTTTTGACAAGGTTTTAAAAAAAAATTTCAAAGTTTTTGTGAAGTGGTTTTGGTGACATAAAACCATGCAAGTGGTGTGTGTGAAAGGGAATTAATCCTTTCACACCACCAAAGTTTCTTTCACCTTTTATATTCAAATATCTAAGATATTTACAAAGTTTTTGACTAACATTAAAAATATTAATCATTAATAAATGTATGAAAATATCTTATAACAAAACTTTATGAAATAATTCAAAACTTTGAATCAAAACCTCAAGCTTTATTGTTCTTGGCAAGAACATCAAGAACAATGAAGAACATTCATGAGAAACCCATAAAAGTTCCATGAACATTTTTCACCCAAAAACATTTCAAAATCACTTAAACTTAAGGGAAATAACATATAACCAAACTAGGGTACTTAGGGGTTCCAAAGAACACATTAAAACCATTTTAACAAGACTAATTTGAACCCAAAAAATCACCCTTTTAATTTGGCCGAAAATCCCAAAATTCATGGCACCAAATTTTAGCTTCAATATTCATGCTCATATGAACTACATCTACAACATTTGAGATGCCAAATTTTCCAACAAAATTTACATTCATAAAACAAGAATAAAGCTTGTAACATTTTACAACTTTTAAATCACATATTATGAACTACAAAACCCAAAAGGATTCACCAACTACTAGACCTAGGCTCTGATACCACTTGAAGGATTATTTTAGAGAAACATGTTCATTTAAGCAATATCATTAGCATGCAATTAACAAATTAAAGGCGGAATCATGCTTGTATATACTTAAAAACAAAACATTACCCATGAATGTTCAAAGCCTAGTAGATTGGTGAACCTTTAAACAACTCAAAACAAAGTGAGTTGAGATTTATACCTTTGTAGATTCCTCTTTGCTTAAGCAAAGGCTAATCACCCAAAGAGAGGGCCTTCATTCCTTGCATCTAAAATCTATGGATTTGGTTGGATGAAATGGTTTCTCCAAGTTCCCAAAATTGGGAACCTCTAAGTCTCCACACCAAGGTTAGATGAAGAAGAAATGAGTGACTTTGAGGAAGTTGAATTGCTAGATTATTTCCTCAAAGTGGCCGGCCATTTTAGAGAGAAAGGAGACCTTGTGTTCTCTCCAATTTCCCCAAAACAAACCCTAAATGAATTTTGGCTATAAAGTCATATTTATACCTTAATTCATTTGAGTGCCAAACTTGTAAATAAGTCCAAGTTCACTACCCTTTCAAAGTGGCCGGCCTTAGGATATTTTTGGAGTATTTTGGGCCTTTGTAAATCATTATTTATTAAGTTGTCATACAACTTAAGTCAATGGACTTGACGTTCGAAGCCCATTGGGCCTTAAGGTCCAAAACCATCCCGAGGTCTTTAACGAACTTATTCGTTTGATTAATAATCATATTAATTAATCCTTGCCATAAATAATTAAACCATTTAATTATTCTTACTCATCTCCGTTGAATCTTCAATCTCTACCTTACACGGTGTACGATCCATTAGGTTCCTTTTAGCGAGGCAGTGGGCGATTCAAACTCTTTTAAATCGATTGTGAATTTGAAACTAACTTTCAATTCTCCCTTTAGTGTTTACACACGTTTAGGGCTTCCACAAACCATGAGTGACACCTAGCAGCATATCATGGTTACCCAAGCTAATCAGAAGAGGTAGAGAACCTATTCAGCTTAGGATTACAAATGCAATACGGTCCTTCTCTAATACAATACTCTTGACCACATTGTTTGGCTTGATAGTTTATTCATGTCTACTATCCAATGTGAATCTCGTGTTTATATGATTCCATTGAATGTGATCTGGAACACATTCCAACATCTCATTCATACTCTGGCCAGAGATTCTAAATCATATCATAGAGTATTCTCCCTCAACGGTTTGAAGGTTAGAGATCCCTTGTTGCGCATTCACTTGTCTCCATGACTAGATAGCTTGACCCCAACCATGCCGTGGACACTCCAAAGGAATGCCATTTGACACGATCAAAGATCAAGGACCTAACCACAAGACAACTATGATGCCTCAGGTCAAAGGACTAATTTGCATTATCCTAACCATGAGTTCTCACGTGACATGAATATGAGAACTCGTCGTTGATTGTGTTCAGTGAACTCATTCTCTATTGAGCACCTACGTGCTTGTCTTGGTGTCACTCACACCAATGACTCGAGACTAGTCACTCTCCCTGAGAGAAGACATAGCACGTACTGATCTTAACGGACTGTCAATGCCCAATTGGCAATCCTATGATCAGGAACGTTTAGGATGTGTTTACGAAAGAATGGTCTCATGAATCTAACTTCTTTTAGATTGCATTCTCCCAATCACATATTCCTTGGACTTTATCGTTTAAGCATATAACATTTATATGAGACCGCTCAAACAATAATCTTTGCCCTTGATATTGATAGAAGCATATTTATGAGACTTAGCTTGCTTGTTTTCTTGCATTTTTATTATTATTTAGTATTTATTATAGTGTTTAAAGTTAAATTCATGTGTTTGTAGGTTTTATGGGCTAAGGGTACATTATGAGCCAATTTGGAGTAGTTTGAAGTGTTTTTGGGCCCAAGATGGAGTGCTTATGATCCAAGCTAGATGGATGGACGAATTTGGATATTAATTGGGTTGAAATCTACTTTGAAGATGGATAAGTGAAGCCCAAATTCTAGATGTGAGTGGATGATGCAATGCCTAGCTCACCATGACATTTGAGTGGATGATGCAATGCTTAAATCACCATGACATGTGAGTGGATGACTCAAAACCTAACCCACCAACAATTCTCCACTCTTTGCATTAAACAAGTCCATCCTCTCCCTATAAATACCCATGGTAGCAACCTCATTCAAATCATCCAAGAATCAACCATTCTACAAGCCTTCCCTTGCCTCTCCCTACATATCTAAACTCCTCCCATCCAATCCTCCATATAACCAACCCTTCAACATCATTCCAACCTTGTGTTGCCGCAAAGAAGAAGAGGAGAAGCTCTTGGACGTGCTTGCTATCCAACAAGGATCGTTGGAACGTTTAGGTGTTTTCTTTCTTTTATTTTTAATGTATAATTCTATTTATCTTTGTTTTGAGAACATGAGGAACTAAACCTATTTAGTTAGGGGGAAGTTTGAAGCCATGAACATGCTTGTGATATGAATTGATTTCTTCCAATTGTGATTTAATAAGTTGTGATTGCAATTCAATTATCTATTTTCTTCATAACTAATTCTTGTATGTTTATTAAGGATGCATACTTAGTTTTCATACATGAATTAGATGCTAGAATATAAATGAGTTTCACCTAATCGTTACAAGTTTATATTCATGAGTAGTGAAGGTTGCTTGTCACAATCGCGTTAATTGAATTCTTGGCATAAGTTTCATGCAATTCATAGTAACAAGTGCCTCGTCAACGCTTATGATTTTCATAGAACTTAATGATTCTTGCTTGTATCTCTTTTATGCAATTCATTGAGGGAACTTGTGGGGAATGCCTTGGGTTGTCGTATGCAATCATCCAATTCATTAACTTAAGGAAAATCTGAGAATTAATCTATGCAATTCATGGTTAATTTGGGGCGTTGAGAATCATAATTTATTGAAAAGCAATTGGAAATCGATTCATGTACAAGTGTGTCATGTGTGAAGAACGAACCCCTAACTAATCCATCCACCATCTTATTTACCAATTTCGTTTTAAAATCTGTTTTGTTTTACAAAATTAAGTGTTCAATTTCACCAAACCAAAATCCCCCTTTTACTTTCTTGTTTTAAAGTATTTTATTTACATTTTTTAACTTTGTTTTTATGTTTTTGAATTAGTTTAGAGGTTTTAGCAAGCCCTCCTAATCCCCGGTTTAGAACGATCCCTACTTATACATATACTACAATTGTCAAAAGAGGGTTTAATTTGTGTGCGTATAATTCTCACATCAGATATTAAACTAAATTAGTTTAACATGTGAAATGTCCGTAAAGTATTATCATATGATTGGTTTTAGGGCACATTTCCAACATTTAGTGTGTTTTGAATTATTAGAGTTTTTAGCCTAATTTTGTGTCCTTGAGTCTTGTTTAATATTTTTAAATTAATTTAGAGTAGATTAGCAATCCCTCCTAATCCCCGGCCTAGAACGATACCCTACTTACATCTTTACTACAACTATCAAAAAGAGGGTTAAATTTGTGTGGTTTTAAAATCCCGTCACTCATCCTTGATTACACAAGGGATTCACCCAAGTGGAGGGCCTTCAAGTCACCTCCTTGCTTCTTTAAGGATTTGTTCTCCAAAACACCAAAGGCTTGACGTCTCTAACTTTCCACACCAAGGATTAGTTGTGTAGATGAAATGGATGACTTAGGGAAGAATAAATTGCTAGATATTTTCTCCCTAAGTGGCCGGCCTCTTTAGAGAATTAGAGAGAAAGTGTTTCACCCAATTTCTTTTAAGAGAACCCTAAATGAAATAAAGCTATAAAGTTTAATTTATACTTCATTTCTTGTGAGTGGCAAACTTGTAATTAACACAAGTTTGCTACCCCTCACCACATATGGCCGGCCTTGCTTTGTTATTGGGCTAATTGCCCATTTTGTTTTAGTTGTCATACAACTTAAACATAATGGGCCTTGTGGACCAAAACACTTTTGGGCCCCGAAACCCAAAACCAACTTAAAAGCCCAATACGAACGTTTCGTATAATTAATTAACTTTGACCATTCTTCAATTAACCATTTAATTGCATATCCATTTCATTTAATTACTTCACTTTCATCCTTACTCGGTGTACGATCCATTAGGTTCCAGTTAGCGAGGTAGTGGGCGATGTTACTCTTAACAATCGATTGTGAATTGAAACCACATTTCAATTCTCCCTTAAGATTAGTGTTTGCTAATCTTTAGGGCTTCCACAAACCATGAGTGACACCTAGCAGCATGTCATGGTTACCCAAGCTAAATAGAAGTGGTTGGAGAACCTATCCAGTTACAACTACAATGCAATACGGTCCTTCTCTAATACAATACTCTTAATCACATTATTTCAGTGATAGTTTGTTTCATGTCTACTATCCAATGTGATACTTCTCTATATGATTCGCTTGAATAAGATTTGGAACAAACTTCCTGTTGGAAGTATGCCCACAAAGCCACTCATTTGATGTAATAGCTTTTTGGAATACTTATTGTATTAAACTTATATATATGTTTAATAGAGGGCAAAGCTTATTGTTAATCACTGTTTATTGTATCTTGTGTTTAATCAATAAGGGAATCCAAGGAATGTATTTGATCTAAGAGATAAGTGATCTAAGTAAGTTAGATTTTCGAGACCTTTCTCTTATGCTCATTCCTAAAACGTTCCTAGCCATAGGGTTGCCAATTGGGCATTGACAATCCGCTAAGGTTAGTATGTGTTATGTCGACTCAAGCGTGGATATGACAAGTCTCAAGTCATTTAGTGTTGGACACTAAGACAAACACATAGGTGCTTGAAAGAGTAATCGAGTATACTGAACTACGATCAAAACTGAGTTCAAACATACATGTCATGTAAGAACTCGATGGTTACAATATGCAAAGTAGTCCTTTGACCTGAGGCATCATTGATGTCTAATGGTTAGGTCCTTGGTCTTTGATCGTGTCAAATGGCGTTCCTTTGGAGTGTCCACGGCATGGTTGGGGTCAAGCTATCTAGTCATGTAGACATATGAATGCACAACAAGGGATCTCTAACCTTATGGAAGGATAATACTCTAAGATATGATTCGAGAGTCTTTGGCCAAAGCATATGAATATGACTAAGGAAGTTTGTTCCAAATCCTATTCAAGCGAATCATATAGAGAAGTGTCGCATTGGATAGTAGACATGAAACAAACTATCACTTAAACGATGTGATTAAGAGTATTGTATTAGAGAAGGACCGTATTGCATTGTAATTGTAACTGGATAGGTTCTCCAACCACTTCTACTTAGCTTGGGTAACCATGACATGCTGCTAGGTGTCACTCATGGTTTGTGGTAGCCCTAAAGATTGGCAAACACTAATCTTAAGGGAGAATTGAAATGTGATTTCAATTCACAATCGATAGTTAAGAGTAACATCGCCCACTGCCTCGCTAATTGGAACCTAATGGATCGTACACCGAGTAAAGATGAAAGTGAAGTAATTCAATGAAATGGATAAGCAATTAAATAGTTAATTGAATAATGGTCAAAGTTAATTAATTAGTTAATTAATTATACGAAACGTTCGTATTGGGCTTCTAAGTTGTTTTTGGGTTTCGGGGCCCAAAAGTGTTTTGGTCCACAAGGCCCATTATGTTTAAGTTGTATGACAACTAAAACAAATTGGGCAATTAGCCCAAAGACAAGGAATGGCCGGCCATATATGTCAAGGGTAGCAAGCTTGTGTTATTTACAAGTTTGCCATTCACAAGAAATGAAGTATAAATTAAACTTTATAGCTTTATTTCATTTAGGGTTCTTTTGGATGAAATTGGGTGAAACACTTTCTCTCTAATTTCTCTAAAGGGGCCGGCCACATAGGGAGGGAAAATCTAGCAATTTCTTCTTCCCTAAGTCATCCATTTTATCTTCACATTTTTATCTTTGGTGTAGAGACTTGGAGACATCACATCTTTGGTGTTTTGGAGAACAAATCCTCAAAGAAGCAAGGAGGTGACTTGAAGGCCCTCCACTTGGGTGAATCCCTTGTGTAATCAAGGATGAGCTTCAAGGGTAATATTCTCTAAATCCTTATTCTCTTTAATGTTGTTAAAGAGTCATGGTTCACCATATACTAGGCTTTGAAAGTCATGGGTTTTATGAATTGATTTTGGATGCATGTTTAATTTAATTTGTTAATATTTTGCATATGTATTCAAATGTTCTTTAATGTTCTTCACTAGGACATAAATTTTCCTTCACTTTCTAAGTCATATTCATATGCTTTGGCCAAAGACTCTCGAATCATATCTTAGAGTATTCTCCTTCCACCATGGAAGGTTAGAGATCCCTTGTTGTGCATTCATATGCCTACATGACTAGATAGCTTGACCCCAACCATGCCGTGGACACTCCAAAGGAATGCCATTTGACACGATCAAAGATCAAGGACCTAACCATTAGACATCTATGATGCCTCAAGTCAAAGGACTACTTTGCATATTGTAACCATCGAGTTCTTACATGACATGTATGTTTGAACTCTCTTTTGATCGTAGTTCAGTGTACTCGATTACTCTTTCGAGCACCTATGTGTTTGTCTTAGTGTCCAACACTAAATGACTTGAGACTTGTCATATCCACGCTTGAGTCGACATAACACATACTAACCTTAGCGGATTGTCAATGCCTAATTGGCAACCCTATGGCTAGGAACGTTTCAGGAATGAACATAAGAGAAACGTCTCGTTAATCTAACTTACTTAGATCACTTATCTCTTAGATCAAATACATTCCTTGGATTCCCTTATTGCTTAAACACAAGATACAATAAATAGTGATTAACAATAAGCTTTGCCCTCCATTAAACATATAAAAGTTTAATACAATAAGTATTCCAAAAAGCTATTACATCAAATGAGTGGCTTTGTGGGCATACTTCCAACACTACCACCCTTCCATACTCTCTCAACCTATCCAATCTCTGCCACATCCCCTAGACCATCTAAACACCACACCCACCTTGGTGCCGCATGTTTGCAAGAAAGGAGGAGGACTTGGAGCTGTGCTAACCATTCAAGACGTTGGATTGCTGGAGCGTTCTAGGTGTCTTCTACTTTTGTTCATCATGTTTAAATTCAATTACAGTTGTTTAATTGCAAATATGTGGAACTAAATTCGTTTTGGCTAGAGGTTGATTCAAAGCCATGAACATATTTGTAATATGAATTGATTACCTTCAGTTGTGATTTCATGAGTTGTGAATTCAATTTGCTTAACTGCTTGATTTATAACTTATTCTTGTATGTCGATTAAGGATACATACTTAGTTTGCATGCATGAATTTGATGCTAGAATATAAGGGAGTTTCACCTAATCGTTATGAACTTATATTCACAAGTAGTGGAGGTTGCTAGTCACAATCGCGTTAAGTGAATTCTTGGCAAGAGTATCATGTTGTTCATAGTTACGAATGCCTCGTCAATGCTTATAGTTTTCACAAAACTTAATGATCTTTGATTGTATCTCTATTATGCTGTTCACGTAGGGGACTTTTGAAGAATGTTTTGAATTGTTGTATGCGCTTTTCTGTCCAATTCAATAACTTAAGGAAAACTTGAAGGTTAAAAAAATGCTGTTCACGGTTAATCTGGGGTGTTGAGATTCATGGTTTATTGAAAGAACAACTGAAAATTGGTTTGTATGCAAGTGTGTCATGTGTGGAGAAGAACCCTCTAGTTAGTCCATCTATCCATCAATTCACTTAGTTTTATGTCTTTGTTTAGAATCTGCAAGTTATTTACTTTGTCTTTTAATTTTCGTCAAAAACCAATTCCCCATCTTTAAGTTATATTAATTTAGCTAGAATCTATTTAGATTTGTATTTAGTTAGTCTTTTGAGTTTATTTTCGTCCAAATCAGTCCATAGTGTCTAATTTGGGTCAATTTGATTGTTTTGTGTTGTTTTGACTATTCTGGTGTGTTTTAAGTTATTATAGTTTAGCTTTCTGTTTTAGAGTTTTGTTTTGTGTTTTTGAGTCTTGTTTAATATTTTTAAGTCAGTTAGGTGCATTAGCAATCCCTCCTAATCCCCGGTCTAGAACGATACCCTACTTACATCTTTACTACAATTGTCAAAAAGAAGGTTTAATTTGAGTGTTGTTGTACATCCCATCAAATTTTAGCGCCGTTGCCGGGTATTAGCAAATTTGCTAATCCCTTTGTTTCTATTTGTGTTTCTGTTTATGTTTGTGTTTGTGTCTTTTACTTTTGATATTTGATTAGTTTTCTTTCTTTGATTTTAGGTACAAATGGAGCAAGACATGGCACTTGCGACCATTCAAGCTCAATTGGCGCATCTCACTTCTCAATTGACTCATAATGCCGAAAGGACCACAATGCCAAGTGTCCCTACATTTGATGTGCCCTATGGGCAAGGATATCAAACTCATCAATGTCCTCAATTTTCTGCAAATGAAGATGTTTGGGGATATCAAGGCCATAGCCAATCAAGGGGCAACATGTTTTCCAACGCTTACAATTCGGATTGGAGAGATTATTCAGATTATATGTGGGGAGAACCTCAACAAGTTCAACAAAGTGGATATTGGCAGCAAGATGAAGCGTTCTATTCAAGACCTATGCAGCCACCACAGCCTCCCCTACAACAATTCCAATCGAATTCAAGTATGCCCATGAGTTATAATGAAATTCTTGATGGACTAATTTTTTTGACGCATGGCTCACAAAAAGAAGAACAATTGCAGCCATCGGAGAAGTTCTATCAATGGCCATATAAACCATCACAGCCACCACAACAATCTGCCCAATTCAATTCAGGTACATCTATGGATAATGATATGTTTAAGAAGTTACTCACCTTTTTGAACCAGGAAGTAGAAAATCGGAACAAGGAGATCCAAAATAAAGCCAACAAGGTGGATGAATTGGAGAAGCAAGTTGGGCAGATTATGGAGTTCATGGCACAGATTCAAGATCAAAGTGAACTCTCCAACTCTAACATTACAAATTCAAAGGGAGAAGTTGAAATCGATGAAGCCATCACTTTGGAAAGTGATATGGAGGATGAAGCTGTCCCAGAACCATCCAAACATAGCCTAAACATGGATGAATTACTGCTCCAAGAAGAAGATGAGGAGGACGACATGGGCAGTTTAGAAGAACTCTTGTCGCAAGCTCCTCAAGTCCCTATGCCGTTCAACTCAGGCGAGGAGGTTCTAAATTCAATTCATTCTAACCCCATTCCACCAAATGTCCATGTTCCTCACAGGTTTTTGATTCCAAATATCGAAGAGAGTGAAAAAGACATTGTGGAAGCTCTTCCAAAGGTGCAAAGTGATATCCCAATTCTTGGTGCATCAAAACAAGTTCCCGATGGTCAGTGGCGGAGCCAGGAATTTAGACTAGGAGGGGCCTTTAAATCATATAAAAAAATTAGACAAAAAATATAGCAATATAACTAATGAGAGAAAATTAAAGGTTCCTTTTTTGTATTGGCATGGAAAATTTAAATCAAACAAGTCTGGTAGATCTTTAACATGTATGAAAAATTTAGTATTAATTAATTATATCATAAAAATAGAACTTGTTACGAGATTAACAATAAAGTTAACATTAATTTCAAACCAAAATTTAAATCATGGCTCAATACTATTATTATGATATTTTTCTTCAACATAAATTAACCTTGTTTCATATCAACTAACCAAAAAAAAATTGCTGAAAAAAAACTTAAAGGAAGTTCACCAACAAGTTTCGAACCTTTGACATGGGGTATCTCAAAATCTACTTAAACCACCGAGCCACATATTCTTTTGTTACATAACCAACAGATAAAATATATAAACTATATTTCAGGATAGGCCTGTGCCCATCTTGGTCTCCATGTGGCTCCGCCACTGCCGATGGTGTTAAAACGTTCAAAGAACCTTGTACACCAAGAAGAGGGATTCAAGAGAATGAGTGGCTGGAGAATATTACGAATACATCAAAGAGGCTGTGCATGAGACAATCAAGCCCAAAGAAGTTGAATTTGATGACAAGGGACAAGTCATAATCATCACATGCAATCTGGCCAAGTTCAAAGTCCCTGACACTTTTGAAGATGTGGTGTTTGTCATTGAGTTTGAACGAGCAAGTAAGCCATCTTCTCAAATTTCAATTTTGTTTTCTCCTAACAATCTGATTTTGATGATTCAGGCACCTCCATTAGAACTTAGACCGTTGTCGGATCATTTCAAGTACCACCGTCCATTCAAGGATAAACCCATGCATTTGAATAAAGAAGGGAGGCCTAGGAATCGCCCACAATTCCTAAACCCTTCTCTTTCCTGCATTTATTTTGCCATGTTTAGTTAATGGTGTTGTTTGTTTGATTTGTGTGAGTTTAAATTTAAAACATTGAGGGCAATGTTTAGTTTAAGTGTGGGGGAGGATAAATAAGATTTTGATTTTCGTGGACGTTTTGACATTGATTTTTTTTGGAAATGATAAGATGCTTGAAAAATAAATAAATAAATAAATAAAAGCAGAAATATTTTACAATAATGTGTAAACTAATAGCATTCATTGGTCAGGTGGTGCCTCAGCAGTCGACGGAGCTCCAGAAAGACGAAGCGCCAGAGTTTGATCTTCCGGAGCCTCAATACTTGGTGCAACTCCAGATGACGAATGCAACAGATGCCTCTAGAGTAACGCCATAAACCTTTGGTGATCACTCTGAATCCGAACTTCGGACTCCTGCAGTTGGTCAAGCTTATTCTTCATACTTGTTGAGTAACTAGTTACGAGCATGTGCAACTCTTTATTCTCGTGCCTGAGTCCTCTGACCTCTTGCCGAAGACTAGCCACCTCAGCCATCAGAGACTCAACCTGACGAGATCGTGCAAGAAGACGTTGGCCCATGTTTGAGACTGAGCCTGCACACTGGACGCTAAGCGCCAGAGAGTCCTGAACAACGAGCTCGTCGGACCGCTTGGAAAGCAACCTATTGTCTCTTAGAGTGATAAGGTTTATAGCAACCACCGTAGCAGTTGTATCGTTCTTCATCATTGAGTCCCAAACTGTAAGAGGACCATTGGGGGATAAGAAGGACGGATGCCAAATGTTGTTTGGAGAAGACAAGTCATCATCTTCCCCGATATTCAAGTTAAAGCGACGGTCAGAGGGGCAAGACATTTTCTGAAGGTGTTGAACAAGAAGAGATTGAACTGATCAAGATTAAAGAAGTGCAAGAAGGGAGTTTTTACGGGAGGAAATTCAAGTGTGCTGTGAAACAAAATTCGCGCCTCTATAAAAAGAAGAAATCGGAGAGGCGCCTGCTCACAAATCGAAGAGGCGCGCCTTTCTCAAAAGCCGGGCTTGCTCAGAAATCACGAGGCGATCAACTTTTCCAGATTTGTCATCACTCGTCACATGCACTTTCAGCTTTGCGGAAATTATGGGCAACTTTGTCAGAAAGCGCGTAATTTTTACTATTCATTCATCCACCGGCTGCCGACAAGAGTAAGAGAATAGTTCCGGTTGTGAAGAAATTCCTATAAGTGTCTACCTTCACCCTCCATAGCAAAGGCAGACTTGCTCAACCTCTCTTCATCTTTGAGAATGATTTCCCAACGAAGCCTCTCGAGTCACTCAGTGTTCCTCATCCCCTGGAGTACCTCTACAAGCAAGTCATCAAGAGGAAAAGTATTTCATATCATGAAGGTTAAAAGCAAAAGTATCTCATATCATGCTTTCTCCTCACCTTCATCTGAAGAACAGAGAGAAAGAGAGATCCTGATTGCTTACCTAGTCTTGCTCTCGAGTACTCATCTTTGAGCCCTCCAGCCCAATTCAAAAATAAACATGTGGAGAGATACTTCTTCAAAAGCAAAAGTATCTCATAGAAGATGCATGAGGAGTCTGAGTTGATCCAAGAACTCGAGAAGATGCCACACCTATATGGTGACCTGATTACTTGAAGCATGTGGAGACAACGTGCTGATTCATCCTCAACTAAGCTGAGGATCACTTGCAAGTAAAAAGCTCCCCAACCCAATTCAAGAATCAACTTGTGGAAAGATACTTCTTCGAAAGCTGTGGAAAGTCCCATCTAGTTCAAGATCAAAGCTGTGGAAAATCAACAAGCGACCAAAGATCATCTACCACATGAAGCTAAGTTGTTTCTCACTATTTCTAAGTGTTTTTAAGCTGTTTTGGTGTGTTTGAAGTTATTATACGAAAATGACATAAAAATTTGAAAAATGTTTTGAAAAACCCAAAAAGAATTATTTTAGAATTGTTTTTGTGTGTTTGTGTCTTAGGTACCTTCCAACACAATGATGAGGATTTGGTTTTTAATTGCATGACTGTAAAGAAAGTTATAAACATGAATGGAAGTTTGATATGCCCTTGGTTTATGCTTGTGTAGTTGTTTATGAATTTAAATTTGATCACAAAAGGATAAAATTAGTTTTTGTAACAATCTTGAAGGAAGGAACTCAAACTAATGCTACATCCCTGTGAGACTTGAGCTTATACCTTCTTTGGAGAGTTATTAATCTTGATGTTTTTGTTTTCTAAAGTCATTGCATGATCTCATTATTCTTTGCTTGGTTGCTACTTAGAAGGCGTTTTATCATCTTAGTTCCAAATACTAGAACTCATATCCGTTTCATTCAAAGCATGACATTGAATTGCATAACCATATCAAGATGAAGTTGATTAGTGAACCACCACATCCAAAAAGCCTTACCTTCCATGTTTCTTATGTTTTGTAGGTTTATTTCTTTTGAGTCTTGTTTAGCCTATGTTATTTGTTAACCACATTAACCTTACCTAGCCTAGTGTAGGACTGTTCATACCCTTGTTCTTAAAGGATAGTGAAGCATGACTTAAAATGAATTCTTTTTGATCTACACTATGCAGAAAAACAAGTGTGGGGGAGGGATTGGTGATTTTGAGCTCAATTGTACGTTTTGTGTTTCAAAAAAAAAAAAATGAAGAAGAGAAAAACGTGTCAAAAGAAAGAAAGAAAGAAAAAGAGTTTGAAAAGAAGTGAAAATGAGTTCAAAAATGTTGATTGTTGAAGAAAAGGGTCCAAAAGTTTGAATTTGACCCTAAGTGTTGCATGAATCTCCCCTTGTGTTCAAAGTTGAGTTTGCATTCGAAAGTGAATTCTAAGTGTCAATCTCATTACTTTGCTTATTATTGCTTTAAGAACCTTTGTTTTTCCATATCCTTTCTTTGTTAGCCAATACCCTTAGCCCCGTTACAACCCTTTGACTTCTATCTTGGTTGTTGTGTATTCAATATGTGGAGTTTGGGATTGGTATGAGCATATGCTGTCCCTGGTTCTCGCATCTAAGTAGTAGCATTCCGCTCATGAGATCATATTCATATATTCACTTATAACTCCAGAAAAGTGCTTTCTTTGTTAAAACATATGTGAGTTTTAGTTTTCATGTGTACATCAATCTTTTCACATATACCTAGTGTAGGGAGTGTAGTTTGAAAATCTGAGTGAAAAATGAGTGCATATTGTTGGAAATGTTCCCTAAAACCAATCATATGATGATACTTTATGGACATTTCACATGTTAAACTAATCTAGTTTAATATCAAGGGCAAACATTATTGTTTGAGCCGTCTCATATAAATGTTATATGCTTAAACGATAAGTCCAAGGAATATGTGATTGGGAGAATGCGATCTAAAGAAGTTAGATTCATGAGACCATTCTCTTTCGTATACATATCCTAAATGTTCTTGATCATAGGATTGTCAATTGGGCATTGATAGTCCGTTAAGATCACTACGTGCTATGTCTTCTCTTAGGGAGAGTGACTAGTCTTGAGTCATTGGTGTGTCTGACACCAAGACAAGTACGTAGGTGCTCAATAGAGAATGAGTTCACTGAACACGATCAACGAGGAGTTCTCATACTTATGTCACATGAGAACTCATGGTTAGGATAATGCAAAGTAGTCTTTTGACCTGAGGCATTATAGTTGTCTTGTGGTTAGGTCCTTGATCTTTGATTATGTCAAAAGTCACTCCATCTGGAGGGTGTCCACGGCATTGTTGGGGTTAAGCCACTTAGCTATGGAGGCAAGTAAATGTGCAACAAGGGATCTTTAACCTTCAAACCGGTTGAGGGAGAATACTCTATGATATGATTTAGAATCTCTGGCCAGAGTATGAATGAGATGAAGGAAGACGTTCCAAATCACATTCAAGGTAATCATATAAGTACACGTATCACGTTGGATAGTAGACATGAATAAACTATCAAACCAAACAATGTGGTCAAGAATATTGTATTAGAGAAAGACCGTATTGCATTGTAATCCTAAACTGAATAGGTTCTCCACCTTTTCTGATTAGCTTGGGTAACCATGATATGCTGCTAGGTGTCACTCATGGTTTGTGGAAGCCCTAAACGTGTATAAACACTAAAGGGAGAATTGAAAGTAAGTTTCAATTCACAATCGATTGGAAAGAGTTTTAATCGCCCACTGCCTCGCTAAAAGGAACCTAATGGATCGTACACCGTGTAAGGTAGAGATTGAAGAATCAACGGAGATGAGTAAGAATAATTAAATGGTTTAATTATTTATGGCAAGGATTAATTAATATGTTGATTAATCAAACGAATAAGTTTGTTAAAGACCTCGGGATAGTTTTGGACCTTAAAGCCCAATGGGCTTCGAACGTCAAGTCCATTAACTTAAGTTGTATGACAACTTAATGAATAATGATTCACAAAGGCCCAAATAGCCCAATAATTCCCTAAGGCCGGCCATTTAGAGGAGGGTAGTAAACTTGGACTTATTTACAAGTTTGCCACTCAAATGAATTAAGGTATAAATATGACTTTATAGCCAAAATTCATTTAGGGTTCTTTTTGGGGAAATTGGAGAGAACACAAACTCTCTTTTCTCTCTAAAGAGACCGGCCCCCTTGGAGGGATTAGCTAGCAATCCTACTCCTCCAAGGTCACTCATTTCTTCTTAAATCTAACCTTGGTGTGGAGACTTAGAGGTTCTCAATTTTGGGAACTTGGAGAAACCTTTTCATCCATCCAAATCCATGGATTTAAGATGCAAGGAATGAAGGCCCTCTCTTTGGGTGATTAGCCTTTGCTTATGCAAAGAGGAATCTACAAAGGTATAAATTTCAACTCACTTTGTTTTTGAGTTGAATATTGGTTCACCAATCTACTAGGCTTTGAATTTCATGGGTAAATGTTTTGTTTTTAAGTGCATACAAGCATGATTCCGCCTTTAATTGTTAATTGCATGCTATAGATGTTGCTTAAATGAACATGTTTTCACAAAATAATCCTTCACATATCTAGTAAGGAATTGAGGGAATTCTCTAAGGCATGTTACTACATTCAAAATGTTGTTTTAATCGATTAAAAGAGAACTAGTAAATGGTGACTGTGGTTAAGTGTATGCTTAAGGATATTGATGGCCAAAATCTGTGCAAGTAATGATTTTTAACATTTGCATTGGAAATCCCTGAGGTAACGTTGGAAGGTTTAGATTGTGTTTTGTTTTTTTTTTTGTTTCTTTGTTTTGCTAGAGGACTCGCAAAAGCTAAGTGTGAGGGAGTTTGATAGGAACATATTTATGTGATTTTATTAGTTTGTTTCCTTGCATTTACTTAACTAGTTTCATCTTATTAGAATGTTTTAAGCTATTTTCGTGTGTTTGTAGGTTCTAATAACAAAGTTAGCAAAGACGTGCATTTTGCTGCAATTTGGAGTTGTTTTGGGGTGGAATGGATTGCATGCATAAGGATGGACCTTTTGGTGCATGAAAGGGCTTCAAACATATGCTAAAACATCTACAACACATTCCATAAACAACACAATTTCTGCCGCAAGTTTCCTTCTTCCTCCATCCATTTCCATCCACCTCTTTTCCTATCCATCCCCTACCACCCTTCCATACTCTCTCAACCTATCCAATCTCTGCCACATCCCCTAGACCATCCAAACACCACACCCACCTTGGTGCCACATGTTTGCAAGAAAGGAGGAGGACTTGGAGCTGTGCTAACCATTCAAGACGTTGGATTGCTGGAGCGTTCTAGGTGTCTTCTACTTTTGTTTATCATGTTTAAATTCAATTATAGTTGTTTAATTGCAAATATGTGGAATGAGATTCATGGTTAATGGAAAGAACAACTGAAAATTGGTTTGTATGCAAGTGTGTCATGTGTGGAGAAGAACCCTCTAGCTAGTCCATCTATCCATCAAATCACTTAGTTTTATGTCTTTGTTTAGAATCTGCAAGTTATTTACTTTGTCTTTTAATTTTCGTCAAAAACCAATCCCCCATCTTTAAGTTATATTAATTTAGCTAGAATCTGTTTAGATTTGTATTTAGTTAGTCTTTTGAGTTTATTTTCGTCCAAATCAGTCCCTAGTGTCTAATTTGGGTCAATTTGATTGTTTTGTGTTGTTTTGACTATTCTGGTGTGTTTTAAGTTATTATAGTTTAGCTTTCTGTTTTAGAGTTTTGTTTTGTGTTTTTGAGTCTTGTTTAATATTTTTAAGTCAGTTAGGTGCATTAGCAATCCCTCCTAATCCTTGGTCTAGAACGATACCTTACTTACGTCTTTACTACAATTGTCAAAAAGTGGATTTAATTTGTGTGTTGTTTACATCGCATCATAACTCTCACTTTATTTACTTCTCATCATTCACCACTATCTTCCTTTTCCCATTTCCTTCTGCAAAAGACAATGAAGCCGGAAGGCCAATGACCACCACACACACACGCATGCCGCATTTCCTTCACCTCTTCGTTCTCTTGCATAGCGCAGTAACTGTGCATCTATTTCTGACGACGCATTGCCGTCTTCGGCAAAGGTAAGCTTCGAGACTCCTTTGATATTCTTTCCACATAGTCTACATTACCTGGTTAGTGATTAAAAACGACTTGGTGAAGGCATTAGCACAAAAAACAACTCGAGTGACAAATTTCCAGAAATCTGGAAACTTTAAACCATGGTCGTTTGACCACTTTCTAGCCATTTTTTCGGTCAACCTCGCACTCCATCGAGCCTTCCAAGGGTATGAGTCTCTTCTCTATATTTCTAACTTCAAAATAGCTTTTGAATCACTGATTTTGGTGATGTTGAAGGATTATTTTAGAGAAACATGTTCATTTAAGCAATATCATTAGCATGCAATTAACAAATTAAAGGCGGAATCATGCTTGCATATACTTAAAAACAAAACATTACCCATGAATGTTCAAAGCCTAGTAGATTGGTGAACCTTTAAACAACTCAAAGCAAAGTGAGTTGAGATTTATACCTTTGTAGATTCCTCTTTGCTTAAGCAAAGGCTAATCACCCAAAGAGAGGGCCTTCATTCCTTGCATCTTAAATCTATGGATTTGGATGGATGAAGAGGTTTCTCCAAGTTCCCAAAACTGGGAACCTCTAAGATTCTACACCAAGGTTAGATTGGAGAAGATATGAGTGACCTTGGAGGAGTAGGATTGCTAGCTAATCCCTCCAAGGGGGCCGGCCTTTTAGAGAGAAAAATGGAGACTGTGGATCACCAATTTCCCCCAAAAAGAACCCTGAATGAATTTTGTCTATAAAGTCATATTTATAGCTTAATTCATTTGAGTGGCAAACTTGTAAATAAGTCCAAGTTTGCTACCCTTACATAGTGGCCGGCCTTAGGGATTAATTTGGGCAATTTGGTCTTTGTGAATCATTATTCATTAAGTTGTCATACAACTTAAGTTAATGGACTCGACGTTCGAAGCCCATTGGGCCTTAAGGTCCAAAACTATCCCGAGGTCTTTAACGAACTTATTCGTTTGATTAATTAACATATTAATTAATCCTTGCCATAAATAATTAAACCATTTAATTATTCTTACTCATCTCCGTTGAATCTTCAATCTTTACCTTACACGGTGTACGATCCATTAGGTTCCTTTTAGCGAGGCAGTGGGCGATTCAAACTCTTTTAAATCGATTGTGAATTTGAAACTAACTTTCAATTCTCCCTTTAGTGTTTATACACGTTTAGGGCTTCCACAAACCATGAGTGACACCTAGCAGCATATCATGGTTACCCAAGCTAATCAGAAGAGGTAGAGAACCTATTCAGTTTAGGATTACAAATGCAATACGGTCCTTCTCTAATACAATACTCTTGACCACATTGTTTGGCTTGATAGTTTATTCATGTCTACTATCCAATGTGAATCTCGTGCTTATATGATTCCATTGAATGTGATCTAGAACACATTCCAACATCTCATTCATACTCTGGCCAGAGATTCTAAATCATATCATAGAGTATTCTCCCTCAACGGTTTGAAGGTTAGAGATCCCTTGTTGCGCATTCACTTGTCTCCATGACTAGATAGCTTGACCCCAACCATGCCGTGGACACTCCAAAGGAATGCCATTTGACACGATCAAAGATCAAGGACCTAACCACAAGACAACTATGATGCCTCAGGTCAAAGGACTAATTTGCATTATCCTAACCATGAGTTCTCACGTGACATGAATATGAGAACTCATCGTTGATCGTGTTCAGTGAACTCATTCTCTATTGAGCACCTACGTGCTTGTCTTGGTGTCACTCACACCAATGACTCGAGACTAGTCACTCTCCCTGAGAGAAGACATAGCACGTACTGATCTTAACAGACTGTCAATGCCCAATTGGCAATCCTATGATCAGGAACGTTTAGGATGTGTCTACGAAAGAATGGTCTCATGAATCTAACTTCTTTTAGATTGCATTCTCCCAATCACATATTCCTTGGACTTTATCGTTTAAGCATATAACATTTATATGAGACCGCTCAAACAATAATCTTTGCCCTTTATATTAAACTAGATTAGTTTAACATGTGAAATGTCCATAAAGTGTCATCATATGATTGGTTTTAGGGCACATTTCCAACAATCTCCCACTTGCACTAGAGCCAATCGGCTTGGTCATCAGTGATGATACCTCTTCTGTAGTCATTTCAAAAATGGCTGAGTAGTAGGCCTAGACAATGGATATCTATATGTTATCCATAGAAGCAATCTTGAGATTAACAACGTCACCATTATACATGATTTTTCAATCGTGTGGTTCAGTCTCTCATATGAGTTCGGACCTTGATGAGACCTTGATTCCCTGGCTTGAGCTATCACCCCATTAGTGTCATACACTTTCTGGTTGGAACCGAATAGAGAGTTCATAAATGAACTTTCCCATCCAAACAACATTGTTGTAAGCTTCTATATGGCAATATATTTTGCATTCATAATGGAACACACTAAAGTCATTACTTTAATGTTTCCATCCAAATATCTCTTTAGTCATAATAAAGAGATATCTATTTATCTCTTCATTCATAATGAAGAAACATCCAATGATGGATTGGATTCATAATCTAACATATTTACGCTTCCATTACGTTACTCTGATTCTTCCTCATTCTTTGAGGAATCTATCCTTTAGTATTTCTCAAATACTTAAGAACTCACTTGACAGTTGCCATGGTTCTGATCCTGGGCTTGCACTGATATCGTTTTGTACCGTTCTAGGTACAACTCATATCAATGTTTTCATACAATATGAAATACATAAATCACCTTTGTGCGTATGCATAAAGGATTCTATTTACGCATTTTTTCTTTGGAAGTCAAAGGGTACATTCCCTTTGAGAAGATCAACTACTTAGTCTCACTAGAGTTGTCCTTCAAATTGAAGTTTATCATCATATGAGAAACTTCCTAGCGTCTCTTGTCTATTATAGACTATATCTCCCAAATTTATTCTATCGTTTATAGAATGTTTAAAGTCATAACTTTAACGAAGAAGTATTCATTTCATTTCCAAAAAATTAATATATCATATATATTTAAATTTTAGGAATTCGATTAACTCCCACTAATCTTTTGTAAACAAAAGATTCATTTACATCTTTATGAGAAATCAAACGATTTGATCTTTCTTCATAAGACGCTTATAGCTCCCACTAGCTTGCTAAGATCCATGATGGATGGATCTCTACAACTTACATGTCTTGTGATTTATAGTTTTAGACATACATTATCAAGACTATCTTAATAATGGTTTTGGAAACCCATATTATGTCAAACATTGAATCACCATTTAATTGTAGCTAGTGATCCTCGAATTAATTGAAGCTAAGACTATATCAAAGATGGTTTCTTCAAAGTCAACCGTACTCTTTGAGTGTAGTCACCTTAGGCTACCAATTACCTATTAAGGTTTCATTATTTCGAGTCAAATGGTATTTTACCATTTCCTTGAGTATATATCGTATATACACTCAATGTGGTCATAAGGATTTTCATTCTTATTTCTTTTGATTTAAGAGGTACAACTCTATGACATAGTCATAAAGTTCAAACCATTCAACTAAGATGGTTTATAAATCCTTCTCAACTACCTTGGAGCTTGTGGTATAGGAACTAGGTTGTTATATTTGTTGATCACTTTCTTGTCTCTCAAAGAACCCATTCTTTGAGTTCTATGTCTCGTTCATTTGCGTTTAGGCAAATCATATTGTAGGATTACAATGAACTACCCAACAAAACAACATTTGTTAGTTGGTTTATAGAAGCGATATCCAAAAGCTAATTTAAGGATATCCCACAAGATTGTTATCAAACAAATATTGCTTATTAGCACACAACCCCAAATCTTAACATGCTTAAGATTTGTCTTTCTTTCTAACTACATCTTATGAAGTTATGAAAAATTTGAAAGATCTTCTAATTCACAATCACATTGTTTTAGAAGTGTATATATCCTATATATAGGTAATAGATAATAACCAACGAACTAAATCTTTATTCAAGTTCGTTCTTCTCCTAATGGAGAAATTCATTATCTTATGATGCTATTTTCCTTGATATCTTTCAAGGAAACTCATCTAAAGTGTTATCTTTCCTTGGATCAAATCTAAGGAGTTAAATACTTTAGACGTCTTACTCATCAACTTACATTTCTTGAATTCTTTGAAACCTTTTGCAAAGTATTCGGACTTGTGTTTATTCAAAGTAAACTATAGTCCAACCAAGAGTGCTCTTCGGTGAATGTCATATAACATGAGTAGTATTATGTTGTGGACTAGTGCCACTAACATCTAAGTGAATTAACCTCAACAACTTTGTGATTCTTTCTTCTTTCCAAAAGAATAAAGATTCGAACATTTCACCTCTATACAATTTTAACAAGAAGGCATTGGATCCGGATCTAACGATCCAAAGCATCCATCCATAACCAACTCATAATTTATGTTTTAGAGGTATCACAACTTAGTTGGGATTAGTCACTACCTTGCAACCTTTTGGGTTTTAAGCATCGTTATATTCTAAACAGTTAACACTACCACATCATCTCTACTATAGAGACAATTAATTAGATTACAATAATCTAATCATTCTTATTTGGCAGTTCATATGAGGAAGTAAGTACTATCCGCTTTCGCAGAGATCTATATTTTATTCACGTTTCCGAATGTGAAGTACTTTCTCCTCTCATTAATCTTCTACTTCTTATTAGCCACACTTTTACAACGATTTGTAAAACATAGTTACTAATACAGAATCAAGCATTCAAGTAGAAGAACCAACTGTTTTGAACTTTTCAAGAACATTTTACAACACCTTCGAAAGGTGTGTTCTTGACACTTTGCAAGACATTTCTTGCAAATACCCCTTCCAATGTCCATCTTTTCATAAAGAAAGTTTGTTCCCTTGGAGTTATTTTGTCTTCTTCATTTAACTTCTCCTTTGACTACAATAGTGATAGAAGCATATTTATGAGACTTAGCTTGCTTGTTTTCTTGCATTTTTATTATTATTTAGTATTTATTATAGTGTTTAAAGTTAAATTCATGTGTTTGTAGGTTTTATGGGCTAAGGGTACATTATGAGCCAATTTGGAGTAGTTTGAAGTGTTTTTGGGCCCAAGATGGAGTGCTTATGATCCAAGCTAGATGGATGGACGAATTTGGATATTAATTGGGTTGAAATCTACTTTGAAGATGGATAAGTGAAGCCCAAATTCTAGATGTGAGTGGATGATGCAATGCCTAGCTCACCATGACATTTGAGTGGATGATGCAATGCTTAGCTCACTATGACATGTGAGTGGATGATGCAATGCTTAAATCACCATGACATGTGAGTGGATGACTCAAAACCTAACCCACCAACAATTCTCCACTCTTTGCATTAAACAAGTCCATCCTCTCCTATAAATACCCATGGTAGCAACCTCATTCAAATCATCCAAGAATCAACCATTCTACAAGCCTTCCCTTGCCTCTCCCTACATATCTAAACTCCTCCCATCCATTCCTCCATATAACCAACCTTTCAAACATCATTCCAACCTTGTAAGGCGGCAAAGAAGAAGAGGAAAGTGCTTGGACGTGCTTGCTATCCAACAAGGATCGTTGGAACGTTTAGGTGTTTTCTTTCTTTTGTTTTCAATGTCTAAATTTGTTTATCTTTGTTTTATGCTTATGAGGAACTAAACCCCCCCCCCCCTTAGCTAGGGGGGGATTCGAAACCATGTCCTTGCTTGCTATACGATTTGATTACTTTTAATTATGTTTCATAAGTTGTGATTTCAATTTACTTATCTTCTTGATTAATAACTTATTTGTGTTTGTCGATTAAGAATGCATACTTAATTTACATGCATGAATTTGATGCTAGAATATAAGTGAATTTCACCTAATCGTTATGAACTTATATTCATGAGTAGTGAAGGTTGCTAGTCACAATCGCGTTAAGTAAATTCTTGGCATGAGTTTCATGCAATTCATAGTAACAAATGCCTCGTCAATGCTTATGGTTTTCATAGAACTTAATGATTCTCGCTTGTATCTCTATTATGCAATTCATGTAGGGAACTTGTGGGGAATGTTTTGGGTTGTCGTATGCAATCATCCAATCCATTAACTTAAGGAAAATCTGAGAATTAATCTATGCAATTCATGGTTAATTTGGGGCGTTGAGAATTCATAAGTTATTTGAAATACAATTAGAAATCATTTTGTATGCAAGCAAGACATGTGTGGAGAAGAACCCCTTAGCTAGCCTTCCATCCATTCATTCAAACCAATTCATTTTAAAATCCGTTTTGTTTTACAAGTTTAATTGTTCAATTTCACCAATCCCAAATCCCCCTTTTACTTTCTTGTTTTAAAGTCTTTTGTTTACATTTTTAACTTTGTTTTTATATTTTTTTTAGAGGTTTTAGCAAGCCCTCCTAATCCCCGGTTTAGAACGATACCCTACTTACATCTATACTACAATTGTCAAAAAGAGGGTTTAATTTGTGTGCGTATAATTCTCACATCAAATTTTGGCGCCGTTGCCGGGGATTAGCAACTTTGCTAATCCCTTGGTTCTTTTCTTTTCGTTTAGTTTTTTTTTGTTTTTGTTTCTGACTTAGTTTATTTTCTTTGTTTGGTGTTACTTTTGATATTTGATTTAGTTCTCTTTCTTTGATTTCAGGTACTAGAGAAACAAGACATGGATTTTAACCAATATCCACGAAGAGATTGGAGTGATCATTCAACTTCTATGTGGTGGGAACCTCAACAATTCCAACAAGGTGGATATTGGCAACAAGAAGAGGAGTTCTATCACTGGCCATATGAACTATCACAGCCACCACAACAATTTGCCCAATTCAATTCAGGTACGTCTTCGAATAATGATATACTTAATAAATTACTCACCTCGTTGAATCAGGCTGAAGAATATCGAAACAAAGAGATACAAAATCAAGCCAAGAAGACGAGCGAATTGGAGAAGCATGTTGGGCAAATTTTGGAGTTCATGGCACAAATTAAAGAACAAATGGTTAAAGATGAGCCCATGGATGAATTGCTAATGCTCGAAGAGAAGGAGGATGCACAAGGCACGGCAAGGGAAGAACAACCCTTGCCACAACCTCCCAATGTTCCTACACCACCCCATTCAAGTAAGGTTGTTCCAAATTTAATTATTTCTAACTTTGTTTCCCCAAATGCACCTTTCCCTGGCAGGTTCATGCAATCCATGAAAGATGAGGGGAAGAAAGACATCTTGGACACCTTTCCAACAATTCACGAGGAAAAAGTGGTTGAGGAGCATCTTGAATTCATCAAGGAGGAAATTGGAGTGGATCACACGGCCACAACCTTCAAAATGCCCAATCTGGCTGAAAACATTCCTTGTGCATTTGTTGAATGTGCTGCTACTTTAGAGCCAATATTGCAGCCCATAGGTAACCCACCAACTCCAATTCCAATTCCCACTTCAATTAATCGTGTGTTACCTTCTTCATTGCAGGCACCTACTCAAATCCAATTTGGTGAAAGAGTTTACATGGATCTCAGGACAGATCTCTATTCCCTTCCATACAAAGATCTAATGCTTGCATGTTTTGAGAAGCATTCCGTGGAGAATATACTTAAGTTCTTATTGGAGCACGTAGGAGAGCCACCAACCCAAATTCCAAAGTCGTTTTTGACTAATATGTTGTTGATGTCAATGATTAGGGCACCCACTCTTGAAATTCAACCATTGCCGGAACATTTCAAGTATCATCGTCCATTCAATAATCAACTCCATGCCGTGGATTCCATTAAAGTATGAAAGGAAGCATCGTCCGGCTGTACGACGTTAAAGCAAGCGCTACTTGGGAGGCAACCCATGCATGCAACAAAGGAGAGCACTCCAAATTCCAGATTTGCGTTCCTAAAACCCTTCTCTTTATTGTTGTTCTCATTTATGTCATGATTGCTCAGTTGCGGTTTTGTTTGTTTGTTGATTATTTGTGTTAGTCTTGCGTGAAACATTGAAGACAATGTTTGATTTAAGAGTGGGGGGGGGGGGGGTAACCAAAGTGTTTTGATGCAAATTCGTAGGGTTTTCTCACTCATAATTTCTAATGTTGTTTTTCACTGTTTTAAGCCCTTTTAAGCTGTTTTGGTGTGTTTTAGTGTGTTTTGAGTCAAAAATCCGAAAATCCCATAAAAATTTGAAAAATTGTTTTAAAAACCCAAAAAGAGTTGTTTTTGTGTGTTTGTTTGTGTCTTAGGGTACCTTCCAACACAATGATGAGGATTCGGTTTGTAATTGCATGACGGTTAAAGAAAGTTATAAACATGGATAAAAGTTTGATTTACTCTTTGGTTTATGCTTGGTTGAGGTTGTAACTTATGAATTCACATGTAATCATAAAGGAAAAATTAGTTTTTGTAACATGCTTGAAGGAAGTAACTCAAACCAACGCTACAACCTTGTGAGACTTGAGCTTAAACGTTTATTTGGAGAGTTAATAATCTGTGAACTTGTTGCTTTTCTAAGTCGTTGCATGATCTCATTATTCTTTGCTTGATTGCTACTTAGAAGGCGTTTCATCGTTTAGTTCCAAATGCTAGAACTCATGCCCAATTCATTCAAAACATGCTATTGATTTGCATATCACATATTCAAGAAGAAGTTGTGTAGTGACCACCACTTTAGCCAAAATACCATGTGCCCTACTCTATTTTATGTTTAAGTTAACCCCGTTGAGCCTTGTTAGCCTATGTTCTTTGTTAACCCATGTTTTCCTCACTTAGCCTAGATTAGGATTATCCATACCCTTGTTCTTAAAGTATAGTAAGCATGATTCAAATTGAATTCCTTTGTGGCAGAAATCAAGTGTGGGGGAAATTTTTATTTTGTGAATTGTGTGCCATAGGCACGATTAATAAAAAAAAAAAAAAATAAATAAAAAAAAAAAAAAAAAAAAAAGAGAAAGTTGAAAAGATGACCAAAGTATTGTTTGTTGAAGTAAGGGTCCAAAACAATGAATTCGGCCCTAAAGAGTTGTCTAAGTTTTCCCCTTGTGTTTTCAAGTTAAATTCCACAATCTAAGTGAATTCTAAGTCTTAATTTCATTACTTTGCTTACTATTGCTTGAAGAACGTTTGTTTTCCTTATCCTTTCTTTGATAACCAATACCCCAAGCCCCGTTGCAACCCTTAACTTCTTCTTGAGTGATATGTGTTTCAATTTGTGGAGTTTGAATTTGGTATGATCATATGGTGTCATTGGTTCTCGCATCTAAGTAGTAGTATTCCATTCATGAGATCATATCTAAACATGCTTATTAAACTCCGGAAATTACGTTCTTGTGATACATATATGTGAGCATTCGTTTTTATATCTACATCAATTCTCTCACATATAACTAGTATAGGGTGTGTAGTTAGAAAATCTGAGTGAAAATAGAGTGCATATCTTGTAAGGATTGAGGGAATTCTCTAAGGCATGTTACTACATTCAAAACATTGTTTTAATTGGTTCATTGTGAACTAGTAAGTAGTGACTATGATTAAGTATGTGCTTAAGTGTTAAATTGACTCAAATATGTGGGAATGATAATCTTTAACATGTCATGTGCATTGGAAATCCCTGAGGCAAACGTTGGAAGGTTTAGGTTATGTTTGTTTATTTGTTTTGTTTTATTTCTTTGTTTTGCTCGAGGACTAGCAAAAGCTAAGTGTGGGGGAATTTGATAGAAGCATATTTATGAGACTTAGCTTGCTTGTTTTCTTGCATTTTTATTATTATTTAGTATTTATTATAGTGTTTAAAGTTAAATTCATGTGTTTGTAGGTTTTATGGGCTAAGGGTACATTATGAGCCAATTTGGAGTAGTTTGAAGTGTTTTTGGGCCCAAGATGGAGTGCTTATGATCCAAGCTAGATGGATGGACGAATTTGGATATTAATTGGGTTGAAATCTACTTTGAAGATGGATAAGTGAAGCCCAAATTCTAGATGTGAGTGGATGATGCAATGCCTAGCTCACCATGACATTTGAGTGGATGATGCAATGCTTAGCTCACTATGACATGTGAGTGGATGATGCAATGCTTAAATCACCATGACATGTGAGTGGATGACTCAAAACCTAACCCACCAACAATTCTCCACTCTTTGCATTAAACAAGTCCATCCTCTCCCTATAAATACCCATGGTAGCAACCTCATTCAAATCATCCAAGAATCAACCATTCTACAAGCCTTCCCTTGCCTCTCCCTACATATCTAAACTCCTCCCATCCATTCCTCCATATAACCAACCTTTCAAACATCATTCCAACCTTGTAAGGCGGCAAAGAAGAAGAGGAAAGTGCTTGGACGTGCTTGCTATCCAACAAGGATCGTTGGAACGTTTAGGTGTTTTCTTTCTTTTGTTTTCAATGTCTAAATTTGTTTATCTTTGTTTTATGCTTATGAGGAACTAAACCCCCCCCCCCCTTAGCTAGGGGGGGATTCGAAACCATGTCCTTGCTTGCTATACGATTTGATTACTTTTAATTATGTTTCATAAGTTGTGATTTCAATTTACTTATCTTCTTGATTAATAACTTATTTGTGTTTGTCGATTAAGAATGCATACTTAATTTACATGCATGAATTTGATGCTAGAATATAAGTGAATTTCACCTAATCGTTATGAACTTATATTCATGAGTAGTGAAGGTTGCTAGTCACAATCGCGTTAAGTAAATTCTTGGCATGAGTTTCATGCAATTCATAGTAACAAATGCCTCGTCAATGCTTATGGTTTTCATAGAACTTAATGATTCTCGCTTGTATCTCTATTATGCAATTCATGTAGGGAACTTGTGGGGAATGTTTTGGGTTGTCGTATGCAATCATCCAATCCATTAACTTAAGGAAAATCTGAGAATTAATCTATGCAATTCATGGTTAATTTGGGGCGTTGAGAATTCATAAGTTATTTGAAATACAATTAGAAATCATTTTGTATGCAAGCAAGACATGTGTGGAGAAGAACCCCTTAGCTAGCCTTCCATCCATTCATTCAAACCAATTCATTTTAAAATCCGTTTTGTTTTACAAGTTTAATTGTTCAATTTCACCAATCCCAAATCCCCCTTTTACTTTCTTGTTTTAAAGTCTTTTGTTTACATTTTTAACTTTGTTTTTATATTTTTTTTAGAGGTTTTAGCAAGCCCTCCTAATCCCCGGTTTAGAACGATACCCTACTTACATCTATACTACAATTGTCAAAAAGAGGGTTTAATTTGTGTGCGTATAATTCTCACATCAAATAGTCATGGTCCCTAAACTCCCACTATCTCTCTTGAAACTTATTTCAATTGTGTTTTACACATCAAACGATTTGGAGAGCGTGTGGTTATTGTTTCACTATATAGTTTACAATAAACTTAGTGAACCATTAGGATAGGGACACAAAGGTGAAGTCCTTGTCTAGTTTCCGTCTCGTTAAGTGTTTTAACATTTCAACCTTCAATGATTCAAAATCATCATAAGTCCATGTTGATGGACTATTTTTGTCAACCAACCATTATGTTCTAAACATAATTACAAACATTCAAGAGTTGTTTAAGGCAACTCTCATTTCTTCATACAACGATTTGTAAGTGAAGAATCATGGCACATTAAGTGTCCATGCCCTTGTGCTTACTTCAAAAGTTCCTTGTTTATGTAACAAAGAAACAAGCACTAATGTTTGTGTTGATTTAAGGGTTGTTCAAAGCAACTCTTATTTCTTCATACAATAATTTGTATTTGAAGAATTATGACAATTAAATTGTTGTCCTCTTTATGATAGACTTATCAATCATGTTCTTCCAATGATACATTATCGATAGGAAGATTGTGAGGGTGAGACTACTTAGGCACATTTACAATCCATTAAAGACAATCTATGGAATTGTAGTACTAAGTCCGGAAACTAAAGTATTCGGCTTTTCTTTGTCAAGTATCGGATAGCGTTTGCAAATATATTGGTAAACAAATACATAACGAATATAAACTGATTGATTTTAAGCTATTTGATCCGGGTCTTTAAATCATAATAGCACCACCCACTATTTTTGGCAAATTCCATATCCCTCATCGGAATTCGAGAGTTTTGGAGGAAACTCTTAGTAGGTTATGGGAGACTCACTATTACCAAGCCCACCTCACGATGATACGATGTTGGCTAGCATTAATAATAATGAGAGAGTACACTTACTCATTTACATCTAAATGTAAGTACCCATCTTATTTGGCCTCTAGAGAATGTCACCTCACAATGATATGATGTTGGCTCCATTGCACTTAGTTAAGTCATTCCCACCATGCGAGTTCAAGTTATGGGTTCAAGAACAACCTCACGATGATACGATGTTGGCTATTCTTGTTGCCTACCTTTCACAACATCATGTATGCGTATAGAATCCTCCCCGAGTGTAAGCATGCACTTTGCACTCCCCCATGATAGGGTGAAGCCGATGTACACGTCACAAACGTTCGGACCTACCACGGTGGAAGGCCATGAAAGAGTGTTCAAAAGCACTCTCACGCTTATCAACTTAATATTGGTTTGGTTGAGGGTTTTTAGGTCTCATCACATATAAACATACATTTTAATCCAATTAAAACATTTTTGGTCCTATCACAACTATTGGTCCATATGATTTATTTAGTTGTATATAATACTTCCACTAAGCTTTTAAAACGGTTTTTAAAGCAAGAGTACATGATACTACTAACATAAGGTTTGCATTCATTGATGGACTATATAGTTGCCTTAGGGCCTTAGGATGACTATGAACCTTTTATTTAGATCCAACACGAGCCTTGTGTTGAATCTCGGACTAGGGATGGTGATTGATTTTAGTTACGCGTTTAATCATATTAAGGCGAGTTGTCTTAGGGGCGTTGGACCCAACTACTTCATTTTCATGCATATCATATAAAGCAAGAAATAAGTACTTCAAAGTAAAGAAGAGCTTATGCTCTTTTACAACAATTGATCAAATCAAATTACTTTAAATTAAAGAAGAGCTTATGCTCTTTTACAACATTTGATCTAATCAAATTACAACCAAAATCTAATCTACACATTCCCATGGTTCAAACAAATTTGAAACGGCCTTTCACATAGCTCAATTATCGTAGGCTTAGGTTCATAATCACCCTTTAATTAATTAACACTTTAACTAATTAAATTGAATGCAACATTTTTCATTTGGTTTTTGTATCCATAAAATTTGATTTTAAATGGAGCTAACTAAATGAAAATCCAATTCTCATTTAAAGAGACAAAACAATTTTTGTTCTCTATTTAATTTGGGCCTAAATGCAATGACCTCAACTTATTTGGGCCATTGTGCAATTAACCTCAACTTTTGGGCTATTTTGCAATTAGCCACAACTTTTGGGTCATAGTGCAATTAACCACAACTTGTGGGCTATTTTGCAAAAACTTAAACTTTTGGGGTCACTTTGTAAAAACACAAAAGTACACTACTTCATGTAATCACAACTAGAACCCAAAATTTTCCACAAATGTAAAAACTTCATTAAAGGAGCAAAACAATTTGTCCTTTAGCGTTTTTGGACCTAAACGTAAAAACGTAAACTTTTGGGCCAAAGTGCAAATACACAAAAGTATCAAAACTTTATGTAATTGCATGAAAGCCCCAAAAGTACTCCCACTAGGGAGTGGCCGGCCTTGGAGAAGACTTGGTGTGATGTGTGTGTTGATTTGTAGTTTTGACATAAAGCATGCATGGTGTGTGTGAATGAGATTTAAACCTTACACACCCATTAATGTTTCTTACATCTTTCAAACAAATATCTAACATATTTTCAAAGTTTTTGACTAACATTAAAAATGTTAATCATTAATAAATAAATGAAAATATCTAATAACAAAACTTTATGAAATAATTCAAAACTTTGAATCAAAACACCAAACCTTTTTGTTCTTGGCTAAAATGTCAAGAACAATGAAGAACATTCATGAAAAACTCAAAATTTTTCCATGATCATTTTTCACCCAAAAACATCCCAAAACCATTTAAACTTAAGGGAAATAACATATAACCAAACCAGGGTACTTAGGGGTCCCAAAAGTTACTTGAAAACACTTTTAACAAGTCAAACAAGAACCCAAAAAATCACCCTTTAATTTTGGCCGAAATTCCCAAAATTCATGGCACCAAATTTTAGCTCCAATATTCATGCTCATATGAACTACATCTACAACATTTGAGATGCCAAATTTTCCAACAAAATTTACATTCATAAAACAAGAATAAAGCTTGTAACATTTTACAACTTTTAAATCACATATTATGAACTACAAAACCCAAAAGGATTCACCAACTACTAGACCTAGGCTCTAATACCACTTGAAGGATTATTTTAGAGAAACATGTTCATTTAAGCAATATCATTAGCATGCAATTAACAAATTAAAGGCGGAATCATGCTTGCATATACTTAAAAACAAAACATTACCCATGAATGTTCAAAGCCTAGTAGATTGGTGAACCTCTAAACAACTCAAAACAAAGTGAGTTGAGATTTATACCTTTGTAGATTCCTCTTTGCTTAAGCAAGGGCTAATCACCCAAAGAGAGGGCCTTCATTCCTTGCATCTTAAATCTATGGATTTGGATGGATGAAGAGGTTTCACCAAGTTCCCAAAATTGGGAACCTCTAAGATTCTACACCAAGGCTAGATTGGAGAAGATATGAGTGACCTTGGAGGAGTAGGATTGCTAGCTAATCCCTCCAAGGGGGCCGGCCTTTTAGAGAGAAAAATGGAGATTGTGGATCACCAATTTCCCCCAAAAAGAACCCTGAATGAATTTTGTCTATAAAGTCATATTTATAGCTTAATTCATTTGAGTGGCAAACTTGTAAATAAGTCCAAGTTTGCTACCCTTACATAGTGGCCGGCCTTAGGGATTAATTTGGGCAATTTGGTCTTTGTGAATCATTATTCATTAAGTTGTCATACAACTTAAGTTAATGGACTCGACGTTCGAAGCCCATTGGGCCTTAAGGTCCAAAACTATCCCGAGGTCTTTAACGAACTTATTCGTTTGATTAATTAACATATTAATTAATCCTTGCCATAAATAATTAAACCATTTAATTATTCTTACTCATCTCCGTTGAATCTTCAATCTTTACCTTACACGGTGTACGATCCATTAGGTTCCTTTTAGCGAGGCAGTGGGCGATTCAAACTCTTTTAAATCGATTGTGAATTTGAAACTAACTTTCAATTCTCCCTTTAGTGTTTATACACGTTTAGGGCTTCCACAAACCATGAGTGACACCTAGCAGCATATCATGGTTACCCAAGCTAATCAGAAGAGGTAGAGAACCTATTCAGTTTAGGATTACAAATGCAATACGGTCATTCTCTAATACAATACTCTTGACCACATTGTTTGGCTTGATAGTTTATTCATGTCTACTATCCAATGTGAATCTCGTGCTTATATGATTCCATTGAATGTGATCTGGAACACATTCCAACATCTCATTCATACTCTGGCCAGAGATTCTAAATCATATCATAGAGTATTCTCCCTCAACGGTTTGAAGGTTAGAGATCCCTTGTTGCGCATTCACTTGTCTCCATGACTAGATAGCTTGACCCCAACCATGCCGTGGACACTCCAAAGGAATGCCATTTGACACGATCAAAGATCAAGGACCTAACCACAAGACAACTATGATGCCTCAGGTCAAAGGACTAATTTGCATTATCCTAACCATGAGTTCTCACGTGACATGAATATGAGAACTCATCGTTGATCGTGTTCAGTGAACTCATTCTCTATTGAGCACCTACGTGCTTGTCTTGGTGTCACTCACACCAATGACTCGAGACTAGTCACTCTCCCTGAGAGAAGACATAGCACGTGCTGATCTTAACGGACTGTCAATGCCCAATTGGCAATCCTATGATCAGGAACGTTTAGGATGTGTCTACGAAAGAATGGTCTCATGAATCTAACTTCTTTTAGATTGCATTCTCCCAATCACATATTCCTTGGACTTTATCGTTTAAGCATATAACATTTATATGAGACCGCTCAAACAATAATCTTTGCCCTTTATATTAAACTAGATTAGTTTAACATGTGAAATGTCCATAAAGTATCATCATATGATTGGTTTTAGGGCACATTTCCAACAGATGTGAAATTAAATTGTACACAAACTTAAACCCTTATCAATGTAGTATGTGAAAGTAGGGATCGTTCTAGGCCGGGAATTAAATGGCTAATCTACACAAATTAGACTCTAAACACTAAACTAGACTCAAAACAATGAAAACAAGTACTAGGGATCAATTTGAACGAATTTGAACTCTAGACAACTTAAAACAACCTAACTTGACTTAAACAACTCAAAGCAAACTTTAAACAGCAAATAGAACTCAATTGGACAGTTTCTGGACTCTAGAGACTTAAAACAAGCTAAATAGACCTAAAACACACAAAACAAGTTATCTAGACTCTAAACTAACACCTAAGATTGATTTGAACGATTTTAAGACTCAAATTGACTCAAAAGACTAGAAAACACAAGTTCTTACGAATTTAGACTAAACTAACTCAATTTAAAAGCAAGGGATTGGTTTTTAGACGAAATCAAACTTAAACAAACAGAATTGTAAACTAGACACGAAATTGGTGATTTAGATGGGTGAATGGCTAGCTAGAGGATCCTTCTCCACACATGACACATATGCAACATAAATCGATGTCCAATTGTTCTTTCTACAAACCATGAACCTCAATGCCCCAAATTAACGGTGATAGCACGCATTAACCCTCAGATTTTTCTAGATTCATTGAATTGGACGTAGTGCCGCAAACCAAATTATTTTTATCAAGTTCCCTATATGATAGCATACTAGAGATACATATCAAAGGTCATTACGTTTTATGAAAATCATAAGCATTGACAAGGTATTCGTGACTATGACAGCATGACACTCCTACCAAGAATTCACTTAACGCGATTGTGACTAGCAACCTCCACTACTAGTAAATATAAGTTTGTAACGATTAGGTGAAACTCCCTTATATTTTAGCATCAAATCCTAGCATGCAAACTAAGTATGCATCCTTAATCAACACACAAGAATAAGTTTTAATCAAACAGTTAAACAAATTGCACTCATGGTTTATGAAATCACAACTGGATGAAATCAATTCATATCACATATATGTTCATGGCTTTGAATTCCCCCTAGCCAAGAAGGGGTTTAGTTCCTCATGATAGCAATTAAGCAAAGAAAACTAAATTGAAACATTAAAAACAAAGATAGACAACACCTAGAAACGCTCCACCGATCCACCGTCTTGAATGGCATGCAAGACTCTAGATGGCACCTTCTCCTTCCTTCCTTGCAAAGCTGCGGCACAATGAGGGTGTGTGGGTGATTTGTGGTGTGGAAAGTAGTATATAGGGGTCAGAGAATGATTTATGGAGTGATGGATTAAATGGTGCGGCAGAATGGTCTATTTATAGGGCAAAATCACATCACAAATTAGCAAGGAAAATGACTTAGTGTTTAGGGAGAACAAGGAGATCCAAACCCACCAGGAATAGGCCATCTAGAAGGCCAAAATCCACAAGGAATAGGGAAATTACATGCGGCTGGGACTTAGGCTTCTAGATGGAACATGGCGCCACCTCTTTAGGGATTTCTAGAAGGATTTAGGTGCAAGTTCTTAGGCTTCTAGATGGAACACTTAGGGGACCAGGCGCCATGTTTTTAGGGTCAGATATTGGCTTTCTAGAACATGTTAGGCGCCACCTTTGTAGGAAAATAGGATGAGGTTTTCTAGAAACAAGGTTAAGTGCCAGATTTGTAGGGGAAAAGGATAAGGGTGCGGCACCTAAGTAGAAGAGGATAAGGACTTCTAGAAACCTATTTAAAATATCCTCCAATCAGAAATTAAACCTTCATTGTAGTTGGAAATGAGTTAAGAAAGGATTAGGATAGGATAAGATTAGTTAAGCTAGGATAAGGATTGGATAAGATAAGGATAAGATAAGGTTGTTTTAGATAATGTTTTGGATAATTCTCCTTCTTTTGAGCTGATTCCTTATCTCCAATGACTTGAATTGATTTCTCCAACCTTGAAACATATTCCTAGCTTCATTTGAACTCCAAAGTCGTCCATCATCTTTCCCATTGCTTGTGCTATCTATTCTAAGTCCAGATTTGCTCCAAAATGCATCTTTTTGCCAACTTTGCTTCTTGGACCTAAAAACACACGAAAATGACTTAAGACACTATAATAAGCAACAAATAACTAAGTAAATGCAAGAAAACACACTAACTAAGTAGCATAAATATGCTCCTATCAAATTCCCCCACACTTAGCTTTTGCTAGTCCTCGAGCAAAACAAAGAAACAAAACATAACCTAAACCTTTGATCGAATCATATTTATACATATTTTTATATCAAATTCACTCGTCTTTTCTTAGTTAGTTCGTTATATTTTGAGCTATTTACGTTGATTTTATGTTTTATAAATTTATCTCGCTAAGAAAATAAAAATAGAATAAATGAAGTGTTAAGTAATAAATTCATCTAAACTATCTTGTCTGTTGAATTTTACTTATCATTTGGAAAATAATATATATATATATATATTTTTTTATATATATATATATATATATATATATATTATAATATATTGTGATGGTGGGTTTGTGTGATAACAGGTTGGAAGCATAAGGGAGCTTTCGGTGGGCACATGGGAGGACTGGAAAGCACTCGGAACAAAAGCTGGGAAACACAATCATGAAGGCAGCTGCGCAGATTGAGGGGAGAGAGCCTCGGAGAGGAATCAGAAATTGAAGGCCCTGGGAGCTATTTGAGAGAGGAGAGCATCATTAAAAGACGCAGAGCCTCACGGGGGGGAAATAAAAGGCAGCTAAGCTGCCTTGTAAGGGAGGAGCGCAGAGAGCAGGAGGAAGAATCAGAGAACTGCCCACGGGGCAGTGAGCTGAGACTTGAAGGAGCAAGGGGATTTCGAAGCTGCCTAGAAGGCAGGCCTCGGGAAGAAAACCACGGAGGGAGAATAGGCTGCCAGAGGGCAGCTACACGGTGAAGGCAGATAAGCTGCCAAGAACAGCCTTTGAGACTCGGGCCTTGAAGAAGAACCAGGCGCTGCAGTCGGAGGCCAGAAGGAGCTTTGGCGAGGCAAGTCTCGGGAAAAACAGAGAGGAGCTGCCCTTGGCAGCTTGTAAAAAAAAGAAAAAAAAAATAATAACAGAAGCTGCCTTAAGAGGCAGCGTGAGTGCAGGGGGGGAAAAGAAGAAGCAGCGGCAGTTTTTACGAGAGTTGCCATTTGAAGGCGCTGAAATCAGGGCGCTGAAGATCACGAACCATGGAAACAGCTGCTGCCACTTGGCAGCCAGGAAGCAACACAGGCCTTGGGCTTTCAACAAGGCAGCCAGGAGATCACGGGCCCAAACAGAAAACCAAAGCGCAGAAAATCCCCGTTTCGGTTTAATCTCTCCAAACTCATGTTTAATTTCTGTTTCAATTTATTAATAATGTGTAACTAATTTTGACACACCCCGATCCGGAAACCGAGGCGTGCCGGCCGTCACGTGTGAGTGACGTAGCCGTGTGCGTCAGCGGAAGCGAATTTGGTATGAAGTGCAGTAGTGAAAATTAAGTTTATAATATACATATGATACAGAGCCGATCCTAAGTGCAGTCAAGTTAAAACAAAAGTTACAACTGTGAAAGAAATCCTACATAAGTGGTGGTAGTCTGTCAGAACTGCCTTAGCGCCTCGCTAAACGTCCACAACGTCGCTACCTAGTACCTGGAGGGGCGCAAAACATAAAAGGTGAGTGGGCAAAAACAAAGTTTTCCAAAACCATTTCATAATTCCATAAATAACCCCTCGCTGTAAATCAGTATAATTTTCCCAGAAAATAGTACGTATATAAACGTATATACGAAAACATCGTCTACATATCACAACTCATCATCAAGCTCAAGATTAGGCCATATCAAACATACTCAATCCCTATCAATCATTATCATTATTATCATCATCCTGCACACGAGTCGGAACCACCTATTGTGGTCTGTACGACAGGCTAGGTGTATAATATTACGCTCTGTGCTACAATCACGTGAAGGCTGTGCGACGAATCGCGGGTCACCAACGAGTCGGAACCACCTATTGTGGTCTGTACGACAGGCTAGGCACCTATCTTGGATCCAAGTTGAGCGTACGGTGCATGAGGTGAACGATCACGTGAAGGCTAGGCCCTACTCTGGCGGAGCACAACACCCGAGGTGCAGGTGATTAACTAATCACAATATAACATTATTTCAAGCACTATCACAGTACTTACCTGGCCGTCCTCGGCGTCAGTGCATAACGAATGCAATCGTAATCATATTCATATACTATAGTAGACATACGACATGGAAATCTAATTATCACATCCAAACAATTCGTAATTCAATCAGTTTACGTTTCTGGGAAAAACGTCATATATATATGTATATACTGAAAACAAAAGCCCACTCACTGGTATGTCGACGGGTCGTATCCCCCGAGCCTAGTGTGACTGCGCTCGTCCGTCGGATACGTCTCACCTATACGTGAATTAATCGCAAAACCGTCAATAACAACACATACACGACCTACGTAAATAACTTTTCATACAAAGGTCAATTTTGGCATTTGAATATACCAACGCGACCTACACGACGTCACGATCGTCGTGATATTTTTAAATAAATTTTTGGACTGCTCACGCGCCCCCACGCGCCAGGAATAGCACGGACAGACGCGCCCCCACGCGCTGTCACGTGCTGTGCACGCGCCAGGGAATATTCCCTAACAGTAAAGGAATATTCCGTTGGAATATTCCGTTAACTTCTAACGGCGTCAGTTAACGGCGTTAGTTAACGGCGTTGGAATATTCCGTCAACTTTGACGGAATATTCCGTTATCCCTAACCTCAGGTCGCCGGCCGGACTGGTTTTTCCGGCGACCGTCGCCGGCGCCGGCGACCGATTCCGGCCAAAAGTTCAAACTAGCCTATCTCCTTCATTTTTCATCATTTTTCACTCGTTTTTCTTCCTACATGCTCTAAATTCAACGTAGAACATGTTTATAAGCTCAAATACCTTGAAAAGTGGCTGGAAATTTCTCGAGGAAACCTTCCAAGTTCGGCCAACTTTGAAACCACCACCTCCGACGTCCAAACTTTGCAAACTGGGTACTCCGAGGTTCGTGGGAATGTTTTAGGACTTGTGGTGATCTTTGTTTCACCTAAAACGATCCAAAAACAAAAGTATATGAATAGTACCCTAAATTCAAATTACGGTTTCGAGTTGTTTTCGTGGGTTTCACAACCTAAAACTAGTATCAATGAATTCATCAAGGTTCCACGAGTTCAAAAAGACTTACCTTAAGTCTTGGTTGTGTCGAGATCGAGTTGTGTGTGTGTGTCCGTAGGGAGGAGTCGAGAGGAATGAGAGAGAGAGTTTCAGAATGAAGGAGATAAGAAAGAACAGAAAAAGAAATAGGATTAGGTTTGGCACGTGTGTGCGTGCATGTATAGGGACAGGTGTCCCACTTAGGTTTAAGGATTTAGAACACCCCAAAAACCCATTTCCGTGTCCAAACGTATCCGTTCACGCGTAGGTGAGGGTATTTTCGTCATTTTACCTCGAACGTATAAAAATACGGGACGGGATGTCACAACCTACCCTCCTTAATAAAATTTCGTCCCCGAAATTTACATAACACAAGTAAACACTAATAAACATAAAATAAACGCGGATACATAACTCTCATCCGCTCCTCTAACTCCCAAGTAGCCTCCTCAACCGAATGGTTTCGCCACAAGACCTTTACTAACCGAACCGTCTTGTTCCGTAGAACCTTATCCTTCCAGTCTAGGATAGTCACCGGCTCCTCCTCGTACGTCAGATCAGGACTAACTTCTAACTGCTGCGGAGGTAGCACATGAGACGGATCAGCAACGTAATGACGTAGCATCGAAACGTGAAACACGTTATGAACTCTGGATAGCTCTGGAGGCAACTCAAGTCTATACGCTACTTCACCTATCCGCTCGGTGATTAGATAGGGTCCGATATACCTGGGACTCAGCTTCCCCTTCTTACCGAACCGTACAACTCCTTTCCACGGCGACAACTTCAAGAACACCCAATCGCCTACCACGTAAACCCGATCAGTGGCGTGTCTATCGGCTAAGCTCTTCTGGCGATCCTGGGCCACTTTTAGATTAGACTTGATTACCTGGATGTTCTGAGTCGTCTCGTCAACTATCTCTGGGCCTTCAAGTACCCTCTCGCCGACTTCCGACCAACATAGGGGCGTACGACAAGCTCGACCGTACAACGCTTCGAATGGTGACATTCCGATGCTCGAATGGTAACTGTTGTTGTACGCGAACTCCATCAGGTCCAAGCGTAGATGCCATGCATCACCAAACTGGAGTACGGAAGATCGTAACATATCCTCAAGCGTCTGGATGGTTCTCTCGGACTGTCCGTCCGTCTGTGGATGATAAGCTGTACTATACAGTAGCCTCGTGCCGAGGGCTTCCTGGAATGCTGTCCAGAACTTGGATGTGAATCTCGGATCTCGATCTGAGATAATGCTGACTGGCACGCCATGATACTTGACGATCTTCGATACGAAAAGCTCAGCTAATCGTGGTAGGGAAAACTTCTCTCGAACCAGAATGAAATGCGCAGATTTCGTAAGCCGATCAACTATTACCCAAACACCGTCGTAACCATTCAGTGTACGGGGTAACTTATAGACGAAATCCATGGTGATGTTTTCCCATTTCCACTGAGGAACGGGAAGCGGTTGCAGTCGTCCGAACGGTTTCTTCCTCTCGGCTTTAACTTGCTGGCAAATAAGACATCTGCTCACGTACTCGGCGATCTCCCTCTTCATACCAGGCCAATAGTAGAATGGTCGAATGGTATGATACATCTTGGTACTGCCCGGATGCATCGCATAAGCTGATACGTGTGCCTCATCGAGAATCGCCTTCTTTAACTCTGCGTCGTTTGGCACGTACATTCTGTTTCCTTGCATGAGCATACCGTCGGTTTCTCGAATCCGCAGATCGATCTTTTTACCTTCACCCCTCAGTCGAATCAACTCTTGAGTCTCCGCGTCATTCAACTGAGTCTCGAGAATACGATCAATCAGAATCGGTCTGACCTGGAAATGAGCAAGTAATGCTTTCCCTCGATTCTTTGCCCCCGAACAATCAATCTCTAATCCGACTCCGGTCGACCTCAGCTCGGCTAACAAAGGAGCACGGCTCGCGTATATAGCATCCACTCGACCCTGAGACTTCCGGCTAAGTGCGTCAGCTACTACGTTTGCACGACCCGGATGATACTCAATCGTGCAATCGTAATCACTCAGCAACTCCATCCACCTTCGCTGGCGGAGGTTCAGATCTCTCTGGGTGAACACATACTGGAGGCTCTTGTGGTCTGTAAAGATCTTACACTTCTCACCGTAGAGGTAATGTCTCCAGATCTTCAACGCAAATATAATCGCCGCCAACTCAAGATCATGAGTAGGGTAGTTCATCTCGTGCGATTTCAGCTGCCTCGATGCGTAGGCGATCACCCTACCATGTTGCATCAACACGCAACCCAGGCCATTCAATGATGCGTCACTATAGACCTCAAAGTTACCGCTATCGTCTGGAAGTGCTAGTACCGGAGCATGAGTAAGACAATGTTTTAGCTGCTGAAAGCTCCGTTCGCAGCTATCATCCCACTCAAATCGAACATCCTTCCTGGTTAACTTCGTAAGAGGTAACGCAATTACTGAGAAGTCTTGCACGAACCGCCGATAGTAGCCTGCTAATCCGAGGAAACTCCGTACCTCAGAAACAGTTCGTGGCTGTTCCCAATTCTCCACCGCTGCTATCTTCTGGGAATCCACCTGAATACCCTGAGCTGAGATAACGTGCCCCAAAAATGCCACTTGATCTAACCAGAATTGGCATTTACTGAACTTAGCGTATAGTCGATGTTCCCTCAGCTTCTTCAACACCAATGAAAGATGTCGCATGTGATCTGACTTCGATTTAGAGTACACCAAAATGTCATCGATAAACACAATGACGAATCGATCCAAATACGGCTGAAACACCCGGTTCATCAAATCCATAAAAGCAGCTGGGGCGTTAGTCAAACCAAATGGCATGACTAAGAACTCGTAGTGCCCATATCTGGTTCGGAACGCCGTCTTCGGGACATCCTCGCCCTTAATCTTCAGCTGGTGATAGCCAGATCGTAGATCGATCTTCGAAAATACACAAGTTCCTCGCAGTTGATCGAACAAGTCGTCAATACGAGGTAATGGATAACGGTTTTTAATCGTTACCCGATTCAGCTGTCGATAGTCGATACACAGCCGTAAAGTACCATCCTTCTTACGCACGAACAATACTGGAGCTCCCCAAGGTGAAATACTCGGCTGTATAAAACCTTGGTCTAACAACTCCTGTAACTGAATCTTTAACTCTCGCAATTCAGCGGGAGCCATTCGATAGGGAGTCAGAGATATAGGGTCTGTACCTGGCAATAAGTCGATAGAAAACTCCACATCTCGATCCGGTGGCAAGCCTGGCAAATCGTCAGGAAATACGTCGGAAAAGTGCCTGACCACCTTCACATCCTCCAAACTGACAGGAGCACTATCGTTCAATACCACGTGGGCCAGATACCCCTGACAACCCTTCTGCAACAATTTCGTAGCTCGCACGGCTGAAATAATGCCGTGCCTAACATTACTGCGTTCGCCAGTGAATGTGACCACAGGTAACCCCGGCCGATGGAACGTAACTCTCTTCTCGTAACAATCTATGTTGGCTCGATGAAAATGTAGCCAATCCGTGCCCAATATCACATCAAACTCAACAATATCCAACGGAATAAGATTAGCGGGCATCATCACATCCTCAATCAACACAGGGCACCCTGGGTACATCCGACTGACCAGACATGTCTCTCCCCTAGGCATCGACACTTCTAACTCAAATACGAGTGGGGCAGACTCAGGTTGAGTCAATTGGGCAAATAAGTAAGAAATGACCGAATGAGTAGCACCGCAATCTATCAACACTCTAGCGAAATGACCAAGTACATTTAACTTACCCGTTATCAGATCCGGGTTATTCTGGACGTCATGCGCTGTAAGGTTATGGATACGGCCCTGCGGCTGCTGTCGACCACCGCGACCTCTGTTCGGCTGACCAGGTCGTCCAGGCACACCACGACTAGATCCCGCAGGATTAGGCTGTCTAGATGATCCTGCACTGCTAGAAGTAGCCTCTCCCTGCTGTGGCTGCACTCCCGAATACCACTGCTGTCCGCCGGCAGGATAAGAAGGATATGAAGTATACCCTCCAGGATACGGAGCGTAGCTACTCTGAGAACCGCCTGAATAGTACGGATCCTGATGATATGGATACGGTGCGGGAGTATAAGGAGCAACGTCACCCTGATAATGATAAGTACCACCACGACTCGGCTGACCATATCCACCAGGAGGTGGAACCTGCTGGATAGGAACCGGTGGTGGTAACGCAAATAGTGGAGGTCTCGGCTGACTCTGCGGGCAATTCGCTGCGCGATGACCCTGCTGTCCACATGTAAAACATCCACGAGCGCCCTGCCTGCACTCGCCATAATGTCGACTGTTGCACCTCCGACAGAACGGTGCATAAGGACCACTAGTATCACGCTGCCTCTGGAAACGCTGACCTCCGGCGAATCCGCCCCATCTCCTCTGACACGGGGAACTCGTACCCCCACTCGAAGAAGAACTCGAGCTAAAACCACTTCTCTTGAAACTCTGGGTCCTCCGAGGCCCCTGTGATGCCACTCCTTTACCCTTGTCGTCTCTCCTCGGTTCCTCTTTCCCTTCCTCGTTGTCGCTATCACTCGGCAGATTCTCTGAATCCTCTATCTGCACCAAAACCGCGTAGAAGTCGTGATAGGTCTCGCAGTGCCTCGTAGTCGCCATCGTGCGCCATTTCTTCTGAGTGCCCAGCTTGAATCTCCGAAGCATCTCGGCCTGATTCCTAGCAACCTCAGGGTGGTAGCGAGAAAGATCAGTGAACCTCCTGTAGTACTCGTTCGCTGACATCTTCTTCTGCTTCAGGCTCGTAAATTCTTGTTTCTTGCGATCAAGATAGGCGTCTGGAATAAATCGCTCATAGAATTGCTGTCTGAACACCTCCCAGTCCTTGGCCACTTCTGGTGGCATCCTGTCAGCCAGCTGTTCCCACCAAGTGGCAGGTTCCTTTCCCATAAACCATGTCGCAGTCTCAACCCAAGTTCCCGCAGCTAGATTACCCTGACTATGTAATATTCGGAAAGTCCGCTCTATCTGCAGAAACCAGCGCTCGGCACCTTCGTGCCCCTCGTCACCCTCATATCTCGGTAACCTCAAATTATGCGCACTCTCAAGAGGGGTCCTATGGGAAGGACGAAGGGTAGACTGAATAGCCTGAGCAATAACATCTCCCAAGTGAGAAAGGTCGGGAAAGCTAGGATCAACAGGTGGACGTGGCTCTCGTCGAGGCGGCATCGTTCTGACAGAAACACCAAACGATTTAGAATATTCATAACTGCACAGAACTACCAAAACCTGGCTCTGATACCAAGTTGACACACCCCGATCCGGAAACCGAGGCGTGCCGGCCGTCACGTGTGAGTGACGTAGCCGTGTGCGTCAGCGGAAGCGAATTTGGTATGAAGTGCAGTAGTGAAAATTAAGTTTATAATATACATATGATACAGAGCCGATCCTAAGTGCAGTCAAGTTAAAACAAAAGTTACAACTGTGAAAGAAATCCTACATAAGTGGTGGTAGTCTGTCAGAACTGCCTTAGCGCCTCGCTAAACGTCCACAACGTCGCTACCTAGTACCTGGAGGGGCGCAAAACATAAAAGGTGAGTGGGCAAAAACAAAGTTTTCCAAAACCATTTCATAATTCCATAAATAACCCCTCGCTGTAAATCAGTATAATTTTCCCAGAAAATAGTACGTATATAAACGTATATACGAAAACATCGTCTACATATCACAACTCATCATCAAGCTCAAGATTAGGCCATATCAAACATACTCAATCCCTATCAATCATTATCATTATTATCATCATCCTGCACACGAGTCGGAACCACCTATTGTGGTCTGTACGACAGGCTAGGTGTATAATATTACGCTCTGTGCTACAATCACGTGAAGGCTGTGCGACGAATCGCGGGTCACCAACGAGTCGGAACCACCTATTGTGGTCTGTACGACAGGCTAGGCACCTATCTTGGATCCAAGTTGAGCGTACGGTGCATGAGGTGAACGATCACGTGAAGGCTAGGCCCTACTCTGGCGGAGCACAACACCCGAGGTGCAGGTGATTAACTAATCACAATATAACATTATTTCAAGCACTATCACAGTACTTACCTGGCCGTCCTCGGCGTCAGTGCATAACGAATGCAATCGTAATCATATTCATATACTATAGTAGACATACGACATGGAAATCTAATTATCACATCCAAACAATTCGTAATTCAATCAGTTTACGTTTCTGGGAAAAACGTCATATATATATGTATATACTGAAAACAAAAGCCCACTCACTGGTATGTCGACGGGTCGTATCCCCCGAGCCTAGTGTGACTGCGCTCGTCCGTCGGATACGTCTCACCTATACGTGAATTAATCGCAAAACCGTCAATAACAACACATACACGACCTACGTAAATAACTTTTCATACAAAGGTCAATTTTGGCATTTGAATATACCAACGCGACCTACACGACGTCACGATCGTCGTGATATTTTTAAATAAATTTTTGGACTGCTCACGCGCCCCCACGCGCCAGGAATAGCACGGACAGACGCGCCCCCACGCGCTGTCACGTGCTGTGCACGCGCCAGGGAATATTCCCTAACAGTAAAGGAATATTCCGTTGGAATATTCCGTTAACTTCTAACGGCGTCAGTTAACGGCGTTAGTTAACGGCGTTGGAATATTCCGTCAACTTTGACGGAATATTCCGTTATCCCTAACCTCAGGTCGCCGGCCGGACTGGTTTTTCCGGCGACCGTCGCCGGCGCCGGCGACCGATTCCGGCCAAAAGTTCAAACTAGCCTATCTCCTTCATTTTTCATCCTTTTTCACTCGTTTTTCTTCCTACATGCTCTAAATTCAACGTAGAACATGTTTATAAGCTCAAATACCTTGAAAAGTGGCTGGAAATTTCTCGAGGAAACCTTCCAAGTTCGGCCAACTTTGAAACCACCACCTCCGACGTCCAAACTTTGCAAACTGGGTACTCCGAGGTTCGTGGGAATGTTTTAGGACTTGTGGTGATCTTTGTTTCACCTAAAACGATCCAAAAACAAAAGTATATGAATAGTACCCTAAATTCAAATTACGGTTTCGAGTTGTTTTCGTGGGTTTCACAACCTAAAACTAGTATCAATGAATTCATCAAGGTTCCACGAGTTCAAAAAGACTTACCTTAAGTCTTGGTTGTGTCGAGATCGAGTTGTGTGTGTGTGTCCGTAGGGAGGAGTCGAGAGGAATGAGAGAGAGAGTTTCAGAATGAAGGAGATAAGAAAGAACAGAAAAAGAAATAGGATTAGGTTTGGCACGTGTGTGCGTGCATGTATAGGGACAGGTGTCCCACTTAGGTTTAAGGATTTAGAACACCCCAAAAACCCATTTCCGTGTCCAAACGTATCCGTTCACGCGTAGGTGAGGGTATTTTCGTCATTTTACCTCGAACGTATAAAAATACGGGACGGGATGTCACAAATTTTATTTTGGCTAGAGGATAATTCAAAACCATGACTATATTTGTAATTTGAATTGGTAATTTCAGTTGTGATTTCTGAGTTGTGATTTAATTTGCTTAACTACTTGATTAATAACTTATTTGTGTTTGTCGATTAAGAATGCATACTTAATTTACATGCATGAATTTGATGCTAGAATATAAGTGAATTTCACCTAATCGTTATGAACTTATATTCATGAGTAGTGAAGGTTGCTAGTCACAATCGCGTTAAGTAAATTCCTGGCAAACGTATCATGCTGTTCATAGTTACGAATGCCTTGTCAACACTTATGATTTTCATAGAACATAATGATCTTTAATCGTATCTCTATTGTGCTTTTCACGTAGGGAACTTTTGGGGAATAATTTGAGTTGTTGTATGCTGTTCATCCAATTCAATAACATAAGGAAAATCTGAAGGTTAATTTAAGCGTACCTAATTAATCTGGAGTATTGAAATTTACAACTTATTGAAAGAACAACTGAAGGTCAATTTAGATTGCATATGTGTCTTGTGTGGAGAAAAACCCTCTAGCCAATCCATCGTCTATCTGTTCACTTTTAATTTTATGTTTTTGTCAATTTGTATTTTATTTAAATTTAATTTACTTCGTCAAAACCAAATCAACCCCCCATTATTAAATTATATTATTTAGTTAGTTTTTCATTATTTTTAATCTTTTAATTTAAATTTCGTCCAATTAATTTCCTGGTGTCTAGATTGAGTTAATTTGATTGTTTTTATTATTTTGAATCATTTTAAGTGTGTTTCGAGTTTTTAACCTAGTTTTGTATTTTTGAGTCTTTTGATTTATTTTAGTTTATTTGTTAGTTTTATTTTGAGTTATTTTAGTTAAGTGTTTTTTATTTTAGTTTAGTGTTTTAAACTTTGTTTTTACGTTTTAAAAATTATTTTAGAGGTTTTAGCAAGCCCTCCTAATCCCCGGCCTAGAACGATACCCTACTTACATCTATACTACAACTGTCAAAAAGAGGGTTAAATTTGTGCGGTTTAAAATCCCGTCAAATTTTGGCGCCGTTGCCGGGGATTAGTAAATTTGCTAATCCCTTTATTTTTTTGTTTGTGTTTATTTTATTTTATTTTATTTTATTTTATTTTATTTGTTTTGTTTGTTTGTGTTTATGTTTATATTTGTGTTTGTGCATTTTATTTTTGATATTTGATTTAGTTTTCGTTCTTTAATTTTAGGAAAAAAATGGATGAAGATATGGCAACCATTCAAGCTCAATTGGCGCAGCTCACTGCTCAATTGACACATAATGCCGAACGGACCTCAATGCCAAGTGTCCCTACACTTGATGTGCCCTATGGGCAAGGATATCAAACTCAGCAATATCCTCAATTTTCTGCATATGAAGATGATTGGGGATATCAAAGCCACAGCCAATCAAGGGGCAACATGTATTCCAACGCTTGCAATTCGGATTGGAGAGGTTATTCAAATCAGATGTGGGATGAACCTCAGCAATTTCAACAAAGTGGATATTGGCAGCAAGACGAGTTCTATTCCAGACCTATGCAGCCACCACAACATCCCCCACAACAATTCCAATCGAATCAAAGTATGCCCGTGGATTATAATCAAATCCTTAATGAATTAAACTCTTTGGTGCAGGGATCACAAAATCAAGCTGAGGAGACTCACCAAAGAGAATATTGGCAGCCTTCTGAAGAGTCCTATCAATGGCCATATGAACCATCACATCCACCACAACAATCTGACCAATTCAATTCAGGTACCTCTTTGGATAATGATACATTTAATAAGTTACTCTCCTCCTTGAATCAGGGAGTGGAAAATCGAATCCAGGAAATGCAAGACCGGATCAACAAGGTGGATGAATTGGAAAGGCAAGTTGGGGAGATTATGGAATCCATGGCACAGATTCAAGATCAAAATGAATTCTCCAACTTCACATTTGCAAATTCAATGGAAGAAGCTGAAGTTGATGAAGCCACCACTTGGGAAGGTGACGTGGAGGATGAAGTTGTCCCAGAACCATCCAACCATATCCCGAACTTGGATGAATTGCCGCTGCAAGCAGAAGAGGAGGAGGACGACCTGGGCAGTTTAGACGAATTCTTGTCTCAAACCCCTGAAGTCCCTATGTTGTCCAACTTCGGTAATGTTGTTCCAAGTGAAATTCATTCTAACATTATTCCACTAAATGTCCCTTTTCCTTGCAGATTTTTTCCAAATATCGAAGAAAGTAAAAAGGACATTGTGGAAGTTCTTCCAGAGGTGAAAAGTGATATCTCGATTCTTGGTGCACCAAAACAAGTTCCCGAACCTTGCACACCAAGAAAAGAGATTCAAGACATCGAAGTGGCTGGAGAATGCGTTGCGTATCAAGAATACATTCAAGAGGCTGTGCAGACTACAAAGGCCCATGAAGTTGAGTTTGATGATACGGGACAGGCCACAACCATAGTCAACCTGGCCCAGTTCAAAATCCCGGAAATATCCAAAGGCGTAGTTTTTATAATTGAGTTTGTGTCGGAGAAATACAATAAGTCATTTTCTCCAATTTTAATTTTCATTTTATTTTATACTAACATGTCTCTAATTTTGATGATTCAGGCACCCAACTTAGAATTCAGACCATTGCCGAATCATTTCAAATATCACCTCCCGTTAAAAGATAAATTTCATGCTTTGGAGCCGAGGGGAGGATAAGGAAAGATTCGTCCGGCTAAAGACGTTAAAGCAAGCGCTTCTTGGGAGGCAACCCAAGCAACCAGATTTGCTTTTCTTAACCCTTCTTTTTATTGCCTTTACTTTCATTTTTGTTTTGTTTCGTTAGTTGTTTTATTTGGTTGATTTTTATTTAGTTTGTGTTTAAATAAATTTATGGCTATGTTTATTTTAAGTGCGGATAAACAAAGTCTGTTTGCATTAATTTACATAATTTGCATTACATATTTTAATTTGCTTAAAATAAACCCTGAAAAAAAAAAAATTAAAATTTACATTAATTTACATATTTTGATTTACATTTATTTTATTTTGCTTAAAATAAACTTAAAAAAAAAATATAAACATTCATATAAACCTAAAAAAAAAAAAAAAAAAAAAAAAAAAAAAAAAAAATATTAAATTACAATAATTCGGAAAAACTAATAGTGTTCATTGGTTTTGGTTAGGTGGCGCCCCAGAGGTCGACGGAGCTCCGGGAAGACGAAGAGCCAGAGTTGGAATCTCCGGAGCCGGAATGCTTGGTGCAACTCCCGAGGACGAAGGCAACATAAACCTCGGGAGTAGCGCCATGAACCTTTCATGATCGCTCTGAATCCGACCGTCCGACTCCTGCAGCTGGTCCAGCTTCCTCTTCATGCTGGTCGAGTAACTAGTTGCAAGCATGTGCAACTCCTTGTTCTCGTGCCTGAGTCCTCTGACTTCTTGCCGAAGACTGGCCACCTCTGCCATCAGCGACTCCACTTGACGAGACCGGGCAAGCAGGCGCTGGCCCATGTTCGAAACTGAGCCTGCACTTTGGACGCTGAGGGCAAGAGATTCCTGAACGGCCAGCTCGTCCGACCGCCTAGATAGCATCCTATTGTCCCTTGGAGTGAGCAGATTTCTGGCAATCACCGTAGCGGTGATTTCATTCCTCATCATTGTGTCCCCGACTGTAAGAGGACCATTGGGGGATATGAAGGATGGATTCCAAATGTTGTTCGGAGAAGACGAGTCATCGTCTTCCCCGACATTCAAGTTAAGGCGACGGTCGGAAGGGCAAGACATTTTTAGAGGGGGTTGAGGAAGAAAAGAGTTCGGAAAAATTAAGATTGCTGAAGCGGAAGAAGAGAGCGGAAGGAGTAAGATTAAGAAGTGCAGAAGAGAGTGTTTACAGAGGAGAGTGTTTGAGGAAGGGAGTTCAAGTGTGTGGTGGAGCAGAATTAGCGCCTCTATAAAAAGAAGCAAATCAAAGAGAGGCGCTCCTCTGAGGTTGAAGACGCGTCCTCACGCAATTCGGAAAAGCTGGACGCTCCTTTCTCAAAAGAGCCGTTTCCGTTCTCAAAAGCTGGGCTTGACTCAGCAATCACGTGGTTCAGTTTTTCCAATTTTGTCGTGACTCATCACGTGCAGCATGGAACGTTGCGAAAACCATGAGCCGCACCCGGTTTTGAACCCCGGTTTTCAAAGGATCATCATTCCAATTTGTCGCCACTCGTCGCATGCGCAGTCAGCTTCGCGAAAATTACGGAAGCTTTGTCAGAAAGCGCGTAACGGGCACTGTTCATCCATCCACCGGCTGCCGACAAATAGTGAGGGAACAGTTCCGGTTGTGAAGGAAAATTTCTATAAAGTTCGACCTTCGCCTTCCACATCAAAGGCACACCCTCTCTACCTCTAAACCTCTCAACCTCTCTTCATCTCCGATAATGTCTTCCCAAAGAAAGCTTTCGAGTTATTCAGTGTTCTTCATCCCTTGGATCACCCCAGAAAACAAACCTTCCAGAGCAAAAGTATTTCATATTAAAAAGGTTAAAAGCAAAAGTATCTCATATTACGCTTTCTCCTCACTTTCATCTGAAGAACATGGAGAAAGTGAGATCCTGATTGCTTACCTAGTCTTGCTCTCGAGTACTCATCTCAGACCCCTCCCAACCCACTTCAAAAATAAATCTGTGTTGAGGTACTTCTTCAAAAACAAAAGTACCTCACAGACGAAGCAGGAGGAGTCTGAGGTGCATCCAGATGAAGGCAGAGTCTGAGATGATCCAAGAGTTCAAGAAGATGCCACACCTGCGTGGAGACCGGACTACTTGAAGCATGTGGAGACAACGTGCTGATTCATCCTCAACTAAGCTGAGGAGCACTTGCCAGAAGGAGGCCCATCCAGTTCAAGATGAAAGCTGTGGAAAATCAACAATCATGACCAATGACCACCTATTAGTTCTTTTCGTTGTCTTTTATTTTCATTTTCAATTTTTCGTTTGCATTTTTCTATATTTTCTTGCGTGCTTAACTGATTTATTTCTTTTCTTTGCAGGAACGTTTGGTTATTTCCTCCCTTGAAGTTGATTGCAAAATTTACGCTTGGGGGTCATCGCTTGGTTTTCTGCAAATTAGAGAAGTTTTCAGTCCCTTTTCTTTATTTTGTTTCGTATTATTTGTTCATTTTATTTTAATTGCTTATTAATGTTTTCTGACATTGGGGACAATGTCTAGTTTAAGTGTGGGGGTATAGAGTATAAAAAATGACCAAATTGAAAATTTTTTGTACCTTCGACTTTGAACTGGTCTCATTTGTTTCCATGTTATTGTTTTTGTTTTCTTAATTAGTTTTGTTGTATTTAATTTTTTTCGAAAAATTTAAAAAATCCAAAAATATTGTCTTGTTTTTCCTTATTGTTTTTAATTAGATTTTTATTAGTTTCCCGACCCAATGATATAACTAGATGAAATTTGAACCATGATTATCAAGAACTTAGTTAACATGTGTTGTGTGAAATTCCTTGCTCTCTTGTTAGTATTGTACATGTTTGATCATCTTTGAAAAACCAAATGCACAGAGCCTTGTTGATGTGAAACTAAAGCATGAATTAAAGCTTCATATGTGAATTTAGTGACTGTATACATCCCATGTGAGTTTTTGAGCCTATTGAAAGTGTGTGCACTTTTCATACACTCCTATTTTTTCATGTGTGATGAACTTATGTGAGATGCATCTCTAGAACTTGCGTAACGATCTTTCGAAATATTTGTCATTGATTGCATGAACTTGAAAATGATAGAGGCATTAGGTTCACCACCATGGCCCAAATAACCTTATTTCCCAAAGAAAAATGATATCATTAGATTGCCAATTTGAGCCGTATTTGTTGAGCCTTTTATTTCTTATCACCAGATATGTCTACCCTTATACCTCGAACCATGTTTCCTTACCCTTTCCAAGCGAGCAATTTGAGATTGTCTTATGAGAAATGTTTGTGAAGTACTTGGAAGGAGTTTGGCAAAAGAATAAGTGTGGGGGTATTTCATGTTTGTATTTATTATTTAAAAAAAAAAAAGAGAATAGAAGAAAAGAAAAAGAAAGATGGTATTCAACGAAGAAAATAAAAAGTTTCTAAAGTTTCAGTTTAAGGGTGTGATGGGAGGTGTTAGAAGAATCACTGGAAAGTTTGAGTTCTTATAAATCTCAACTAAAAGAATCGCTTGCAATATAGCTTGGAACTTGTGTTTTCCTATTCTTTCGTTTCAATAGCCCTATCCCTAAGCCTCATTACATCCAATAAAAGTCCTCTTGATTTAAGTTTTGCAATTATGATTGTGGAGAAGTGATTTTTATGCAAGCTTATGGTAGATCTTTCACATTTGTTTCTTTGAGCGAAACACATTAAAACTAAACACATGTGTGATTGAGTGCATATCCCGTGAGAAGGTTGCTAGTTTGCATATGATGATTTTAAAAAATAAAAACTTGAAATTGCATTAGCATGGCTATCTCACACACTACACTTCAAGGATGATTTAAAGATTACTGCTAATATTTGAATAAGGAAGATGAGCTTGAATTAGCTTGTTTGGTGCTAGCTATGGTTCTTGCTGATTTATGTTCTCGAATGAAATTCTATGAGGGTCAAATAAGGGGAAACTAATGTTTTTCATGTTATTTCTTTTTCTGTTTTCTTTGTTTTGCTCGAGGACTAGCAAAAGCTAAGTGTGGGGGTATTTGATCGAATCATATTTATACATATTTTTATATCAAATTCACTCGTCTTTTCTTAGTTAGTTCGTTATATTTTGAGCTATTTACGTTGATTTTATGTTTTATAAATTTATCTCGCTAAGAAAATAAAAATAGAATAAATGAAGTGTTAAGTAATAAATTCATCTAAACTATCTTGTCTGTTGAATTTTACTTATCATTTGGAAAATAATATATATATTATAATATATTGTGATGGTGGGTTTGTGTGATAACAGGTTGGAAGCATAAGGGAGCTTTCGGTGGGCACATGGGAGGACTGGAAAGCACTCGGAACAAAAGCTGGGAAACACAATCATGAAGGCAGCTGCGCAGATTGAGGGGAGAGAGCCTCGGAGAGGAATCAGAAATTGAAGGCCCTGGGAGCTATTTGAGAGAGGAGAGCATCATTAAAAGACGCAGAGCCTCACGGGGGGGAAATAAAAGGCAGCTAAGCTGCCTTGTAAGGGAGGAGCGCAGAGAGCAGGAGGAAGAATCAGAGAACTGCCCACGGGGCAGTGAGCTGAGACTTGAAGGAGCAAGGGGATTTCGAAGCTGCCTAGAAGGCAGGCCTCGGGAAGAAAACCACGGAGGGAGAATAGGCTGCCAGAGGGCAGCTACACGGTGAAGGCAGATAAGCTGCCAAGAACAGCCTTTGAGACTCGGGCCTTGAAGAAGAACCAGGCGCTGCAGTCGGAGGCCAGAAGGAGCTTTGGCGAGGCAAGTCTCGGGAAAAACAGAGAGGAGCTGCCCTTGGCAGCTTGTAAAAAAAAGAAAAAAAAAATAATAACAGAAGCTGCCTTAAGAGGCAGCGTGAGTGCAGGGGGGGGAAAAGAAGAAGCAGCGGCAGTTTTTACGAGAGTTGCCATTTGAAGGCGCTGAAATCAGGGCGCTGAAGATCACGAACCATGGAAACAGCTGCTGCCACTTGGCAGCCAGGAAGCAACACAGGCCTTGGGCTTTCAACAAGGCAGCCAGGAGATCACGGGCCCAAACAGAAAACCAAAGCGCAGAAAATCCCCGTTTCGGTTTAATCTCTCCAAACTCATGTTTAATTTCTGTTTCAATTTATTAATAATGTGTAACTAATTTTATTTTGGCTAGAGGATAATTCAAAACCATGACTATATTTGTAATTTGAATTGGTAATTTCAGTTGTGATTTCTGAGTTGTGATTTAATTTGCTTAACTACTTGATTAATAACTTATTTGTGTTTGTCGATTAAGAATGCATACTTAATTTACATGCATGAATTTGATGCTAGAATATAAGTGAATTTCACCTAATCGTTATGAACTTATATTCATGAGTAGTGAAGGTTGCTAGTCACAATCGCGTTAAGTAAATTCCTGGCAAACGTATCATGCTGTTCATAGTTACGAATGCCTTGTCAACACTTATGATTTTCATAGAACATAATGATCTTTAATCGTATCTCTATTGTGCTTTTCACGTAGGGAACTTTTGGGGAATAATTTGAGTTGTTGTATGTGATGCGAGAATTAACTCGACACAAATTAAACCCTCTTTTGACAATCGTAGTATAGGTATAAGTAGGGTATCGTTCTGGACCGGGGATTAGGAGGGATTGCTAATCAAAGTAAAAATAATTTAAAAACGTAAAAACAAAATTTAAAATACTAAACTAAAATAAAAACACTTAACTAGAAAAACTTAAAATAAAACTAACAAATAAACTAAAATAAATCAAAAGACTCAAAAATACAAAACTAGGCTAAAAACTCGAAACACACTTAAAATGACTCAAAATAATAAAAACAATTTAAAATAAAAACTAGGAATTGAAATGAAAGGAAATTAAAATTAAAAGATTAAAAATAATAAAAAGTAACTAAATAATAATATTATAATAATGGGGGGATTGATTTTTGATGAAACGTAAATTAAACTTAAAGTAAACTACAAATTAACAAAAACATAAAATAAAAATGAACGGATAGATAACGGATTGGCTAGAGGGTTTTTCTCCACACATGACACAAATGTAACCTAAATTGATTCCCAGTTATGAATTTAGCAAACGCATGAATGACAACGCTCCAAGTTAATTAGGTCCGCTTAAATTAACCTTCAGATTTCCCTAAATTCATTGAGTTGGACGGGATACGCATCACAACCAAATTATTCTTATCAAGTTCCCTAACTATGGAATACGCATGATAGAGAGACATATCAAAGATCATTAAGTTTAATGGAAATCATAAACATCGACTAGGCATTCATAACTATGGAATACGCATGTTAATCCAACCTAGGGTTTACTAAACACAATCGTGACTAGCGATTTTTACTACTCTTGAATATAAGTTCATAACGATTAGGTGAAATTCCCTTATATCCTAGCATCAAGTCTAAGTATGCAAATTAAGTGTCGACCCTTAACCCACATACATAAACAAGTTCTTAATCAAAACAGAAAAGTAAACCACATCCAAACATTTATACATTCATAATTGGAGTAAATCAAATTAAAATTACAAATATAATCATGGTTTCGAATTAACCTCTAGCCAATGTAAATTTAATTACACATTATTCGTAAATTAAAAATAGCACTAAAAACATAAGTTGGAGGATTAAACCGAATTAAGAGTGCAAGGATTTCTCTGTGCTCCGCTCACTGGTTGGCTGCCTTCGAGGACCCGAGGCCTCTGTGCTGCTTCTGTTTCGCGCTGCTCAAGGCAGCGCCTGCCTTCTTTGTGACTGACGCCCCTTCTCGACTTGCTCGAGGAGCTCTCCTCCGTCCCAGACTTCTCCCCCCCCCTGAGGCTTAGCACTATCTTCCTTTTATAGAGCTCTCCCCGAGGCTTTCCTTATATTCTTTTCAAGTCTGGCGTGAGCTCCCTCGCAGCTGCAAAGCATCTTTTTTCTTTTTAAAAACTTTCTCACAATGGCAGCTCACCTATATTTCCCACCGAGGCCTCCCTTTTCTTTTTTTATATCTCTCGGTGCTTCCACCGCCTCCCTTTTCTTCTATATTATTTGCTTATTTGTTTTTCTATTCTCCTCAAGGCCCCGAGGCCTCCCACCACCTTCTCTTCAATGCTGCCTTCCTTTTTAGCTAGCTGCCATTTTATTTTTCTTTCTGCTTTATGCACCGACCCACCTACACTTGCATAATATCATTAAATATAAATATAAATAAATATATATAAATATAAATATATATAAATATATATATATATATATATAAATATATTATTTTCTAAATGATAAATTCTAATCAACAATCAAGATAGTTTAAACGAATTAATTACTTAACACTTCACTTATTCTATTTTTATTTTCTTAACTACATAAATTCTTATAAAACACAAAAATAACGTAAATAGCTCAAAATATAACGAACTAACTAAGAAAAGACGAGTGAATTTGATATAAAAATATGTATAAATATGATCCGATCAAATACCCCCACACTTAGCTTTTGCTAGTCCTTGAGCAAAACAAAGAAAACAAGAAACAAAACTCAATCTAAACCTTCCAACATTTATCTCAGGGATTTCCAATAGACATGACAAATTAAAAATCATCACTTACACAGATTTTGGCAATCCATACCCTTAAGCACATACTTAATCACAGTCACCATTTATTAGTTCGCATTTAATCAATTAAAACAACATTTTGAATGTAGTAACATGCCTTAGAGAATTTACTCTATTCCTTACTAGATATGCACTCAATTTTTTTTTTTCGCTCAGATTTTCTGACTACACTCCCTACACTAGGTATATGTGAGAAGAATGATGTAAGCAAGGAAACGATCACTCACATATGTTATAGCAAAGAAAGCATTTTCTGGAGTTATTAATGTGCATATGAATATGATCTCATGAACGGAATGCTACTACTTAGATGCGAGAACCAGGGACAATATATGCTCATACCAATCCCAAACTCCACATATTGAAACACATAACACTCAAGATAGAAGTTAAGGGTTGTAACGGGGCTAAGGATATAGGCTTAACAAAGGAAGGCTATGGAAAAACAAATGTTCTTAAAGAAATAGTAAGCAAGGTAATAAGGTTAACGCATAGAATTCACTTTTAAATGAAAATTCAACTCTAAACCCGAGGGGAGGATTCACACATTTTATGGCCAAAATTCAAACTCTTTTTCTTCTTTCTTTTCTTTTCACGCGTTTTTCTCTTCTTTTTTTTTTTTTTTTTTTTTTTTTTTTTTTTTTTTAAGAATAAAACGTACAATTGAGCTCGAAACAACCAATCCTTCCCCCACACTTGTTTTTCTGCATAGTGTAGAATAAAATGAATTCTTTTTAAGTCATGCTCACTATTCTTTAAGAACAAGGGTGCATACAGTTAGGTGCGGTTTAATGTGGTTAACAACAGAAATAGGCTAAACAAGGCTCGAGATGGGTTAAGCCTACAAAACATAAGAAAGATGGAGGGTAAGGCTTTTTGGTTAAGGTGGTTTACTAAACAACTTCATCTTGATATGTGTTATGCAATTCAATGTCATGCTTTGAATGAAACGGATATGAGTTCTAGTATCTGGAACTAAGATGATAAAACGCCTTCTAAGTAGCAACCAAGCAAAGAATAATGAGATCATGCAATGACTTTAGAAAACAAAAACATCAAGATTAATAACTCTCCAAACAAGGTATAAGCTCAAGTCTCACACAGGGATGTAGCATTAGTTTGAGTTCCTTCCTTCAAGCATGTTACAAAAACTAATTTTATCCTTTTGTGATCAAATTTAAATTCATAAACAACAACTACAACTAAGCATAAACCAAGAGCATATCAAACTTCCATCCATGTTTATAACTTTCTTTAACAGTCATGCAATTAAAAACCAAATCCTCATCATTGTGTTGGAAGGTACCTAAGACACAAACACACAAAAACAACTAAAAAAAATTATTTTTGGGTTTTTCAAAATATTTTTCAAATTTTTATGTCATTTTCGTAAGATTTCCTCAAAACACAATAAAACACACCAAAACAGCATAAAACACTAAGAAAACAAAAAGCAACAACACGGAAACAAATGAAACAGTTCAAAGTCGAAGGTACAAAAATTTTCAATTTGGTCATTTTTTTATCTTGATACCCCCACACTTAATCTAGACATTGTCCCCAATGTCAGAAAACATTAATAAGCAAATAAAAATAAGATAAATAAATAATACGAAACAAAATAAAGTAAAGGACTGAAAACTTCTCTAATTTGCAGAAAACCAAGCGATGACCCCCAAGCGTAAATTTTGCAATCAACTTCAAGGGAGGAAATAACCAAACGTTCCTGCAAAGAAAAGAAATAAATCAGTTAAGCACGCAAGCAAAATATAGAAAAATGCAAACAAAAAATAAAAATTGAAAATAAAAGACAATGAAAAGAACTAATAGGCGATCATTGGTCATGATTGTTGATTTTCCACAGCTTTCATCTTGAACTGGATGGGCTTCCTTCTGGCAAGTGCTCCTCAGCTTAGTTGAGAATGAATCAGCACGTTGTCTCCACATGCTTCAAGTAGTCCGGTCTCCACGCAGGTGTGGCATCTTCTTGAACTCTTGGATCATCTCAGACTCTACCTTCATCTGGATGCACCTCAGACTCCTCCTGCTTCGTCTGTGAGGTACTTTTGTTTTTGAAGAAGTACCTCAACACAAGTTTATTTTTGAAGTGGGCTGGGAGGGGTCTGAGATGAGTACTCGAGAGCAAGACTAGGTAAGCAATCAGGATCTCACTTTCTCCACGTTCCTCAGATGAAGGAGAGGAGAAAGCATAATATGAGATACTTTTGCTTTTAACCTTTTTAATATGAAATACTTTTGCTCTGGAAGGTTTGTTTTCTGGGGTGATCCAAGGGATGAAGAACACTGAATGACTCGAAAGCTTTCTTTGGGAAGACATTATCGGAGATGAAGAGAGGTTGAGAGGTTGAGAGGTTGAGAGGTTGAGAGGTTGAGAGGTTGAGAGGGTGTGAAGGTGTGCCTTTGCTGTGAAAGCAAATGTCGAAACTTATAGAAATTTTTCTTCCTCAACCGGAACTATTCTTGCACTATTTGTCGGCAGCCGGTGATGGATGAACAGTGCCCGTTACGCGCTTTCTGACAAAGCGTCCGTAATTTCCGCGAGGCTGACGATGCAAAGACGAGTGACGACAAAACCGGAATGATGATCTTTTGAAAACCGGGGTTCAAAACCGGGCGCGGCTCGTGGTTTTCGCAACACTCCACGCTGCACGTCATGAGTGACGACACGTCCGGCCAAATCGACCGCCTCGTGATTCCTGACTGCTCCTGCTTTTGAGAAAGGCGCCCGACTTTTTCGATTTGCGCGTGGACGCGTCTTCAATCTTCGAGCGAACGCGTCATCGACCTCTGAAGAACGCCTCTCAATTTCTTCTTCTTATAGGGGCACAAAATTTGTTTCACGACACACTGAATTGCCATAAACACTCTCTCCTCTTGTAAACACTTCCCTCTTGTAAACACTTCTGCAACTTACTCCTTTCTTGCACTCTTCCTGCACTCTTAAACTTTCCGAACTCTTTTCTTCCTCAACCTCCTCTAAAAATGTCTTGCCCTTCCGACCGTCGCCTAAACTTGAATGTCGGGGAAAACGATGACTCGTCTTCTCCGAACAACATTTGGAATCCGTCCTTCATATCCCCCAATGGTCCTCTTACGGTCGGGGACACAATGATGAGGAACGATATAACCGCAACGGTGGTTGCAAGAAACCTTCTAACTCCCCGAGACAATAGGTTGCTGTCCATGCGATCAGACGAGCTGGCCGTTCAGGATTCTCTGGCCCTCAGTGTCCAGTGCGCAGGCTCGGTTTCAAACATGGGCCAACGTCTTTTAGCTCGATCTCGTCAGGTGGAGGCTCTGATGGCAGAAGTGACTAGTCTTCGGCAAGAGGTCAGAGGACTCAGGCATGAAAATAAAGAGCTGCACATGCTCGCCACCAGTTACTCGACCAGCATGAAGAGGAAGCTGGACCAGCTGCAGGAGTCGGACGGTCGGATTCAGAGCGATCATGAGCGGTTCATGGCGTTACTCCCGCGGTTTATGTTGCCTTCGTCCTCTGGAGCAGCACCAAGCGTTCCGGCTCCGGAGATTCCAACTCTGGCTCTTCGTCTTCCCGGAGCTCCGTCAACCTCTGAGGCGCCACCTAACCAAAACCAATGATTGATATTAGTTTTTCGTATTATTGTAATTTTTTTTATGCTTTTAATGTTTATTTAACTATATATATATATATATATATATTACTAATATTATTATTATTATTATTAATTTTTTTGTTTTTTTTTTTTTTTCAGGGTTATTTTAAGCAAAATAAAATATGTAAAATATGTAAATTAATGTAAAAAGACTTTATTTACCAGCACTTAAAATAAATATTGCCCTTAATTTATTTAAACACAAACTAAACAAAAATCAACCAAATAAAACAACTAACAAAACAAAATAAAAAATTCAAAGTAAAGGCAATAAATAAGAGGGTTAAGAAATGCAAATCTGGTTGCTTGGGTTGCCTCCCAAGAAGCGCTTGATTTAACGTCTTTAGCCGGACGATTCTTTCCTTAACCTCCCCTCGGCTCCAAAGCATGAAATTTATCTTTCAATGGGACGTGATACTTGAAATGATTCGGCAGTGGTTTAAATTCTCGAGTGGGCGCCTGAATCATTAAAATGAGAAAAAAGTTAGTATAAAATAAAAATAAAATTGGAATTGGAGAAAATGGCTTATTATATTTTTCCGAAACAAACTCAATAACAAAAACTACTCCCTTGAACGTTTCGGGGACTTTACACTTGGCCAGATTGACGATGATGGTTGTGGCCTGTCCCGTGTCATCAAACTCAACTTCATGGGCCTTTGTTTCATGCACAACCTCTTTGATGTATTCTTGAAATTCTTCGCATTCTCCAGCCACTTTGCTATCTTGAATCTCTTTTCTTGGTGTGCAAGGTTTGGGAACTTGTTTTGGTGCACCAAAAATCGAGATATCACTTTGCACCTCTGGAAGAGCTTCCACAATGTCTATTTCACTTTCTTCGTTATTTGGAAAAAATCTGCAAGGAAAAGAAACATTTAGTGGAATAATGTTAGAATGAATTTCACTTGGAACAACCTCACCATAGTTGGACGACATAGGGACTTGAGGGGTTTGAGACAAGAATTCGTCTAAACTGCCCAGGTCGTCCTCCTCATCTTCTTCTTGCAGTGGCAAGTCATCCACGTTCGGGCTATGGTTGGATGGTTCTAGGACAACTTCATCCTCCACGTCACCTTCCAAAGAGATGGCTTCATCGATTTCAACTTCTGCCATTGAACTTGCAATGTTGGAGTTGGAAAGTTCACTTTGATCTTGAATATGTGCCATGAATTCCATAATCTCCCCAACTTGCCTTTCCAATTCATCCACCTTGTTGGTCCGGTCTTGCATCTCCTGGATTCGATTTTCCACTCCCTGATTCAAAGAAGTGAGTAACTTATTAAATGTATCATTATCCAGAGATGTACCTGAATCAAATTGGGCAAATTGTTGTGGTGGCTGTGATGGTTGCAAAGGTGTTGTATAGAACTCATCATACGGCTGCCAATATTCTCCTTGGTGAGTCTCCTTAGCTTGATTTTGTGACCCCTGCACCAAAGAGTTTAATTCATTAAGAATTTGATTATAATCCACGGGCATACTTTGATTCGATTGGAATTGTTGTGGGGGATGTTGTGGTGGCTGCATAGGTCTTGAATAGAACGCTTCATCTTGCTGCCAATATCCACTTTGTTGAACTTGTTGAGGTTCATCCCACATTTGATTTGAATAATCCCTCCAATCCGAATTGCAAGCGTTGGAATACATATTGCCCCTTGATTGATCATAGCCTTGATATCCCCAATCATCTTCATATGCAGAAAATTGAGGATACTGATGAGTCTGATATCCTTGCCCATATGGCACATCAAGTGTCGGGACACTTGGCATTGTGGTCCGTTCGGCATTATTAGTCAATTGAGCAGTAAGCTGCGCCAATTGAGCTTGAATATTAGCAAAATCCATGTCTTGCTCCAATTATACCTAAAATCAAAGAAAGAAAAATAAATCAAATACCAAAAGTAAAATACACAAATACAAATATAAATAAAAACACAAACAAAAACACAAAAATAAAAATAAACACAAACAAAAATAAAGGGATTAGCAAATTTACTAATCCCCGGCAACGGCGCCAAAATTTGATGCGAGAATTAACTCGACACAAATTAAACCCTCTTTTGACAATCGTAGTATAGGTATAAGTAGGGTATCGTTCTGGACCGGGGATTAGGAGGGATTGCTAATCAAAGTAAAAATAATTTAAAAACGTAAAAACAAAATTTAAAATACTAAACTAAAATAAAAACACTTAACTAGAAAAACTTAAAATAAAACTAACAAATAAACTAAAATAAATCAAAAGACTCAAAAATACAAAACTAGGCTAAAAACTCGAAACACACTTAAAATGACTCAAAATAATAAAAACAATTTAAAATAAAAACTAGGAATTGAAATGAAAGGAAATTAAAATTAAAAGATTAAAAATAATAAAAAGTAACTAAATAATAATATTATAATAATGGGGGGATTGATTTTTGATGAAACGTAAATTAAACTTAAAGTAAACTACAAATTAACAAAAACATAAAATAAAAATGAACGGATAGATAACGGATTGGCTAGAGGGTTTTTCTCCACACATGACACAAATGTAACCTAAATTGATTCCCAGTTATGAATTTAGCAAACGCATGAATGACAACGCTCCAAGTTAATTAGGTCCGCTTAAATTAACCTTCAGATTTCCCTAAATTCATTGAGTTGGACGGGATACGCATCACAACCAAATTATTCTTATCAAGTTCCCTAACTATGGAATACGCATGATAGAGAGACATATCAAAGATCATTAAGTTTAATGGAAATCATAAACATCGACTAGGCATTCATAACTATGGAATACGCATGTTAATCCAACCTAGGGTTTACTAAACACAATCGTGACTAGCGATTTTTACTACTCTTGAATATAAGTTCATAACGATTAGGTGAAATTCCCTTATATCCTAGCATCAAGTCTAAGTATGCAAATTAAGTGTCGACCCTTAACCCACATACATAAACAAGTTCTTAATCAAAACAGAAAAGTAAACCACATCCAAACATTTATACATTCATAATTGGAGTAAATCAAATTAAAATTACAAATATAATCATGGTTTCGAATTAACCTCTAGCCAATGTAAATTTAATTACACATTATTCGTAAATTAAAAATAGCACTAAAAACATAAGTTGGAGGATTAAACCGAATTAAGAGTGCAAGGATTTCTCTGTGCTCCGCTCACTGGTTGGCTGCCTTCGAGGACCCGAGGCCTCTGTGCTGCTTCTGTTTCGCGCTGCTCAAGGCAGCGCCTGCCTTCTTTGTGACTGACGCCCCTTCTCGACTTGCTCGAGGAGCTCTCCTCCGTCCCAGACTTCTCCCCCCCCCCCTGAGGCTTAGCACTATCTTCCTTTTATAGAGCTCTCCCCGAGGCTTTCCTTATATTCTTTTCAAGTCTGGCGTGAGCTCCCTCGCAGCTGCAAAGCATCTTTTTTCTTTTTAAAAACTTTCTCACAATGGCAGCTCACCTATATTTCCCACCGAGGCCTCCCTTTTCTTTTTTTATATCTCTCGGTGCTTCCACCGCCTCCCTTTTCTTCTATATTATTTGCTTATTTGTTTTTCTATTCTCCTCAAGGCCCCGAGGCCTCCCACCACCTTCTCTTCAATGCTGCCTTCCTTTTTAGCTAGCTGCCATTTTATTTTTCTTTCTGCTTTATGCACCGACCCACCTACACTTGCATAATATCATTAAATATAAATATAAATAAATATATATAAATATAAATATATATAAATATATATATATATATATAAATATATTATTTTCTAAATGATAAATTCTAATCAACAATCAAGATAGTTTAAACGAATTAATTACTTAACACTTCACTTATTCTATTTTTATTTTCTTAACTACATAAATTCTTATAAAACACAAAAATAACGTAAATAGCTCAAAATATAACGAACTAACTAAGAAAAGACGAGTGAATTTGATATAAAAATATGTATAAATATGATCCGATCAGTATGCTGTTCATCCAATTCAATAACATAAGGAAAATCTGAAGGTTAATTTAAGCGTACCTAATTAATCTGGAGTATTGAAATTTACAACTTATTGAAAGAACAATTGAAGGTCAATTTAGATTGCATATGTGTCTTGTGTGGAGAAAAACCCTCTAGCCAATCCATCGTCTATCTGTTCACTTTTAATTTTATGTTTTTGTCAATTTGTATTTTATTTAAATTTAATTTACTTCGTCAAAACCAAATCAACCCCCCATTATTAAATTATATTATTTAGTTAGTTTTTCATTATTTTTAATCTTTTAATTTAAATTTCGTCCAATTAATTTCCTGGTGTCTAGATTGAGTTAATTTGATTGTTTTTATTATTTTGAATCATTTTAAGTGTGTTTCGAGTTTTTAACCTAGTTTTGTATTTTTGAGTCTTTTGATTTATTTTAGTTTATTTGTTAGTTTTATTTTGAGTTATTTTAGTTAAGTGTTTTTTATTTTAGTTTAGTGTTTTAAACTTTGTTTTTACGTTTTAAAAATTATTTTAGAGGTTTTAGCAAGCCCTCCTAATCCCCGGCCTAGAACGATACCCTACTTACATCTATACTACAACTGTCAAAAAGAGGGTTAAATTTGTGCGGTTTAAAATCCCGTCAACCTTCCAACGTTTATCTCAGGGATTTCCAGTGGTACATAACATTTTAAAAATCACTACTCCCATAGATTTTAGTTATCCCTTACCCTCAAGCACATACTTAATCGCAGTAGCCACCCACTAGTTCATATTTAACCAATTAAAACAACATTTTGAATGTAGTAACATGCCTTAGAGAATCCCTCAATTCCTTACAAGATATGCACTCTATTTTCAAATAGATTTTCTGACTACACTCCCTACACTAGGTATATGTGAGAAGATTGATGTAAACATGAAAACTAAGCACTCACATATGTTATAACAAAGAAGGCACTTTTCTGGAATTATTAATGCACATATGAATATGATCTCATGAATGGAATGCTACTACTTAGATGCAAGAACCAGGGATACCATACGCTCAAACCAATCCCAAACTCCACATATTGAAATACACAACACTCAAGATAGAAGTTTAAGGGTTGTAACGGGGCTTAAGGTATTGGCTCACAAAGAAAGGTAAGGATAAACAAAAGTTCTTAAAGAAATAGCAAGCAAAGCAATGAAATCACACTTTAGAATTCATTTTTGAATGCAGCAAATAACTTTAAACACAAGGGGGGATATTCATACAACTTTTAGGGCCATATTTAAACTTTTTGGACCCTTTCTTCAACAAACATCACTTTTGAACTCAAAAAACTTCTTTTCCAACTTTTTCTTTCTTTTTTTTTCTTTTCTACCCGTGCCCATTATGTTTTTTTTTTTTTGGCACACAAAACCACTAAAAAGCTTCCCCCACACTTGTTTTTCTGCATAGTGTATATCAAAAGGAATCCCCTCTAAGTTATGCTTCACTATCCTTTAAGAACAAGGGTATGGAATGTCCTATACTAGGCTAGGTAAGGATAATGTGGCTAACAAAGAAAATAGGCTAAACAAGGCTATGCAAATGGTTAGGCTTTTTGGCTCTGGTTTTAACTAAAGAACTTCATCTCGTTATATGTTATGCAATCAATTTTAGTTTTGAATGAAACGGATATGAGTTCTAGTATTTGAATCTATAGGGACGAGAAAGCATTCTAAGTAGTAACCAAGCAAAGAAATGATGAGATCATGCAACGACTTTAGAAAACAAGAATGTCAAGATTAATAACTCTCCAAAGAACGTTTAGGCTCAAGTTTCTCAGGGTTGTAGCGTTAGTTTGAGTTTCTTCCTTCAATCATGTTACAAAAATTGATTTTTTTCTTTTGTAATCACATGTGAATTCATGAGTTACAACTACAACCAAGCATAAACCAAAGAGCATATCAAACTTCCATCCATGTTTCTAACTCTCGTTAACAGTCATGCAATTAAAAACCAAATCCTCATCACTGTGTTGGAAGGTACCCTAAGACACAAAAACAACTCAAAAACGACTATTTTTGGGTTTTTCTCAAAACTTTTTCAATTTTTTTTTTCAAATTTTTGTATTTTTACTTCAAGACACATAAAAACACTTCAAAACACACTAAAAACACTTAAAAATAGTGAAAACAAATTTAGAAGTGATGGGTGATAAAATCCCACGAATTTGCAATGAAAACACTTTGTTTACCCCCCCATACTTAAACCAAACATTATCCTCAATGTTTCAAACATAGACTCACACATAAGCAAGCAAACACACAACTAACAAACATGACAAATATGGCAAAGTAAACGCAATAAAGAGTAGAGTTTAGAAATGCAAATCTGGTTGTGGAGCCGAAGCCTAAGTCTTCTTTATTCGAACGCATGGGTTACCTCTCAAGAAGCGCTTGCTTTAACGTCTTCTAGCCGAACGATACCTCCGTTTTAAGCTTCATTGAAGCCCACGACATAGAAGGGTATGTCCTCCACGTTATGCTCCACAAAATTCTCATAATACGGCTTCAAATGATGTCCGTTCACCTTGAATTCTTGGCCCGTCTTTAGACTTTGGATGTGAACTGTACCATAAGGAAAAATGTTAGTAACAACAAAAGGTCCACCCCATCTAGAATGTAACTTACCTGGAAACAATTTGAGGCGCGAATTGAAAAGTAAGACTTTCTGCCCCTTTAAGAACGTCTTGCCACGAATCATCTTGTCATGAAAGGGCTTCGTCTTCTCCTTGTATATTCGAGCATTCTCGTAAGCTTCATTCCTAGTCTCTTCAAACTCGTTCAATTAAAGCTTCATATGAATTATAGCGGCATCAATATTCATATTGAAGGTCTTGACTGCCCAATGCGCCTTATGCTCTAGTTCAACGGGAAGATGGCATGGTTTCTCATAGATGAGCCGAAATGGGGACATGCCAATAGGTGGTTTGTAGGCCGTGCGATATGTCCATAGTGCATCATTCAAGTGCAAGCTCTAATCCTTCCTTGTTGACCCAACTGTCTTTTGCAGAATTTGCTTGATCTCTCGATTTGATACCTCGGCTTGCCCACTCGTTTGAGGATGATAAGGCGTTGAGACCTTATGCATGAGATTGTACTTCTTGAGCAGTGCCTCGATGGTTCGATTGCAAAAATGAGAGCCTCCATCGCTAATAAGTATTTGCGGCATGCCAAACCTTGCAAATATGTTAGTTCTAACAAAATCTGTAACCACTTTAGAATCATTAGTTCAGGTGGCTTTTGCTTCCACCCATTTCGAGAAATAATAAACCGCAAGTAAAATATAATTAAAACCATGAAATGAAGGAAAATGCCCCATAAAATCAATGCCCTAAACATCAAAAATTTCGACAGTAAAGATAGGGGCCTGCGGCATTTTGTCCTTTAGGCCTATGTTGCCCATTCTTTGGCAACGATCACAAGTAACATAAAACGTCCTAGCATCCTTAAATATTGTAGGCCAATAAAATCCACATTCTAACACTTTAAGGCCTGTGCGTTGTGTGCCAAAGTGTCCCCCACATGCATAAGTGTGACATAAACTTAAAATTGAGTTAAACTCCGAATTATGCACACACCTACGTATAATCCGATCGAGGAAATACTTCCACAAGTACGTATAATCTGGGAAGCTTTTCATGTTGGTTTTTGTTTAGGGTGCTTGGAACCTTCTTAGACACCAAAAAATTGACCAAATCAGCACACCAAGGCTCACTTACCTCTATGGACATCAATTGCTCATCTGGGAATGCTTCTGGAATGGGTAATTACTCCTCATTCTGCACCAAACGAATTAGATGGTCAGCCAACACGTTTTCACTTCCTTTCTTGTCCCAAATTTTGATGTCGAACTTTTGAAAAAGCAACATCCATCGAATAAGCCTTGGCTTGGCCTTCTTTTTCGTGAGCAAGTACTTCAACGCTACATGATCAGTGTAAGCAATCACTTTAGTACCAATTAAATATGAACGAAATTTATCTAAAGCAAAAACTACAGCAAAAAGTTCTTTTTCTGTAGTGGAATAGTTCAATTGGGCGTCATTCAAAGTCCTTGAGGCATAGTAGATGATGTGAGGAGTCTTGTCTCTTCTTTGTCCCAAAATAGCTCCAATTGCATAATCGGATGCGTCACACATTAGCTCGAAATGAAGGCTCTAATCTGGTGGCACTATGATGAGGGCTGAAGTAAGCATCTCCTTGAGGTGCTTAAAGGCCTTCTCGTATTCTTCGTCGAACTTGAATGGCACTTCATTCTGCAAAAGTCGGCATAGGGGGGTAGAAATCTTCGAGAAGTCCTTGATGAATCGCTTATAAAATCCTGCATGACCAAGAAAAGAACGAACCTCTTTCACCGAAGTGGGAGAGGGTAAGTAGCGCACAATATTTATTTTCAATTTATAAACCTCAATTCCCCTTTCCGAAACGATGTGACCTAAAACGATGCCTTGTTTAACCATAAAGTGGCATTTCTCCTAATTTAAAACAAGGTTAGTGTCTATGCATCGTTTTAAGATTAAACTGAGATTATTTAAGCAACCTTCAAATGAATCACTAAAAACACTAAAATCGTCCATAAAAACTTTAATAATCTTTTCAACAAAATCAAAGAATATACTTAGCATGCACTGTTGAAAAGTTGTTGGAGCGTTGCACAAACCGAATGGCATTCGATGATATGCAAAGGTGCCAAACGGACAAGTAAAAATGGTCTTTTCTTGGTCGTCCGGAGCTATGACAATTTGGTTATGCCCAGAATATCCATCAAGAAAACAATAAAATGAATGACCCGCTAACCTCTCATGCATTTGGTCAATGAACGGCAAGGGGAAGTGGTCCTTCCTCGTGCTGGCGTTGAGCTTCCTATAGTCGATGCACACTCTCCAACCTGTTTGGATTTGGGTAGGCACGAGTTCATTTTCTTCATTCTTTACCACAGTGACTCTCGAGTTCTTTGGAACCACTTAAATTGGTGAAACCCAACGGCTATTCGAGATTAGATATATGACCCCACAATCATAGAGCTGGATAATTTCCTTTTTCACAACTTCCATCATGGGAGGGTTGAGACGACACTGAGCCTCTCGAGTTGGTTTAGCCCATTCCTCAAGAAGTATGCGATGCATGCATGTTGTAGGGCTAATCCCTTTGATATCGGCTAGGGTCCATCCAATTGCCGTTTTGTGCTCCCGCAATACCCGAATGAGCTTCTCTTTCTCTAATGCCGTGAGAGATGAAGAAACAATGACGGGTAGTGTTTCTTTTTCTCCCCAAAAGGCATACTTCAAATGGTTGGGCAATGGTTTAAGCTCTAGTGTAGGTGCCTGCACCACTAAAGGTAATAACTTGTTAGTAGATATGGGAATTGGATTCGGGATTGGAGACTTACCAACGCATGGTGGTGATGACTCAAGTGCAGCCAACATCTCTTTAATTTCTTGACTAAAGGGCACGGAAATGGACTCCTCCTCCTTGCCCTGAGTGTGCACAGTTTGTAGCCTTTGGTTTGTGCTTTCGATTCCTTCAGTGATAGTTGTTTCAAGGGCATCTCGCTCCAATGAGTCAAGATATTCATGCGCCAAAGACTCCAAAATATCAATAGAAAAACATGAATGATCATCAATAGGATATTTCATGGCTTCAGAAATATTAAAATCAATACTTCCCCATCAAATTCCACTGACAATGTCCCTTTGAATACATCGATCTTCGTTCGGGCTATTTTCATGAAGGGTCGCCCAAGCAAGATTGGAAATGGAGTAGCATGGGCCTATTCATCCATCTCTAACACATAGAAATCAGCTGGAAATACTAAATGATCCACCTGCACCAAAACATCTTCCAAAACTTCTTTTGGATAGGCATTAGAACGATCGGCTAATTGAATGATTACACCATCACTTTTAAGTTCGCCTAAGTTCATAGATGCATAAATTAAGTATGGCATGACATTAATTGATGCTCCTAAGTCTAGCATGGCATGTTCAAATTTAGTATTGCCAATGACACAAGGAATTGTAAAACTACCCGGATTTTTGCATTTAGAGGGTAATTTCCTTTGTAAAACAGCGGAGACATTCTCACTTACCTGGACCACCTCATTGTTCAAAATTTTCCTCTTTGTTGTGCAAAGTTCCTTCCAAAACTTGGCATACCTTGGAACTTGCTTGATTGCATCAAAGAGAGGTATATTGACTTGCACCTTTCTAAACGTCTCAAGAATGTCTTTCTCAGCTTCCTCCTTCTTTGATTGCATGAACCTGCGAGGGAAGGGCACATTTGGAGGAACGACGTTAGAAATAATCAAATTTGGAACCCCCTTACCTGTGATGGACGACATGGATGGCTTAGGTGAGTTAGGTAGCTGCGGCAAGGGTTTGGATCCCTTTGCCGTGGCTTTTGATTCCTCCTCCTCTTCAAGCTGCAACTTTTCATCCTCTTTTTTATTTGATTTGGACGGTTATAGGTCAATTCCAACTTGCTTTCCACTTCTTAACATGATGGTCTTGGCAGTTTCAAATCCTCCTTTTGGATTCACAACAGTTGAACTAACTAGTTTTCCTTGCTTTTGAAACTGCCCCATAAAATCCGCCATCTGCCCAAGTTGCTTTTCTAATTCGCCTGTCTTTTTGGCTTGAAATTGTACGCTCTGTGTCAAAGTAGTTAGCATTTGAAACATTTGATCAAAATCGACAGAAGTACCTAGCTTTGTTTGGACAGATTGTTGGGGTTGATTTGGTGCAAATGGCTTTTGATAGAACTCTGGTGCTATCTTATGCTCTGACATCACGTGTGATTAGGATTCAACCCTGCTCACTTGCACACTCTCTTGGCTAGGCACTTTTAGGTTTAAATTTATTCACATTTTCCACATCACTACACTTTATGGCTTCGTCACCATCTAGATGTAGGCTTCGTCACCATCTTCCGGGTCGGGGTGTGTTGGATTGGTATCAGAGCTTAAGTTTGGTAGTATTGTGTTCATCACACACGTGATGTAAGCATTCTTGGTTCTTGAACCAAATTATCAAATCTTGCCACCTTGTTGAGTACGAAAACGTGTTAACTTTTCTGAAAGTTATGAATACTTTAGACGATTTATCGTCATTTTAGAAAATCATTTTGGCCATCGCCCCTAGACTTTAAACAACGAACCTCCCTAGCAAGGAAGTTTTGTTTTGGAAGAAACAAGTTTCTAGTGCCGCCGCCGGGCTAAGGTATCAAGAGTTGAGTATCACCAGGGATTACTAATCATTTTTACCAACCTTTCAAATTAGGAAACCAGAAATGGTTTTGTTTCTTTGGTAGCACCTATTAGTTTACCCTATCTTAAAACCCCTGAGAGGATTACTTCATCAAGGTTCTAGAAATGTCTAAAGCAACAACCTGGTGCTAAAGTGGTAGCAATTGATGGAAGATCATCTGAGGGATAATCACTTTTGGCCCCCAATAACACTACTATCTTCGAATGTACTGGTGTTCATGCTGGATCTTCAGGAGGAAGATTGACTTCCGTTTAAGTCCGTGTTCAAATGCGATCGTCAGGAAGTTCTATTTTCAGCCTTGGAATTTTTCAACCAACGCAAATTCCCAGATTTTCCCTTTGTTGTTATACTCATCAATTGGGGGAGTAAAGGCTTACGAGTGTGAGTTATCATATCCTAGGAGTAACAGAAACCCCAAAAGCAGTAATCTAGTCCTCCTAGGATCAATGAACTACTTCGCTTGACCAGTTCCTTTCCAATTAATCGAAACTTTATACCCGAATGGGCTCTAAATCGTAATCAGCCTACGGCGCTACTGATAGATTGATTAACAGTGGCTACTTGAGCCGAGGAATCTAGATCGTTGAAACTTAAGGGCAAGTTTTGCACTAGAACAGTAAACTCTTAGTAGTGTTAACCACCCTACGCATTTAGGTAACCAAAACTCTTCGGCTAGTCAGCTTTCTGATTTTTTTCACAAGCAGACCGTAGGGTCAAAGCTTGAGCAGAGCGAGTTTCAAGAAGTTTATGAAGAACTTGTAACGCGTTGCATAGAGAAAATAAGTAGTATCGTACAATCTGATGACGTGTACCTTTAGCGCCATTTCTCAAATTTCTTTTAGAGCCGTCACCAATTAGCGAGGCGAGGTACACCTCAACCCATTCTCTCTACTGCACCAATTCTTCCTTACATCTTTTGAACCCTTAAGAGAAGACGACACACCACTCTTTTGGAGGACCTTTGTCGCCTATCAACCAAGTACCTAATTTAGGGAACTCCAAACCTATCCTTAAAAGTGATAGACTAGACTTTAGAGTCGTACCTAGATTTTAGCAATTTAATCTATTGGCGACTAAAACCGTTAGTCCCACTTCGAGTTATTGTACTCTCTAATCGACTTTTGGAAATTGAGAGTTCTTTCATAGCCTGACGAATTTCGGAGTAGTCTTATCAGTGACCCTCTCATGAATTCAGCAAAATCGAATGTTGGGAACCCCGACATTCAGCTTCATACTGATGTGATAATTTCTTGACACACAAATTAAACCCTATTTGTGACAATTGTAGTAATGATGTAAGTAGGGATCGTTCTAGACCGGGGATTAACTAGGGATGCTAATCAATAAATATAAGACTCAAAAATATAAAAACAAATTAAAAATGAAAACAAAAGACTTTAAAACAAGAAGGTAAAAAGGGGGATTTGGGATTGGTGAAATTGAACAATTAAAACTTAAACTTTGAAAACAAACTTAAAGCAAAATAGATTGTGATGAAATAGAATGATGAGAAACTAGTTAGAGGGTTCCTTATCCACACATGAACATATGCATATAATTTGATTCCCAGTTATGAATTCAACAAACGAATGAATGACAATGCTCCAAGTTAATTAGGTCCGCTTAAATTAACTTTCAGATTTTCCTAAAGTCTTTAGATTGGATGATTGCATACGACAACCCAAAACATTCCCCACAAGTTCCCTACATGAATTGCATAATAGAGATACAAGCAAGAATCATTAAGTTCTATGAAAACCATAAGCATTGACGAGGCACTTGTTACTATGAATTGCATGAAACTTATGCCAAGAATTTACTTAACACGATCGTGACTAGCGATCTTTACTACTCATGAATATAAGTTCATAACGATTAGGTGAAATTCCCTTATATCCTAGCATCAAGTCTAAGCATGCAAATTAAGTGTCGACCCTTAACCCACATACATAAACAAGTTCTTAATCAAAACAGAAAAGTAAACCACATCCAACATTCATAAATTCATAACTGGGGTAAATCAAATCATAACCAACATATGTCCATGGCTTCAAATTTGCCTCTAACTAAAAAGAAATTAGTTCCACATATTTAACATAATTGAACAACAATTTAAATTAAACATTGAAAAACAAAAGTAAAAGAAAGAAAACACCTAAACTTTCCAACGATCCAAGCGCATCCAAGGACTTTCCTCTTCTTCTCTTTGTTGCGGCACAAGGCTTTGAATGATGTTGAAGGGTTGGTTTATGGAGGAATGGATGAGGGAAGTTTAGATATGTAGGGAGAGGCAAGGAAAGGCTTGTAGAATGGTTTATTCTTGGATGATTTGAATGAGGTTGCTACCATGGGTATTTATAGGGAGAGGATGGACTTGTTTAATTCAATTTTTTGGTGGGAATTAAAAGGAAAGTCATGGCAATAAGTGGGATTTATTGGTGGTGGTAGGTTTTGAGTCATCCACTTCACATGTCATGGTGAACTAAGCATTGCATCATCCACTCACATGTCATGGTGAGTTAAGCATTGCATCATCCACTCAAATGTCATGATGAGCTAAGCATTGCATCATCCACTCACATGTCATGGTGAGCTAAGCATTACATCATTTTTTTAGGCCCATTGCAATAGATTTTTGGGCTTCTTTGCATCAAATTCTTGGGCTTCTTTGCATCAAATTCTTGGGCTTCTTTGCATCAAATTCGTCCATCCTCAAGCCTCCATGTTTGCACTATCCAATCTTGGCCCAAAATTGCTCTAGAATGCTCCAAATTGCTTCTTTTTGCATACTTTGACATATAAACCTACAAACACACGAAAAATGACTTTAAACACTAAATTAAGTAAGAAACATAACATAAATGCATAAGAACTAGCTAACTAAGGTGCATAAATATGCTCCTATCACATACCACTCCACCAAAGTAACCATTGCTAAGTTGGTACTTTCTTAGGATGGGTGAGCTCAGTAAATGACATTCTTTCATTTTCCCAAAAGGGTTTAAGAAAAAGGTTGAAATTATCTCAAAATGTTGCAAAACTGAGATATCTTTAATCTTGTCAATTTATCGACAAACTGTTGGCGATCTTTTCGGCTACAGTATCTTTCCTCATTTACAATCGAGGAAAGTAAATTTTAGTTTGGGCTGTTGAAATGAGTAAAGCTTTTAACAACTACGATGTTATCTCATCTTACCATTTTACACCCTTTTGTTAACTCTGATCACTTCGAAATTCGAGAGGACATATTCTTCAGATGTTTTGGCTGTGCGGAGACAGCACGATTGTGTATTGCTTTTATTTTTCAATGGTTAGATTCGTTTGAAATGAACTATCTCATTCATGACCTAAGGTCAATAGTCGTCGTCTTTATTCGAAGGCTGGATGACACTTCTCTATGGAGAAATGTGTACAAAATCTTCACTAACCCCAAAATTTCTCGAGTACACTTTCGTTGGGAATGAGCTAAATTTTTTGGTAGTGATGAATGAAAGAACTAAATCGACGTCTACAATTGCACTATCGTGTATTACCTGGATCTTGCAAGCATATTACAGTTACAACAACAAGAGACATATCTACCCTTGAACGTCTCTAGCTTGTCTTATCACATTCTAGTCGGGATTCACAAGCTACGATTTGACGATACTTACAAGTGAGCAAGAATCAGTCGAGTAATTGTAATCACTTCCTATGTCTGAGTAGAGATGGGAAAATATCGCCATACACTCCTAGTACAAGTTCCTGTACATGTGGAGATTTTGGTGATGTACAGTGATCATTGGTTGACTTAACAAGTCAATTCATTTTTCGTTGGTCCAAAGGGACAACTTTTCACCTCTTGGTGCTAGAAGGCATTTTAGTTAACCTTGGTACATGTCTACGTTACTGCACTTAGTATTGATGGGCTGTCTAAAAGAACCGTTAACATTGGAAGTGCAGTCGTGACCATTAATTTCTTAATGAACGAATCTTTACCATGGTGATTAAACATTTCAAAAACTACTGTTGTAGTTAGATGTTATGCATTCAATCTAGTTACCTCGTACTCTAGATTTGACGGACTTGCTTTGATCCTCAAATTCTCGAGTATTCTTCTAGCTCCTCGACGTAGCTACTTTGCATAAAATTTGAGGGAAGGTTTCATTATGACTTTTCTTGCTAAGGAGTTGCGAACTTCATGGTTTGATCATATGACAGGTACGTCACTGTGGTATCTCATTGAGATGCGTGTTTTACTTTCGAGTTTTTTTTTTAGGAAGCCTTCTTGAAGACCTTGTTTAGTAAGTTTTGTCACCGACTACATTTCACCCTTATATTAACGGCTAGTCTGAACGACTTAACAGGGCCTTCATGGCATGTTACGTTTATCTGCTCTTTAGTGGTAGCATGATCATATTAGACACTTATTTCTGTTAGATTTGCTTGTAACTACGGTTACAATTTTTGGATCTTGGTTGTGACACGTTTGAGACGTAGTTTGGAGATTCTTTGCTTAGCATTTGTTCAATGGAGGAGTTTTATGAACAAGTGTTCAATTGTGAGAGTTCATAATATAGAATCGCTTTATTGTTGTTGTTGCTCAAGGGGGTAGTGCGTGAGCACGGTAGAGAATTGATTAGATGTTGTTTGTGTATGTCCCACTGGGGAGCATGGTGGTAATATTGCACCCTCGGGAATTTGTTACTTACTTATCATGACAACAGTGAGTTGTCGATATCGCGGGCTGCAGACCGTAATATCAATGACTTATTCGTCGAAATTGTTAAGCAAGTAAATAGGTAGATCCTTTTACGATAGTACTTACTTATGTGTTTGTTATATTTACCTATTTATTACTTGGGCTCAACCCAAGGATATTACATACTTTTAAGTATGCAACGCTCGGAAGCGTAGTAGAAAAATCCTATGTTCAGTTTTAAAATCAGTACAACTACTCTAACTTTATGTTGTTATATATATATATGTATGTATTTTCGACGGGACATTAGTACATATAAATATTTTCGGCGTTTTTTCTTTGCGAAAACTATTATACTATAGTATTGTACTGGAGAAGAAGGAAAGTATGAGTTGGGGGCATGAAAAGGAATTGATGCACTCCGAATCGCAACGGGTGTTTTTGTACACGCGCGTATAAATTTAGAACACTGTCAAGAGGACAGATTTTTCACTTTAAAAATTGTACAAAATCTGATATCCAATCATCCCTATGATTGGTGGATCCGTGTCCCCTTCTTTCCAACAAATCACATTTGTTTTCCACCAATCCCTCACCACCATTCCTTTTTTCCCTTAATTCCTAGAACTGGACCTCTCTCTTTCTTTCTTTCTCTCTCTCTCTCTCTCTCTCTCTCTCTTTCTCTCTTACATTATTTCAACTAGGGGTGGGCAAACGGGTCCTGGACCCGCAGGTCAGGGCGGGTACATGCAGTTCGGGGCGGGTCCAAAAATTTGAAACACAAAATGGGGTGGGGCAGGGTGGGTCCAAAAATAAGAAGGAACGAGCCCCCGGCCCGGCCCGTTTGTAGCATATGGGATAATGGATTTGATTAAAGTGACGACCCACCTTGTTAGACCAGATTTAGGAGGCCCTCAAGGTCTCTGGAACCATCATCTCAGAGCATTTTTATTTTTATATGATTTAATTAAATCCCCTCATCCTAAACTCCCAGACTCCCCCACTTTGTTTCTCCATTTTTCAACTTTCTCGTACTTTTCTCCCCCACTCGTCGAATCGACTACTGCGACATCACATCAGCCACCACACGAGTCACAGCATCACTTCACCATCATTCTTAAATTTAGAAAGAGTGACTTAGTTGATTTGAATTTGACTGCGTCGACATTGCACAACCTCACCATCATCTCCTAAATCTCAAGCGAAGATGGCTTGTTGCAGATCCGTGAAGACGAAAGTGGCTTGTTGCAGATCGGAGACGAAGATGGCTTGTTGCAGATCGGAGAAGAAGGTGGGCGCGAGGCTCAAGATCGGAGAAGACAGTGGGTTCAAACGATTTATATGATTGTTTTGCTTTGAAAAAGTTTTTCTGATTTAGTAGGAGATATTGGAGGTTTTGGGATTTGAATTTATATGATTCATTTGGTTAATTTGTATGCATGTCAACCTTTTTAAGGCAATTGGGTGTAGCAGGATCAGTGACCGTCACTTCTGGCTCCGATGTCACGTACGGCTTCAGGTAGTTGTCGTCGATGGCCCTCGACATGGCGAGAACTCCGAGGATCCTCGCGCCATCCCAATAAATCACACGCCTTGATGCGAATGAGCTCATCGAGAAAGCTAAAGAAGAAGAGAAAAAAAAAGACCCATTGACCCGACCCGAACCGGCCCGTTTGAAACGGGCCGGGTTAGGTTTGGTTTCTTATTTATCTCTCACCACTATCTTCATTTTCCCATTTCCTTCTGCAAAAGACAGTGAGGCCGGAAGGCCAAGGACTACCACACACACATGCATGCCCCATTTCCTTCACCTCTCAATTCTCTTGCACAGCGTAGTAACTCTGCATCTATTTTTGATGACGTATCGCCGTCTTTGGCGAAGGTAAGCTCTAAGACTCCTTTGATATTCTTTCCACATAGTCTACATTACCTGGTTAGTGATTAAAAACGACTTGGTGAAGCCATTAGCACGAAAAACAACTCGAGGGACAAATTTCCAGAAATCTGGAAACTTTAAACCATGGTCGTTTGACCACTTCCAAGGGTATGAGTCTCTTCTCTATATTTCTAACTTCAAAATAGCTTTTGAATCACTGATTTTTGTTAACTATCGAACTAGAAATTTGCCCTGAAAGTTTGGAAGAAATTCTGCAGATTTTCCAACAAGAACCCATGATCATTTGGCCACTTTCAGACCAAATTTCAGATCAAGACTGACAATGTTTGGACTTCTAGTAGGTATGGATCTATTCCCTACATTTCTACCTTCAAATAGGTTTTTGTACCACCGATTTTGGTGGTGATTTGAGCTAGTTATTAGCTTTGAAATTTGGGATGAAACTTCCCAGATTTCTGAGAACTAGGAACCGTGGTCGTTTGGCCACTTTCAAGTTATTTTTTCGACCACCGTAGACCTTAGCTTGGCCCTGTTTTGATGTGGTTTTGTTCTTTACATTCCTAACTTCAAAATGGTTTTTGAATCATAGATTTTGGTTGAGAATTGAGCTTATTAGAAGCTCTGAAAGTTGGACCAAAAACCTGCAAAAATCACAAGTTTCGTGAAAAAGGCGCGTGGGCGGACCAAAAACTATTCTAAAAATTTGTATAGGTCTGTGACGTCAAGTAGATCGATTCCATATAGTCAAACCTTATGTTTGGGCAATCTACGAAGATTTTATTTAAGTTTCTGTTTATATGTTATTAAACTAAGTTAATTAGAAATTTCACGTATAAGGAAACGTATTTCGAGGACGTACGTGGTTAAGCCAGGATATGAAGCTTCGTTTGGACTGCGTATCTGTGAGTGGGCAGTTTATTTTTATACCTATACGTATTTATAGTTTCCAGAATTACTTAAATGCTTCACTTTACACATATATGGCCAAGTAGTTGATAATTTCATTATAATTGTGATAAATGGTGAAATACGGTTCAGATATACTTGTTATGACATTCATACATACTTGTATTGAGTTTCATAAGTTATCGAAAGAACAACTAAAAATTGGGTTATGTAGAAGTGTGTTATGTGTGGAGGAGAACCCTCTAGCTAATCCATCATCCATCCAAACAACCATATTTCATGCCAAAATTTGTCTAGTTTACAATCTGTTTGTTTTTAAGTTATTCTCATCAAAACCCAGTCCCCTTTTACAACTTGTGTCTTTTGATTTGAATATGCCTTATTTGATTTCTTTTGATTTCTTTGAGTTAATTTAGTTTAGAATTGGTTTATTTTCATAGTTTGAATCTTTTAAATTCAATTTTCGTCCTAAAACAACCCTAGAATCTGTTTTGAGTCTATTTGTTAGTTTTGGGCTGTTTTTAGTCATTCTAGTCTATTTTGAGTTATTTGAATCTAGTTAAGTGTTTTGATTTTAGATTTGTGTTTTTGAAATTTTATTTAGTGATTCTAAGTTAGTTTTATATAGATTAGCAATCCCTCATAATCCCCGGTTTAGAACGATACCCTACTTACATCCTTACCACAATTGTCAAAAAGAGGGTTTAATTTGTGTGTTTGTTTATTTACGCATCAAATTTTGGCGCCGTTGCCGGGGATTAGCAAGTTTGCTAATCCCTTTGTTTCTATTTGTGTTTTTGTTTGTTTTTGTGTTTGTGTCTTTTACTTTTGATATTTGATTTAGTTTTCTTTCTTTGATTTTAGGTACAAATGGAGCAAGACATGGCACTTGCGACCATTCAAGCTCAATTGGCTCACTTCTCAATTGACTCATAATGCCGAAAGGACCACAAAGCAAAGTGTCCCTACATTTGATGTGCCCTATGGGCAAGGATATCAACTTCATCAAAGTCATCAATTCACTGCGAACGGAGATGCTTGGGGTTATCAAGGCTATGATCAACCAAGCAACAACATGTTTTCCAACACTTATAATTTGAATTGGAGAGATTATTTAGATTACATGTGGGGAGAACCTCAACAAGTTCAACAAGGTGGATATTGGCAACAAGATGAAGAGCTTTATTCAAGACCTATGCAGCCACCATAACCTCCCCCACAACAATTCCAATCGAATTCAAGTATACCCATGAGTTATAATGAAATTCTTGATGGACTAATTTCTTTGACACATGGCTCACAAAAAGAAGAAGAATTGCAGCCATCTGAGGAGTTCTATCAATGACCATGTGCACCACTACAGCCTCCACCACAATCTTCCGAACCAATTTCAGGTTTGTCGGTGGATAATGATAATATTATTCAATTAATCACCTCTTTGACACATGGAGTAGAAAATCAAAACAAGGAGATGCAAGACCGAGTCAAAATAGTGGATGAATTGGAGAAGAAAGTTGGGCAGATTGTGGAATTCATGGCGCAGATTCAAGAGCAACGTGAGCTCTCCAACTCAAACATTGCTAATTCAAAGGGAGAAGTTGAAATCGATGAAGCCATCACTTTGGAAAGTGATATGGAGGATGAAGCTGTCCCAGAACCATCCAAACATAGCCCGAACATGGATGAATTGCTGTTGCAAGAAGAAGATGAAGAGGACGACATGGGCAGTTTAGAAGAACTCTTGCCGCAAGCCCTTCAAGTCCCTATGATGTCCAACTCCGGTAATGTTGTTCCAAATTCAATTCATTCTAACATTATTCCACCAAATGTCTTTTTTCATCGCAGGTTTTTGATTCCAAATAATGAAGAGAGTGAAAAAGACATTGTGGAAGCTCTTCCAAAAGTGCAAAGTGATACACCAATTCTTGGTGCTACAAAACAAGTCCCAAATTGTGTTGAATTGTTCAAAGAACATTGTACACCAAGAAGAATGAGTCAAGAGAAGGAAGTGGCTGGAGAATTTATAGAATGCACCAAAGAAGTTGAGTTTGATGACATGGGACAAGCCACAACCATCATAATAAATCTGGCCAAGTTCAAAGTCCCTGAAACTTTTGAAGATGTGGTGTTCGTCCTTGAGTTCTTGTCAGAGAAAAAAAAGTAAGCCATTTTCTCCAATTTTAATTTTGTTTTATACTAACATGTTTCTGATTTTAATGATTCAGGCACTCACTCTAGAATTTAGACCATTGCCAGATCAGTTCAAGAATCACATCCCATTCAAAGGTAAATTCCATGCCGTGGAACCTAGGGTAGTTTAATTGAAGGTCTCGTCTGGCTGGAAGACGTTGAAGCAAGCGCTTCTTAGGAGGCAACCCATATGTTCAAATAAGGAAGCCCTAGGATTGCTCCACAATCAGATTTGCCCTCCTTAACCCTTCTCTTTACTGCATTTATCTTGCCATGCTTAGTTCATTAATTGTTTGTTTGCTTAAGTGTCAACCTATGTTTAAAACATTAAGGGTAATGTTTAGTTTAAGTGTGGGGGTATTGTTAGGGTAAACAAAGTTTTTTTTTACATTATTTAAAAAAAAAAAAAAACATATTTTACAATAATGTGTAAACTAATAGCCTTCATTGGTCAAGTGGTGCCTCAGCACTCGACGGAGTTCCAGAAAGACGAAGCGCCATAGTTTGATTTTCCGGAGCCTCAACACTTGGTGGAACTCCAGATGACGAAGGCAGAAGATGCCTCTGGAGTAACGCCACAAACCTTTGGTGATCACTCTGAATTCGAACTTCGGACTCCTGCAGCTGGTCAAGCTTCCTCTTCATACTTGTTGAGTAACTAGTTGCGAGCATGTGCAACTCTTTATTCTCGTGCTTGAGCCCTCTGATCTCTTGCCGAAGACTAGCCACCTCAGCCATCAAAGACTCAACCTGACGAGATCGTGCAAGAAGGCGTTGGCCCATGTTTGAGACTGAGCCTACACACTGGACGCTGAGCGCCAGAAACTCCTGAACAGCGAGCTCGTCGGACCGCTTGGAAAGTAACTTATTATCTCTTGGAGTGAGAAGGTTTCTAGCAACCACAGTAGCAGTTGTATTGTTCTTCATCATAGAGTCCCCAACTGTAAGAAGATTATTGGGGGATAAGAAGGACGGATGCCAAATGTTGTTTGGAGAAGATAAGTCGATATCTTCCCCGATATTCAAGTCAAGTCGGCAGTCAGATGGGCAAGACATTTCCGAATGTGTTGAAGAAAAAGAAGAGATCAGATAGATTAAGATTTCAAAAGTGCAAGAAGAGAGTTTTTACAGGTAGCAATGCAAGTGTGCTTTGGAACGAACGCGTACCTCTAAAAAAAGCAGAAATCAAAGAGGCGACTGCTCACAAATCGAAGAGGCACCTGCTAGCAAATCGAAGAGGCGTCTGCTCACAAATCGAAGAGGCGCTCATTTGTCAAAAGCTGGACCTGCTCAGAAACCACGGCCGATCTCCGGATTTCAAAAGATCAACTTTTCCAGACTTGTCGTCACCTGTCACATGCACCCTCGGTTGCGGAAATTACGGGCAACTTTGTCAGAAAGTACGTAAATCTTATTGTTCAATCACCCAACGGTTGCCGACATGAGTAAGAGAATAGTAACTCTACCGGTTGTGAAGAAATTCCTATAAGTGTCAACCTTCGCCCTCAATAGCAAGGCAAACTCACTCAACATCTCTTCATCTATGAGAATGTATTCCCAACGAATCCTCTCGAGTTACTCAGTGTTCCTCATCTCCTGGAGTACCTCTACAAACAAGTCATAAAGAATAAAAGTATCTCATATCATGCTTTCTCCCCACCTTCATCTAAAGAATAGGGAGAAAGAGTGATCTTGATTACTTACCTAATCTTTCTCTCGAGTACTCATCATCGAGCCCCTCCAGCCTAGTTTAAGAATAAACCCGTGGAGAGATACTTCTTCAAAAGCAAAAGTATCTCATAGAAGATGCGGGAGAAGTCTCAGTCGTATCCAAGAGCATGAAGAGTCTGAGTTGATCCAAGAACTTGAGAAGATGCCACACCTGCATGGAGACCTGATTACTTGAAGCATGTGGAGACAACGTGCTGATTCATCCTCAACTAAGCTGAGGATCACTTGCAAGTAAAAAGCTCCCCAACCCAATTCAAGAATCAACCTGTGGAAAGATACTTCTTCAAAAGCAAAAGTACCTCATATCATCATAATCGAAGGCAAAGGTATCTTATGACATGCTTTTCCTTTACCCTTGCTCTTGCCTGCAGAATAAAAGAGAAAGAAAGCAATCGGTCGGCACTTGGAAAGATTGAACAAAGAGACAGACCATCACCTTTACCTCATGCCTGCTTGTTGTACAAATGCCTGCACAATCATATAACTCAGCAGGAGGAGTCTGAGTTGAATCCAAAAGCTCGAGAAGCGGCCATCAAATCATCATCACCAAGGAATTCTCTTTTTCCTTTCTCCGATCCAGTTCAAGATCAAAACTGTGGAAAGTCAACAAGCACGACAAAATACGCCGATTCATTCACTACCGAAACCAAAGATCATCTACCACATGAAGCTAAGGTTTCTCACTGTTTCTAAATGTTTTTAAGCTGTTTTGGAGTGTTTTGATGAAATCATACGAAAATGACATTAAAATTTGAAAAATGTTTTGAAAAACCCAAAAAAAGAGTTGTTTTAGAATTGTTTTGGTGTATTTGTGTTTTAGGTACCTTCCAACACAATGATGAGGATTCGGTTTTTGATTGCATAACTATTAAAGAAAGTTACAAGCTTGGATTGAAGTTTGACATGTTCTTGGCTTATGCTTAGTTGTAGTTGATGTTTATGAACTCACATTTGATTACAAAGTGGATAAAATCAGTTTTTGTAACATGCTTGAAGGAAGGAACTTAACTAATGCTACATCCTTGTGAGACTTAATCCCCGGCCTAGAACGATACCCTACTTACATCTTTACTACAACTGTTAAAAAGAGGGTTAAATTTGTGCGGTTTTAAAATCCCGTCAAATTTTTGGCCAATCCCCGGCCTAGAACGATACCCTACTTACACCTATACTACAATTGTCAAAAAGAGGGTTAAATTTGTGCGGCTTTAAAATCCCGTCAAATTTTTGGCGCCGTTGCCGGGGAGTTTTCTGTTTTTATTCAATCCCTCTGGCTTCACACGCTGCAAGGCAGCTTCCTCCTTTTCTGCTGGCAGCCACCGTTTACTGCCTTCGTGGAAGAAGATGCAGCCCTCTCCCTTGGTGTTGCTGCCAAATGGCAACTTCTTCTTTCTTGCCAAGCGGCTGCTCAAGGCAGCCTTTCTTTCCCCTCAAAGCCCGAGGCTCCAATTGGCTACCCGTGATCTCCTTCCCGAGGCTTGCCACAAAATGGCCTCCTCTTATTCTTGGCTGCTCAATGGCAGCCTTCAAGACCCCCTCTTTTTCCGTTTCTTATTTTCTTCCTCAAAGCACACACGGTGCTACCCTCCCTTCAAATCAGCTCTCCGTGACTGTCTTCTTTCTGCCCAATGGGCGCTCCCTCGGATCCCCTCTAATCAAGGCCCCGAGGCCTTTAGTTTCTTTTTTTTTTTATTCCTTTTCGTTTTTTTTTAAATATTTTCTGCCTCATCATTCTTCAAGGCCCGTGGCCTTTTTTTTCTTTTGACTCTTCCCTCCATCATGCCTTCTATTTCTTTTCTTATCATGACCTCCACCGAAAGCTTTGCACCCACTCTCCACTAAAATCATTCCCTCCTGCTCTTCCAGCTGTAATCACACACACACAATTTATATTTATAAAATATTATATATATATATATATATATATATATTATTTTCCAAATGATAAGTATAATTCAACAGACAAGATAGTTTAGACGAATTTATTACTTAACACTTCACTTATTCTATTTTTATTTTCTTAGCTTGATAAATCTTATAAAACATAAAAATAACGTAAATAGCTCAAAATATAACGAACTAACTAAGAAAAGACGAGTGAATTTGATATAAAAATATATATAAATAAGATCCGATCAAGACTTGAGCCTTTAACTTCTTTGGAGAGTTATAATCTGTGATTTCTTGTTTTCTAAAGTCGTTGCATGATCTCATCATTCCTTTGCTTGGTTGCTACTTAGAATGTATTCGTATCATGATAGAACTAAATGCTAGAACTTATATCCATTTCATTCAAAGCATGACATTGAATTGCATAACACATATCAAGATGAAGTTGTGTAGTAAACCACCATAGCCAAATCGCCGTGCCCACCATTTTCATATGTTTTGTAGGTTTAACCCCGTTTGAGCCTTGTTTAGCCTATGTTCTTTGTTAGCCCAAATAACTGTACCTAGCCTAGTTTAGGACAGTCCACACCCTTGTTCTTAAAGGATACTGAGCATAACTTTAAATGAATTCCTTTTGTTCTACATTATGCAAGAATTCAAGTGTGGGGGAGGGAATGATTGTTTTTGAGCTTAATTGAATGTTTTGGGCTTCAAAAGAAAAGAAAAAAAAAAGAAAAACAGAAAAGAAAAGAAAGAAAGAAAAAAAGAAGAGAAAAAGAGTTTGAAAATATGAAAGAATAAGTGTTGAAGTGTTGATTGTTGAAGGAAAGGTCCAAATCATCAAATATGGCCCTAAAATGAGTGAATTTTCCCCTTTTTGTTCAAAGTTGAGTTTGCATTCAAAAGTGAATTCTAAGTTGATTTCATTGCTTTGTTTACTATCTCTTTAAGAACTCTTTGTTTTCCATATCCTTTCTTTGCTAGCCAAACGCCCTTAGCCCCGTTTACACTTCCATTTTGAGTGTTATGTGTTCAATATGTGGAGTTTGGGATTGGTATGAGCATATGGTGTCAATGTTTCTTGCATCTAAGTGGTAGTATTCCGTTCATGAGATCATATTCATCCATTCACTTATAACTCCAGAAAAGTGCTTTCTTTGTTATAACGTATGTGAGTATTAGTTTTCATGTTTACATCAATCTTCTCACATATAACTAGTGTAGGGAGTACAGTTAGAAAACTGGAGTGAAAAGTGAGTGCATATCTAGTAAGGAATTGAGGGAATTCTCTAAGGCATGTTACTACATTCAAAATGTTGTTTTAATCGATTAAATGTGAACTAGTGAATGGTGACTGTGGTGAAGTATGTGCTTAAGGGTATGAATGGCCAAAATCTGTGTAAGTGATGATCTTTAATGTGTTATGTGCATTGGAAATCCCTGAGGTAATGTTGGAAGGTTTTGATTGAGTTTTGTTTCTTTTGTTGTTTTGTTTTGCTCGAGGACTAGCAAAAGCTAAGTGTGGGGGAATTTGATAGGAGCATATTTATGTGACTTTATTAGTTTGTTTCCTTGCATTTACTTAGTTAGTTTCATCTTATTAGAATGTTTTAAGCTATTTTCATGTGTTTGTAGGTCCTAATAACAAAGTTGGCAAAGAAGTGCATTTTGGTGCAATTTGGAGCAGTTTTGGGGTGGAATGGATTGCATGCATGTGGAGCATAAATGATGGATGTTTTGGTGCTTGAAAGGGCTTCAAACATATGCTAAAATCTGGACATAATGAAGAAGATACCTTGCAAAGACCAAACATGTGTGTTGCTAGCTGTTTTAATCATGAAAACACAAGTGCTAGCTGTTTCATCACTAGGGAGCCCACAACATGGACCAAAGAATGCATGTTGCAAGCTGTTTCATCATGATTTTTGCAAAATAACATGTGCTAGCTGAAATGCAAGTGTGCTAGTTGTTTCATCATGAAGAGAAGCCTATTTCTGAAAGGGAGCATGTGTGCTAGTTGTTTCATCATGAAGATGAGCCTATTTCTAAAAAGGAGTATGTGTGCTAGCTGTTTTGAATGACTTAATCTTTGCTTTGTGTTGTTTATTAAAACCACTTGTGTGGTTCTTTACTTTTCAGCACCTATAAATAAGCCTTCTTGTAAGGCTTAGCAAAAAACACCATTATTCCATACAACACACTTAGAAGGAGAAGGGAGTGCTTGGATCGTTGGAGCATTTAGGTGTTTTCTTTCTTTTGTTTTCAATGTATAAATCTATTTACCTTTGTTTTACGTTTATGAGGAACTAAACCCCCCTCCCCTTTGCTAGGGGGGATTCAAAGCCATGATTACACTTGCATTATGAATTAATTACTTTTGGTTATGATTTCATAATTTGTGATTTCAATTCACTTAACTGTTTGATTGATAACTTATTTGTGTATGTTGATTAAGAGTGCACGCTTAGTTTTCATGCATAAGTTTGATGCTAGAATATAAGGGAATTTCACCTAATCGTTATGAACTTATATCATGAGTAATGAAGGTTGCTATCCACAATCGTGTTAAGTAAATTCTTGGCAAGAGTATCATGCTTTTCATAGTTACGAATGCCTCGTCAATACTTATAGTTCTCATGAATCTTAATGATCTTTGATTGTATCTCTATTGTGCTTTTCATGTAGGGAACTTTTGAAGAATGTTTTGAATTGTTATATGCGCTTTCCCATTCAATTCATTAACTTAAGGAGAACTTGAAGGTTAAAAAAGTGTTATCACGGTTAACCCGGGGTATTGAGTTTCATAAGTTATCGAAAGAACAACTAAAAATTAGTTTATGTACAAGTGTGTCATGTGTGGAGGAGAACCCTCTAGCTAATCCATCATCCATCCAAACAACCATATTTCGTGCCAAAATTTGTCTAGTTTACAATCTGTTTGTTTTTAAGTTATTCTCATCAAAACCCAATCCCTAGTTTACAACTTGTGTCTTTTGATTTGAATCTGCCTTATTTGATTTCTTTTGAGTTCTTTGAGTTAATTTAATTTAGAATTGGTTTATTTTCATAGTTTGAATCTTTTAAATTCAATTTTCGTCCTAAAACAACCCTAGAATCTGTTTTGAGTCTATTTGTTAGTTTTGGGCTGTTTTTAGTCATTCTAGTCTATTTTGAGTTATTTGAATCTAGTTAAGTGTTTTGATTTTAGATTTGTGTTTTTGAAATCTTATTTAGTGTTTCTAAGTTAGTTTTATATAGATTAGCAATCCCTCATAATCCCCGGTTTAGAACGATACCCTACTTACATCCTTACTACAATTGTCAAAAAGAGAGTTTAATTTGTGTGTTTGCTTATTTACGCATCACTTACGTTGTATGTTTTAAGAAAACTATACTTGTTTTATGGCGATGGGTTAGTATATTCAAAAATAAAGGTTTTCGCATAAGCATTGTTTTGCTAACCCACTCAACTTTGTTTTTCGCCCCTCCAGGTTTAATAGTTGTGCTAACGTGTATACGAGGATTTATGCTAACTCTCATCTTGTTTACTATACTGTCTTATGCTCTGATATCACGTGTGATTAGGGTTCAACCCTGTTCACCTGCACACTCTCTTGGCTAGGCACTTTTAGGTTTAAATTTATTCACATTTTCCATATCACTACACTTTATGGCTTCGTCACCATCTAGTTATCGGCTGGCACAGCTCGATTTGGAGTCCAAGTGGACATTCCAAGTGAAGGATTATTTTAGAGAAACATGTTCATTTAAGCAATATCATTAGCATGCAATTAACAAATTAAAGGCGGAATCATGCTTGCATATACTTAAAAACAAAAACATTACCCATGAATGTTCAAAGCCTAGTAGATTGGTGAACCTTTAAACAACTCAAAACAAGTGAGTTGAAATTAATACCTTTGTAGATTCCTCTTTGCATAAGCAAAGGCTAATCACCCAAAGAGAGGGCATTCATTCCTTGCATCTTAAAACTATGGATTTATATAGAAAGGATAGGTTCTCTAAGTTCTCAAAATTGAGAACCTCTAAGTTTCTACACCAAGGTTTTGATTAAGAAGAAATGAGTGACCTTGGAGGAGCTAGAGTGCTAGCTAAAACCCTCCAAGGGGGCCGGCCATTTCTAGAGAGAAGGGAGAGCTTTTCTTCTCTCCAATTTCCCAAAAACAACCCTAAATGAATTTTGGCTATAAAGTCAAATTTATACCTTAATTCATTTGAGTGGCAAACTTGTAAATAAGTCCAAGTTTGCTACCCTTACTAAGTGGCCGGCCTTAGGGATATTTTTGGAGTATTTGGGCCTTTGTAAATCATTATTTATTAAGTTGTCATACAACTTAAGTCAATGGACTTGACGTTCGAAGCCCATTGGGCCTTAAGGTCCAAAACCATCCCGAGGTCTTTAACGAACTTATTCGTTTGATTAATAATCATATTAATTAATCCTTGCCATAAATAATTAAACCATTTAATTATTCTTACTCATCTCCGTTGAATCTTCAATCTCTACCTTACACGGTGTACGATCCATTAGGTTCCTTTTAGCGAGGCAGTGGGCGATTCAAACTCTTGCAAATCGATTGTGAATTTGAAACTTACTTTCAATTCTCCCTTTAGTGTTTACACACGTTTAGGGCTTCCACAAACCATGAGTGACACCTAGCAGCATATCATGGTTACCCAAGCTAATCAGAAGAGGTGGAGAACCTATTCAGTTTAGGATTACAAATGCAATACGGTCCTTCTCTAATACAATGCTCTTGACCACATTGTTTGGCTTGATAGTTTATTCATGTCTATTATCCAATGTGAATCTCGCACTTATATGATTACCTTGAATGTGATATGGAACGCATTCCAACATCTCATTCATACTCTGATCAGAGATTCTAAATCATATCATAGAGTATTCTCCCTCAACGGTTTAAAGGTTAGAGATCCCTTGTTGCGCATTCACTTGTCTCCATGACTAGATAGCTTGACCCCAACCATGCCGTGGACACTCCAAAGGAATGCCATTTAACACGATCAAAGATCAAGGACCTAACCACAAGACAACTATGATGCCTCAGGTCAAAGGACTAATTTGCATTATCCTAACCATGAGTTCTCACGTGACATGAATATGAGAACTCGTCGTTGATCGTGTTCAGTGAACTCATTCTCTATTGAGCACCTACGTACTTGTCTTGGTGTCACTCACACCAATGACTCGAGACTAGTCACTCTCCCTGAGAGAAGACATAGCACGTACTGATCTTAACGGACTGTCAATGCCCAATTGGCAATCCTATGATCAGGAACGTTTAGGATGTGTCTACGAAAGAATGGTCTCATGAATCTAACTATTTAGATCGCATTCTCCCAATCACATATTCCTTGGACTTTATCGTTTAAGCATATAACATTTATATGAGACCGCTCAAACAATAATCTTTGCCCTTGATATTAAACTAGATTAGTTTAATCATGTGAAATGTCCGTAAAGTATCATCATATGATTGGTTTTAGGACACATTTCCAACACCAAGTCGGTGTGTGTCATGTTTAGTCTCCATCAAAGTCAATAAAGAACCTACAAGTTAGTTGTAGAACTTGGCAAAAAAAATCTGATAAATGAAAAGTTACATACAAATTATGTCAAGTCTGATCACTAGATTCTTAACCAAGTATTGAGAATCCAATCACAAAATTCCAATAACAAGTTTCATATGAGATTTATAAAAATAGTGTTGCATGCCGTATGTAAGTTAGCATTTAGGGCCATGACTCCAAATTCTTGACAAAAAGACAAATAAAGATACTCAACTTTGCTCTGTTATATTTTTTTTAATATGCTAAATTTTAATATTGCTATGTTAATATAATCTTAGAAAAATAAAGATGTCAAAGGATGGAGAAGCAAACTTTTTCCATTGTATGATACATTTGCGTATATATTTAGGTAATGTTGGCAAAACCCCTACTGAAATGATGGAGGAGCAAAGCCATATTAAGGTTGATGCATGTGATATTGGAGCTAAAAACGATGTTTCTCCAGTGAACCAGCAAAGTAGACAAAGTAACCAATCTGCAATAGTCAAAGAAAGAGGAAAAGAGGCACGGGAAGTTCAAATGATGGAATCAAGGTAATTATCAATGGACTAAAAGAATATTATGTTGAATGTGAGAAAATGACGCAAATGGTAACTGAAGTTATAGTTTGAGGTATTGCAGATCATAGTGATATAGCTAACGAACTTAAAGCAACAAGTCTTTCTCCTATCGATCAAATTGATGGACTGACTCTTATTTTGGAAAAACCACAAAATGTGGGAGTGTTAAGGTCAATAGATTCCGAACACAAAAAAATGTTCATTCAAAAGCTTCTAAGCGACAAAGTAAATGGATGATAATATTATGGGGTGCCTTTTGGTGTGGACTGTATTTTGCTAACCGTACAACCTTAGGTTGTGGCTTTTTAGCCTTACACTGTGAAATATTTTGGTTTGTTGACTAGCTTTTTGTGAATCATAGGAATCTCCTGTTTAATGATAATATTATAATTGGCTATTGCAAGTATGTTGCAAATTATTGTAACTAGCGTATGTTGTAGTTATTGTAAGTTTGTTATTTGGTTTTCAATTTAGTGGAAAGTTGTTGGCTTTAAAAGAAGTTTGGAGCGAATTTGTTATTGGGTTGTTTGCCTATTTACAATAAGCAATTAACTTTTCTTATTCTTTTCTTTTCAAAAGTGATGTCTGGATTTCAAGCTAGACAATTGAAACAAAATGAAGATAAGGAGGAAGTAGGGATGGACAAATGAGTTATGGGTAACCGTTTAGATAATTAAGTAGTTATGGGTATGGGTAACCATTTAGATAATTAAATAGTTATGGGTCACTACCAATCATTTTGTTGGTGAGAATGAATCATCGCCGTCCATTTTTGTTGGTGAGAATGAATCACTACCATCCATTTTGTTGGTGGGAATGAATCACCACCGTCCATTTTGTTTGTTGGTGAAGTAAGTGTATGATGTAAGTGAAATGGGTGGATGTTGTAATTTTAATGCAATGGTCGACATTTATTTCACCAAAATTTTAATGTCTACAAATGTAATTTTAATGCATTTGTTAATATTTATTTCACCGAAATTTCAATGTCTACAAATGCCCCCACTTCAAGGCGCGTCGTATACATGTGCTTGTCACGTGTAGAAGATGCGTTTTGAAGTCCCTTGATGTAGACGTCGATCAAGGGCCGTCAAGGCTTGATCTTGAATTTGGCTGGAAGATCTTCTGGTTTCTTCCAATCTTTTAATTTTCCACAAACTTAATCTTGAACTGGATTTGATTCAAGGGTGTTGGACACTTGATCTTGAATTGGGCTTGTGATTTCTTCAAGGGCCGTTGGTGGCTTGATCTTAAAGAAACTGGACCACGAGCAACTTGGTATGGTAAGTGATCTTTAGTTTGGTTGGGGACGAGTCAGCACTTGCAGTTAGGGGTGGAATTTTTTGCCAAATTGCCATGCCAACCGCGCCATACCGATTTTGTGCCAAATTTTTTGTGCCAACGGTAATGGTACGGTATTGTACCGTACCGACATTTTGTGGTATGGTATTGGTAATGGATACCATTACCACGGTATTACCGTACCGTATCGAAAAATATAATATAATATATAATTTATATAAATTATATAATATATAATTATAATATAACACATATTTATAAACTTCAAATTTTTACCATTAGCCTCAAAACACTTGGATGGGATGATAGAATGATAGCTTGGATGCTTATGGAGATTAAAAAATGCTTGCTTGATTTGTATAATGAGCATATGAGAGGTTCTTCTACTACCATTAGGGCTCCATTGGGAGATGTGGAACTAAATGAGGAGTACATAATTCAAGCTTGTGGGGGTGATGAGAACAAAATTGAAATGATGAAGGAGCTTATACAAGAAAGGAGGGAGCAACGCCTGTTGGAGATATCTAATGAAGTTGATAAGTACTTCGCCGCTCCTTATATTAGCCTTGTTGTTGGTGGCTTTGATCTCTTTAATTGGTGGAAATCAAACACAAAAGAATTCCCAATTCTTTCACAAATAGCTAAGGATATCTTTGCAATCCCCACTTCTACCGTTACTAGTGAAAATGCATTTAGCCTAGGGAGGAGGGTTATGGACCCTTTTAGGGCATCCTTGACTCCTAAAATGGTAGAGGCATTAGTGTGTACTAGTGATTGGCTTAGGGCGGATGAAGTAAACTTCTACAAGGAACCAACGGAAGATATGCTTCAATTTTACAAGGAAATGGAAGAAGTGGAAACAAGTAAGATATGCTTTAATTTTTTTAGTAAATTTGTTATTTAACTTTAATTCTTCTTCCTTCTAATATGTATTCTTTGTTTGTAATTGTAGGCTTGACACAAACTCAATCTTCTACAAGTTCAATGCCTCCTCCAAAAACTTCGACATCTTAAACTTGAAGAATTGATCCATGAATTTTACTTTTTGAAGTTTAGTTTCAATTTTCATTTGGTTTGAAACTTTAATTTTTATTTGGATTGTTAACTTCTATTTGTTTTGGTTTGTAACTTATATTTGGATTGTAAGTTTAATTTTCATTATAAATCTTGATGCATTATTTGAATTATTGTGTCTGTTATTTTTCACTATGAATCTTGATGTATTTTTGTGTATGAGAGATATCAGTAACTAAGGTGAGGTTTAAGTTAAAGAGGTGAGTCTTCTGGTACATGTACTACATTATGTTTCCAACTTTCCATTGAATAGTCAACTGGTACTATGTATGAACTTGATTTTGATTGTTCTCCATTCTTTGCTACTAATTCTTCTTCCTCAACATTTCATGCCGCTATAAATCTATATCCATTTGAAGGTGGAAATTCATTTGGGCACTTGTTATGAGAATTTTCTTCCGTCTATGCATTTGGTTTATATAATGTTGAACAAAGTAAAAACATATTTTGTCCCAAAATAAAGTGGCAATTACCATTGCCATACCATGCCAACCGAACATTTGGCAATACCGAACTTTGGTATACCGAAAGTTTGGTATGGTAATGGTAATAAATTTTACCATACCGAAAGTTTGGTACAGTAATTGGTACGAGGGTTTTGGTACGGTAACTGTACTGAACCCACCCCTACTTGCAGTTGTCATACTTGTTGATTCTCCACAAGCTTGATGTATCACGCGGAAGTTTGAGGGGAAGTTCCGACATATTGCTTTTCTTCATCCTTGTCTTGCAGGCAAGAGCTAGGACAAAGGAAAGGACAGGGGAAAAGCGTGATATGAGATACCTTTGCTTTCGACCCTGATGATATGAGATACTTTTGCTTTTGAAGAAGTAGTGGATGAACTGGCACATATATTGGTTACGCTTGTCTCCACATGCTTCGATGTATCAATTTCACCTGCTTCATCTGTTCTCCTTGCAGAGGCGGTATCTTCTTTGGAAGCACAAGATGTTGAAGATGAGTATTCGAGAGTAAGGCTAGGTAAGCAATCAGGGAAGGAGTTCCAGGCAGTCAGTTCCAGACCAGAAGTCTGATTTCAGGTTCCAACTGATTGCTTTCTTTCTCTTCGTCTTGCAGGCGAGAGCAAGGGCTAGGGAAAGAACAGGGCGATTTGCATGATATGAGATACTCTTGCTCTCAACCTTAATGATATGAAATACTTTTGCTCTTATAGGAAATAAGCACAAGATTTTGATGTTGGTGCAGACTTTTTTAATTGAAATGGGGTTTCTAACTGAGGAAATGGGCTGATCCTTTTTAGTGGCTTGATTAAAGGATTGTTCTCGGGGAGGAAGAGAACTGAGTTTTTTGAAAGGCTTGGTCGCAGAAACATTTTCTGGCAAGAAAGAAGAATTAGGCGTTTTGGATGTGTGCCTCGCCATGAAGGGTGATGGTGACCTATATAGGGAGGGATGCGATAGCAGGTAGTGCGCGAATGTGCACTTGTCACCCATGCCTGTTGGCAGAAACGTGTTGGCGTGGTAGTTGAAACAGTGGAACCTCACGCGTTTTTCAACTTTGTCAGTCGTGTGGTGGTTGAAACAATGGAACCTTACGTGTTTTCTACTTTGTCAGTAATGTGGCGGTTGAAACAGTTGGCTTCACGCGTTTTCAACTTTGTTAGCGATTTTTTGACAAAGTTGAACGTGATATCTGAAAAAGTTGAGATTGCGTCTGAAAGGAGTTAACGGATTTTAGGCAGGAAAATCCGGCTTTTGGAATTTGGGGAGCGTTGTGCATTTGACCTTTGAACAGGTGGATGTGTCGCTTCTCCTTTTATAGAGGTGCTGATTGTACTCAGGACGCATACTTTGAAGATTTCCCGCCTGTGAAAATTATCTTTGTCATATCTCCGAGATCTTACTTCATCCAGCCGTTCTCCTGTACCATTTCTGATAATGGCTTTGAAGGAAAAATTATGTCCTAGTGAAGAACATTAAAGAACATTTGAATACATATGCAAAATATTAACAAATTAAATTAAACATGCATCCAAAAACAATTCATAAAACCCATGACTTTCAAAGCCTAGTAGATGGTGAACCATGACTCTTTAACAACATTAAAGAGATTAAGGATTTAGAGAATCATTACCCTTGAAGCTCATCCTTGATTACACAAGGGATTCACCCAAGTGGAGGGCCTTCAAGTCACCTCCTTGCTTCCTTGAGGATTGGTTCTCCAAAACACCAAAGATTTGATGTCTCTAAGTCTCTACACCAAAGATAAATTGTGAAGATAAAATGGATGACTTAGGGAAGAAGAAATTGCTAGATAACTCTCCCTAAGTGGCCGGCCTCCTTGTAGAAAATAGAGAGAAAAGTTTCACCCAAATTTCTTAAGGAAAACCCTAAATGAAATAAAGCTATAACTTTGAATTTATACTTTATTTCTTGTGAGTGGCAAACTTGTAATTAACACAAGTTTGCTACCCCTCACATTGTTGGCCGGCCTTAGCTTTGTCTTTGGGCTAATTGCCCAATTTGTTTTAGTTGTCATACAACTTAAACATAATGGGCCTTGTGGACCAAAACACTTTTGGGCCCCGAAACCCAAAACTAACTTAGAAGCCCAATACGAACGTTTCGTATAATTAATTAACTAATTAATTAATTTTGACCATTCTTCAATTAACTATTTAATTGCTTATCCATTTCATTTAATTACTTCACTTTCATCTTTACTCGGTGTACGATCCATTAGGTTCCAATTAGCGAGGCAGTGGGCGATGTTACTCTTAACTATCGTTTGTGAATTGAAACCACATTTCAATTCTCCCTTAAGATTAGTGTTTGCCAATCTTTAGGGCTACCACAAACCATGAGTGACACCTAGCAGCATGTCATGGTTACCCAAGCTAAGTAGAAGTGGTTGGAGAACCTATCCAGTTACAATTACAATGCAATACGGTCCTTCTCTAATACAACACTCTTAATCACATCGTTTAAGTGATAGTTTGTTTCATGTCTACTATCCAATGTGATACTTCTCTATATGATTCGCTTGAATAAGATTTGGAACAAACTTCCTTAGTCATATTCATATGCTTTGGCCAAAGACTCTCGAATCATATCTTAGAGTATTATCCTTCCATAAGGTTAGAGATCCCTTGTTGTGCATTCATATGTCTACATGACTAGATAGCTTGACCCCAACCATGCCGTGGACACTCCAAAGGAACGCCATTTGACACGATCAAAGATCAAGGACCTAACCATTAGACATCAATGATGCCTCAGGTCAAAGGACTACTTTGCATATTGTAACCTTGAGTTCTTACATGACATGTATGTTTGAACTCTCTTTTGATCGTAGTTCAGTGTACTCGATTACTCTTTCAAGCACCTATGTGTTTGTCTTAGTGTCCAACACTAAATGACTTGAGACTTGTCATATCCACGCTTGAGTCGACATAACACATACTAACCTTAGCGGATTGTCAATGCCCAATTGGCAACCCTATGGCTAGGAACGTTTTAGGAATGAGCATAAGAGAAAGGTCTCGTAAATCTAACTTACTTAGATCACTTATCTCTTAGATCAAATACATTCCTTGGATTCCCTTATTGATTAAACACAAGATACAATAAACAGTGATTAACAATAAGCTTTGCCCTCTATTAAACATATATATAAGTTTAATACAATAAGTATTCCAAAAAGCTATTACATCAAATGAGTGGCTTTGTGGGCATACTTCCAACAATCTCCCACTTGCACTCAAAGCCATCCTCCCATGTATCTAATACCCATCTTTTCCATATGGCGGTCAAGTTGGACTTGAGACATTGGCTTCTTCAGTGGATCTGCTACGTTATCGGCTGAAGCAACTTTGAGAATGTTGACTTTCCCTTCGGCAGCATATCTTCTAATGATATTAAAGCGCCTGTCAAAATGCTTGTTCTTTTGATGTGCCCTGGGCTCCTTGGCTTGAGCTATCGCCCCACTATTATCACAGTACAAAGTTACTGGTGATGTAATGGTTGGAACCACTCCAAGTTCAGTGATGAACTTCTTCATCCAGAACGCTTCTTTGCCGGCTTCAGCTGCAGCGACATATTCAGCCTCTGTCGTGGAATCAGCAATTACACTTTGCTTCTTGCTTTTCCAGCTGACAGCCCCACCATTCAGAGTGAATACATATCCGGAGTTGGAACTTCTATCATCAACGTCAGATTGGAAATCTGCGTCTGTATAGCCTTCCACTCGCAACTCTGTTGCTCCTCCATAAACGAGGAACATGTCCTTAGTTCTTCTTAAGTACTTAAGGACTGTCTTGACAGCTGCCCAGTGTTCTGATCCTGGGTTTGATTGATATCGACTAGTAATGCTCACAGCATATGCGATATCGGGCCTTGTGCATATCATGGCATACATGAGACTTCCTATGGCAGAAGCATAAGGAATAATGTTCATTTGCCGTATCTCTTCAGGAGTCTTAGGTCCCATGGACTTAGAAAGGTGAATTCCATGTCTCACAGGAAGAAAACCTTTCTTAGATTGTTCCATCTGGAACCTACTTAGCACCTTATCAATGTACATAGATTGGGATAATCCAATTAGTCTTCTGGATCTATCACGATAGAGCTTTATCCCAAGTACATAAGATGCATCTCCTAAATCTTTCATGTGGAAGGTTTTGGACAACCACACTTTTACAGAAGAAAGTACTGCAGTGTTATTCCCGAACATTAATATGTCATCTACATATAACACCAGGAATACAACTGCATCCCCTACGACTTTTTCAGACTTGGACACGAAACCTTCGGGTTGAGCCATATAAAGCTCTTCCTCTAGGTAGCCATTCAGAAAGGCCGTTTTCACGTCCATTTGCCAGATTTCATAATCATGGTACGCAGCTATAGCAAGCAAAATCCGAATGGACTTAATCATGGCTACAGGAGAGAAAGTTTCTTCATAGTCAATCCCTTCTCGTTGCCTATAACCCTTGGCTACAAGTCTAGCCTTATAAGTCTCCACGTTCCCATCAACACCTATCTTCCTCTTGAAGACCCATTTGTTTCCAACAGGTACAATACCTTCTGGAGGGTCTACAAGGGTCCAGACCTGATTTTGATACATGGAATCCATCTCGGATTTCGTGGCCTCTTGCCATCTCTTTGAATCAATGTCGGACATTGCTTCTTTGTAGTCCCTAGGGTCCTCCTTTGTGTCATTGTCACCTAGAAGGTACAATTCCGCAAAGTCATTGTCTAAGCCATACCTCTTAGGTGGCTTACTAACCCTTTCAGATCTACGTGGAGCTAGGGGTCCAGGAACAGGGTTGTCAATTTGTTGAGTGCTTATTTGTGGTTCATCATTAATCTCATTAATTTCCATCTCTTTACTTATAGTTTCTTTGAGAACAAATTCGTCCTCTAGAAACTTAGCAGTTTTGGCGACAAAGACTTTCTGGTCGTCAGGATGGTAGAACTCGTATCCCAAAGTCTGTTTGGAATACCCCACAAAATAGCACTTAACAGACCTCGCTTCAAGCTTGTCACCTTCAAGCCTTTTAACGCAAGCCGGACAACCCCAAATCCTAATATGATTAAGATTTGTTCTTTTGCCAAGCCATATCTCATATGGCGTTTGTGAAACTGACTTGGAAGGTACTCTATTAAGCAAGTAAGCTGCTGTATATAGAGCGTATCCCCAGAATGTAACTGGTAGATCAGCGGAACTCATCATAGAACGAACCATGTTCATCAAGGTTCGGTTTCTCCTTTCAGAAACTCCATTATGCTGAGGAGTTCCTGGTGGAGTCCACTGTGACACTATTCCACACTCTTTGAGATAATCTAGGAACTCGTTACTCAGATACTCTCCCCCTCGATCTGATCTTAGGATCTTTATCTGTTTCCCAGTTTGCTTCTCAACTTCATTCTTGAATTCTTTAAACTTTTCAAAGGATTCTGACTTGTGCTTCATAAGATACACATAGCCAAACCGAGAGTGATCGTCGGTGAATGTGATATAGTAGGAGAAACCTCCTCTCGACGTTGTAGACATAGGTCCACATACGTCAGTGTGGATTAACCCTAGAATTTCAGTGGCACGCTCTCATTTCCCAGTGAATGGAGATTTGGTCATCTTACCTTTCAAGCAACATTCACAAGTACCCATCCGGTCATTACCTAATGGGTGGAAATATCCGTCTTTCGACATCCTGCGAATCTTTTCAAGGTTCACATGTCCAAGTTTAAGATGCCACATCTTTTCTTGGTTAACTTCTTCTCTAGCCCTTTTGGGTTTTGAGGTATTCCCGCTTTCAATACAGTGCATCCCACTATTCGTCTCTAGGTGAAAAAGTCCCTCTATCATATTACCATGAGAGATAATACGACCGTTCAAGTATAAAGTGCAACTCATTTTGTCAAACAATACTGAGTGCCCATCTCGTAAAAGCTTAGAGATAGAAATCAAATTCTTTATACATGAAGGAAAATATAAACAATTTTTAAGTTCCAGGACTTCCCCAGAGGGTAGGTTAAGCATGTAGGTGCCTATTGCTTTTGCAGAGATTTTAGTGCCGTTCCCAACTCGCACAACCATCTCCCCATTGCGCAGTGTCTTGCTCCCTGCTAGTCCCTGCATCGTATTACAGATATGTTGACTAGCGCCTGAATCAAATATCCAGGAATTGGAGCTCACTGTAAAAGCACTCTCTATGACAGAAATAGTCTCTTCAAAAGTTCGTGTCATAAGGCTCGCAATGCGCACCCTGTATTTCCTTTTCCAACGTTCATCCTTTCCACAATGAAAGCATGTTCCTTTGGATTTTATTGCCTTCTTCTTTTCCAATCCTTTCCTTATGTTTGCATTCTCACTCCCATTATTTCTTTTGAAACCTTTTTCAAATTCACAGCACATGTCAATCATCTCTTCAAAAGTATGATTGAATCTATTCACTTTGTAGTTTACAATAAACTTAGTGAAATCATCCGAGAGAGATGCAAGGAAAAAATCTTGGGCCATTTTCCCATCGATGGAAGTTCCTAAACTTTCAAGATCTTGATAGATCCTTTCCATCTTTTGTCCATGTTTATGGACCGATGCCCCATTTGCCATTTTGGCATTTAATAGACTACAAACATTTGAGAATCGTACATTACTAGTCTCTATGTCATGCATCTTATGCAAACTTTTAACCATGGCACATGAAGTGTCCATGTGCTTATGTAACTTCATAAGTTCCTCACTAAGTAAAGTGAGGATTAAGCATTTGGCTTGTAAGTCATCCTCATAGTGTTTTGCATAATCATAACACTCCTCCTTTGAAGCTAGTTTCTTAGGAGGCACATGAGGTGGGGATTGCTTAAGCACATACAATATGTCTCTCACCTTTGAGACATTCTCAATATGGCGATACCAAGCAAGGAAACGTTGGCCACTAAGGCCCCTTTTGTCAAGTATAATGGTGGGTATAATTTTAGGCATGTCGTTCACTACATAACATAACATAAATCGCATTAGATTGTTGATAAACTACTTGATTGGGTCTTGAATCAAATAGTACCACCCACTATTTTTGGCAAATTCCATATCCCTCAATAGAATCCGAGAGTTATATTGAACTCTTAGCGGGTTATGGGAGACTCACCATTACCAAGCCCACCTCAGAAGAATATCTTATTGGTTAGCAAAAATAATGATGAGAGAACAACGCTTTACTCATTTACAACGTTTGTAATTACCCATCTCGTTTGGCCTCTAGAGAATGGTGCCTCAGAAGAATATCTTATTGGCACCATTGCACTTAGTTAAGTCATTCCCACCATGCTAGTTTAAGTAGGGTTTCAAGAATAGCCTCAGAAGAATATCTTATTGGCCATACTCGTTGCCTACTTTCACTTCATCATATGTTTATAGGCTTCTCTTGAATGTAAGCACATACTTTGCAACCCCAGAACTGGACGAATACGGTGTATGAGTCACAAACGATTGAAACCCATCATGGTGGAAGGCCTACGAAGAGACATTCAAAGCATCTCTCGTTATCAACTTAATATTCATTTTTGAGGGAGTAGTTTTGGGCTACATCAAAACATTTTAATCACATTAAAAGAACAAGGGCCTATCACAACTATTGGTCCAAGTTTATATGAATTAGTAGCATATAATACTCCCACTGTTTCGTTGAAACAAGCGAGACTATATGGAACTACTAACGAATGCATTGCATCCTCATATGGACTATATAGTCGTTTTAGGTTTTAGGATGATTATGAACCGTTTGATTTGATCCAACACGAGCCTTGTGTTGGACCTTGGGTTTTAGGTAGATTGTTTGTTGATTTTAATTACGCGTTTAATCTAATTAAACCGTTATTTCCTATTGGGCGTTGGACCCAACTATTCCAATTTGCATACAATTAAACAAATAGGAATACATGAAATAAAGAGAAGGGCTTATGCCCTTTTACAACACATTGGAGGACTTATGTCCTTTACAACAAATTGAATTAATCAAATTACATTCATATCTACTCTAATAAACCCATACATTCATAATGTTAAGCGGCCAATCACATAGCTCAATTATCGTGGCTTGGTTCATAATCACCCCTTTTCTTAATTAATCAAAATTAACTAAGAAAACTACTTTTAAACAATTGGTTTTTGGATCCATAAAATTGATTTAAATGGAACTAAATAAAATGAAAATCCAATTCTCATTTAAAGAGACAAAACCATTTTTGTTCTCATTTTGTTTTGGGCCAAAAACAATGACCACAACTATTTGGGCCATTATGCAAAAACAAAAACTTTTGGGGTCACTTTGCAAAAACACAAAAGTCCACAACTTCATGTAATTGCAACTAGAACCCAAAATTTTTAACAATTGCTAAAACTTCCTTAAAGGAACAAAACAATTTGTCCTTTAATGATTTTGGACCTTTTCGTAATAATACGAAAACTTTTGGGCCAAAGTGCAAATACACAAAAGTATCAAAACTTTATGTAATTGCACAAAAGTCCCTAAAACACCCCACTTGGAGGGTTGGCCGGCCATTTGAGTGCACAAGTGAAAAATTTTAAAAAATTTTTGCAAGTTGATTTCAAAGACAAATATCTATAAATCCAGATTGGATTTAAAATTAAATATCTTTCAAGTGAGAAGAAATTTTGTCTAACATTAAATTTATTTTGTCAAACTTAAAAGATATTTCTTTTACTTCACAATGAAGTCTTCTCTCAATTTTAACAAACCAAAACTTTATGAAAAACATAAAATCTTTGAATCAAAACTTCAAAACTTTTTGTTCTTGGCAAGAACTTCAAGAACATTGAAGAACATTCATAAAAACTCATAATAGCCCCATGAATGTTTTCACTTACCAAAAACTCAATTTTTCACAACTCAAAAGAGGGTTAATATTCTTGGGTACTTAGGGGTTCCAAAGAACACATTAAAACCATTTTAACAAGACTAATTTGAACCCAAAAAGTCACCCTTTTAATTTGGCCGAAAATACCAAAAAATATTTGGCACCAATTTTAGTTCCAATATTCATGCTTTTATGAACTACATCTACAACATTTGAGATGCTAAATTTTCAAGCAAAATTTATATTCAAAGCAAGAACAAAGCTTGTAACATTTACAACACATAAATCACAAGTTATGAAAAATCACAAAACCCAAAAGGATTCACCATAAACTAGGCCTAGGCTCTGATACCACTTGAAGGAAAAATTATGTCCTAGTGAAGAACATTAAAGAACATTTGAATACATATGCAAAATATTAACAAATTAAATTAAACATGCATCCAAAAACAATTCATAAAACCCATGACTTTCAAAGCCTAGTAGATGGTGAACCATGACTCTTTAACAACATTAAAGAGATTAAGGATTTAGAGAATCATTACCCTTGAAGCTCATCCTTGATTACACAAGGGATTCACCCAAGTGGAGGGCCTTCAAGTCACCTCCTTGCTTCCTTGAGGATTGGTTCTCCAAAACACCAAAGATTTGATGTCTCCAAGTCTCTACACCAAAGATAAATTGTGAAGATAAAATGGATGACTTAGGGAAGAAGAAATTGCTAGATAACTCTCCCTAAGTGGCCGGCCTCCTTGTAGAAAATAGAGAGAAAAGTTTCACTCAAATTTCTTAAGGAAAACCCTAAATGAAATAAAGCTATAACTTTGAATTTATACTTTATTTCTTGTGAGTGGCAAACTTGTAATTAACACAAGTTTGCTACCCCTCACATTGTTGGCCGGCCTTAGCTTTGCCTTTGGGCTAATTGCCCAATTTGTTTTAGTTGTCATACAACTTACACATAATGGGCCTTGTGGACCAAAACACTTTTGGGCCCCGAAACCCAAAACTAACTTAGAAGCCCAATACGAACGTTTCGTATAATTAATTAACTAATTAATTAATTTTGACCATTCTTCAATTAACTATTTAATTGCTTATCCATTTCATTTAATTACTTCACTTTCATCTTTACTCGGTGTACGATCCATTAGGTTCCAATTAGCGAGGCAGTGGGCGATGTTACTCTTAACTATCGTTTGTGAATTGAAACCACATTTCAATTCTCCCTTAAGATTAGTGTTTGCCAATCTTTAAGGCTACCACAAACCATGAGTGACACCTAGCAGCCTGTCATGGTTACCCAAGCTAAGTAGAAGTGGTTGGAGAACCTATCCAGTTACAATTACAATGCAATACGGTCCTTCTCTAATACAACACTCTTAATCACATCGTTTAAGTGATAGTTTGTTTCATGTCTACTATCCAATGTGATACTTCTCTATATGATTCGCTTGAATAAGATTTGGAACAAACTTCCTTAGTCATATTCATATGCTTTGGCCAAAGACTCTCGAATCATATCTTAGAGTATTATCCTTCCATAAGGTTAGAGATCCCTTGTTGTGCATTCATATGTCTACATGACTAGATAGCTTGACCCCAACCATGCCGTGGACACTCCAAAGGAACGCCATTTGACACGATCAAAGATCAAGGACCTAACCATTAGACATCAATGATGCCTCAGGTCAAAGGACTACTTTGCATATTGTAACCTTGAGTTCTTACATGACATGTATGTTTGAACTCTCTTTTGATCGTAGTTCAGTGTACTCGATTACTCTTTCAAGCACCTATGTGTTTGTCTTAGTGTCCAACACTAAATGACTTGAGACTTGTCATATCCACGCTTGAGTCGACATAACACATACTAACCTTAGCGGATTGTCAATGCCCAATTGGCAACCCTATGGCTAGGAACGTTTTAGGAATGAGCATAAGAGAAAGGTCTCGTAAATCTAACTTACTTAGATCACTTATCTCTTAGATCAAATACATTCCTTGGATTCCCTTATTGATTAAACACAAGATACAATAAACAGTGATTAACAATAAGCTTTGCCCTCTATTAAACATATATATAAGTTTAATACAATAAGTATTCCAAAAAGCTATTACATCAAATGAGTGGCTTTGTGGGCATACTTCCAACAGGCTTGCCCGTCTAACATTTGTTTAGATTTGAGTCTTGGGAACGATTTAAATATTGGGAATGATGCAGGTGCGCCGCGTCAGGGAGACATATGGCGCCCTTCATTCTTGTCTTCTAATGGCCCTCTTACGGTTGAAGACTCTGTGATAAGGGATGCAACAACAGCTACGGTGGTAGCCAGGAATCTCCTCACCCCTAGAGATAACAGGCTGCTTTTAGGACGGTCTGATGAGTTGGCCGTCCAAGACTCCCTAGCTCTCAGTGTTCAGTGTGCAGGTTCTGTGTCAAACATGGGCCAACGCTTACTTGCTCGAGTTTGCCAAGTTGAATCATTGACGGCTGAGGTGGCGACTCTTAGTCAAGAGATTGGGCAGCTCAAGTGTGAGAATAGAGAGTTGCATGTGCTTGTAAATAATTATTCGACGGGCATCAAGAGGAAGCTTGATCAGCTGTTAGACTCTGAAGGTCGAATTCAAAGTGATCGCCAGAAGTTTGAGGATGCATTATGGAGGCACTTCTTGCCTTCATCATCTAGAGTTCGAACAAGTATTGAGGCCCCAAATAATCCGTCTTCAGCGCCTCCCTCCACTAGGGTTTTGCCGAGTACTGAGGCTTCACATAAGTGACATTCGTGAAGGCTCTACTTTTTTTCTTTTTTTTTTCTTTCTGTTTTTTTTTTTTGGTAATTTATCGGAGATATCAATAAACGGACTTTATTTCATTCAGTGTACTGTGCTAAATAAAACAAATGCCTCACTAAGATTCATTTTTTATTTTTTTTATATTATATATATATATATATATATTATTTTTTTTTATTTTTTATTATTATTATTTTTTTTTAGATGGTGCCTGACGCACCCATTTCCTTTTAGATAGTGACTGGAATCATCATTCTGTCGCCACCACCCATCTCTTTTCTCCTTCTTGACTCGCTAATAGTAGCACGCATTTTCTTTTTGTGTGTGTATGTTTTGATGATGAGTACGGTAGATTGACACCGCTGGGTTCCTTGGTGGCCTTCCTCGCTGCAGTGCATTCTTATGGTATACTGACCATTTTTTTACGTGCACAGTCACCTTATTACAATCTTCGCTACATTTCATTTGCTTCCCCAAGAACCCTGATGGGATTCCTCGCTGTACTGCCTTCTTTTCTGCACGCGAGCTCGCACAGTGACCGCATCATCTGCTTTTCTAGGTTTGTTGACATGATCCTTCACTGCACTGTCTTCTTTTTTGCATGCGGGCTCACACAGTGGCCGCACCATCTGCTTGCATAGTCGCTGCACTCCTCTTGCTCCCCTAAATTTTTCTATATGTATGGGATCGCACCGTCGCTTATACAACTTTTGCACAACCATAGCGCAGCCGCTGCATTCTTTCTGTTTTGTACGATAGCTTACTGCTTCATTTTGTTATGCATGCCTGCTTGCTTCTCTAGAGACTTGTATATATATGTGTACGCATACATACACAGGACATGCTTCATTTGCGTAGTTGTTTCTGAAACGCGTATATCATTTTTTTTTCAAAACCATTTTCAGGTCTTCTATCTGCAACTCGTCACTCTCAAGCTCAGCCGGATTAAACAACAGCTTTTCTCTGGCTTCTCTTGCGTTTACGGAGACTTCACATAAGTACATATATACACACACACATGACATCTGTGAAGATTTTATGTGCATGTTTGATTCACTTTTCTGGAGACTTCTGCATGTATATATATAGTTCGCAGTGCATGGAGACTTCTGTATATGTGTATGTATTTCGCAGTGTATGGAGGCTTTTGTATGTGTGTATGTATTTCGCAGTGCATGGAGACTTGTATATATGCACACACATGCAGCTTCATTTTTTTTTTTTTTTGGCTTCCTTTGCGTAGCTGTTTGCTGTTTCGTTCACGTAGCAACCTCATATCTGCTCCGTATCTTGCTTACTTATGTGGAAACTTATGCATGCATATACATACACACAGTGGGAGGCAGTGCATAGAGACTTATATATATATGCACACACATGCACACACACGGTACATGCAGGTTTATTCACATATATACATGCAGCTACATTTACGTGCATGTTTTGATCACTTTTTTTTTTTTTTTTTTTTTTTTTTTTTTTTTTTTTTTTTGCAGCGAGTGTAGGTTTGCAGCGCAAGGGCGAGTTGCTTTCCTCCTCTTCAACCTCTGCGGCTCTTCGTGCTGTTTGTGGGAGTTCGGTTGCAAATGAGAGGGAGAGACGTAGCTACAGATGGGAAGAAGATGAGGCAGTCATCAGCCTTCCTTTGTGGAGCTTTTACATGGTAAAGCTACTTTGCTGAGGATGATCTTGGTTACGTACATTCATATATACATATATATATATATATGTACACTGCAGGTGCTGTCGGCTTTGACTTCATATATATATATATATATATATATATATATATATATATATATACTTTATAATGTTGCTCGCCAATGCCACCACGATTTCCATTCCTCCCTCCATCATTTCTTCTTTGTGCCAGCACATTTTGCTCCACCATTCCACAACTTTTCATTTTTTTTTTCCTTTCTTCTTTTGGTGCTGGCTACCACAATTATCACGATGCTTGACAGCTTGAGGCACCACATTCTCTATTTTTTTTTCTATTTAAATGCTGCTTCAATGCTTCTTTTTGTGGGTTTAGGTGAAAACCCAGGCCTAAATCTGAGAGAAGACAAATGAGGGGGAGAACGGTCAATTGCTTGAAGCTCTTTAGCAGGCAAGCATGGAAGTAAAACAGCCTACAGAGCCTTTACACATGAAGCCATGTCTTCCCTCGGAGCCATTGAAGATTGCATTTGTGCATCACTTTGGTGCTATATGATGGGTGAATGACAGAAGATAAAGGGAAGTTGGAGTACGAGTGCTGCTTTGTCCATTTCGTCTCAGGGGTGACCATTTCTAGAGAGGTAGCTCCACCGCATGACACTACTACCTCAGCCACTCCATCAGTCCGCAACCACCGCTACTCTCTCTCTTGCAGAAGCAAAGGAAGATGGAGGAAGGATGAAGAGGAACTTGGTCTACTCAAACAACAAGGAGGAGATGATGAGCACAGCCACCTGATCCGCGTCAAACCGAAGGATAATTTTGCAAAGGTCGTAGCCGAGGCCAGCCTTGTCAGGGGAGTTGACGGTGGGATCACCTGCATGTAGAACTGCAGGGAAAGTTTCAGTGCTCTCAGCTCCTGAACCTCTTTTTACAATTGCATGTTCCGCTCTGCTTGCATGGTACTGTTGGGGAAGGTTACCCCCACTTCTTCTTCGCAGTCGCCCATCGGTGGCAGCTGGTTCACGTCGATAAGGCTTTCCGGCAGGAAATGGATCGTTGTTGATGAACAGCAGCAGCTTCATGGCTGTGAGGTTTCTGGTGGTGGACGAGTGATGAAGTCTTCATGCAACGGCGAAGTGGTGACGAAGCAGTAGGAGCAGAGCTCCGATGACTCGACCCGCGAAAAGCATTTCTTGTAGAAGAGGACCACGCGCCACTCGCTGTAAGGCTTGCTCTTGGCGCTGGTGTTTGCAATGTCGACTCTCAGGTGGTAACAATGGCACTCTGACAGATTCGGCAACTCTATGGTTTTCTTCGTCGATTGCGATTGCGAATCTTCGTTGTTCGTCATTGAAGCATTTGGCAGCGACGATGAATCCATGCACAGTTAGTAAACTAATCTCAGCATGGCAAGCCCAAAATAGAGAATCGAAAGACGAAGTGGTGTAGGCGGATTGGGCTTTTGAGAGCCGGGCCTTAATGGAGTGTCCCTTCCTTGCTGGTTTTGGGCCTGAGACATACATACATATATATTTCTTCTCTTTTTTTTTTTTTTTGTAAATACATAATAACGTATGTATTTCTTTTTTTTTTCTCTTTTTTTTTTGTAAATACATAAACGTATGTATTTCTTTTGTTTTTTTTAAATGCATATGTATTTATTTATTTATTTATTTTGGTAAATACAAAAACATATGTATTCATTTTTTTTGTAAATACATAAACATATGTATCCCCTTTTTTGGTAAATACATAAACATATGTATTCTTTTTTTTTTACAAGTGCTCATTGCTTTCATGGATTTCCTTGCTGTTTTGACGGAGTGAGCAGGATGTGGATGCAAAGTGTTGAGCTTTGTGACCAGCTAGTCGTTTGACGGGAGTCACTGAAGTTCTTCACCAACCTTGCTCATGTTGGTGACGTAACGAGCACATTGACTTTGTCGCTTGTCGTTGCTGCTTGGAGCTTGTTCTAGTGCGTCACTTTTACCTTGCGGGGTTGTGCGGAAAGCTGTACCGGGGTTTCGTTTAGTGCCTTTTGATCACAGTTTTCCCTCGGTGGCGTGTTTCCGTGTGGTGCTGTGCAAGAGACTGCACCGGGGCCTCGTTGTGTAGTACCTTTCGGTCGTAACTTTCCTCAGAGGTGACGTTGCCGTGCGCATCAACCTTGCTGCTCAAACTTTGTGGCTGGTTTCTTCTTCGTCGTTGTGGCTTTGTCACTGTCATCCTTCAACGCTCATGAGATTTCTCTCGCATGTCTTTTGCTCGTCTTTGTAACAAACTTTGTAGCCACATCCTTCCTTCAAAGAACTGAAGTATTTACATTGATGATATGATTGTACTTGAAGTTTTGAAGTTCCAAGTTGCCTACGTACCCTTGGTTAAGGAGGGATCAAGTCATCACGTAGTTCAAATGAATGATTTATTTATTTATTTTATTTATTTATTTATTTTTATTTTATATTTATTTATTTTTTTTTTAGTGATTTTGATGATGATTTGCCGTACACAGTTTATGCTCTTGTGGGCCAGAAGCGTGGAGCATTTGTTTTAAGGGTAGTAGCGCTTCAAAAACCTGCCATTGATGGGGCCGATCCTCAAGCCGTCTTCAACCATGATTAAGTAAGTGCCGTTGGTATAAACTTCTTGTATTATGTAAGGTCCATCCCACTTTGACGTGAACTTGCTTTTTGTCTTGTGAGTTGTGATGATAGGCCTACGCAATGCAAGGACAATGTCTCCTTCTTGAAAACAGCGCGGGCGAACTTTTATGTTGAAAGCCCTGGACAGTCGTGCTTGATAACACTCCAAGTGTTGCTGAGCTTCGAGCCTTCTCTCATCCAGCGCTTCTAACTCTGGGAGACGCAATTTTGTGTTCTCTTCGTCAGTCAAGCCTTCTTGTATAGCCATTCTTAGTGAAGGGATTTGACTTTCGAGTGGTAGAACAACTTCCACTCCATATACGAGAGAATAAGGTGTAGCTTGGGTAGGAGTCCTGTGTGTTGTCATATATGCCCAAAGTGCTTCGCTTATTCTTTCGTGTCAGTCTCTCTTTGTTCGGCCGATCACTTTCTTCAGGAGGTTGCACAATGTTTTGTTAAATACTTCTGCAAGACCGTTGGCCGGAGTATGATACATGGAAGACTTATGCTGTTTGAATTTGTATTTCTCGCAGAGCTCGTCCATAAGTCGATTGGAGAACTGTTTTCCATTGTCAGTGATGATGTAGCGAGGCACACCATATCGGTGGATAATATGTCCCTTGGTTAAACGGACGACGATTTCCTTCTTGACTTCCCTTAGGGGTATGGCTTCAGCCCACTTGGAGAAGTAATCTATTGCAGTAAGGATGTAAGCTTTTCCTGCATATGACTTTGGTGCGATTGGGCCTACGACGTCCAATCCCCATGCATCAAATGGCTATAAAGCAACTGTAGGGTGTAATGGTTCAGGTGGTTGATGTATGAAGTTGGCATGGAATTGGCAGGCTTGGCACATTTTGGCATGTTCCAGACAATCCTTCACTATGCTTGGCCAGTAGTAACCCATTCTTTTGAGCTGGAAATGTAGCTTCGGCCCAGACTGATGCGCTCCGCACACGCCTGAGTGTGCTTCTTCCATGGCTTGATTGGCTTCTTCCTCACCTAGGCATCTCAAAAGTATTCCTTCAAAAGAGCGTCGATAGAGTATTCCTTTGTAATAGAGAAAGCGATGTGCTCATCGACATATTTAGGAGCGGCGTCTAGGAACATTTGGAAGCTTTCCATGCTCCAGGTAGTCGATCAGCGACTCTCTCAATTCTTCAGCGTCGACTAGAAGTATTGAGATGACATTTGTATCATCCAGTAGTATTTCGGGGACGAGCGGGATCACCCATCTTTGGCAAACCGGTACGTCTGTAGCTTCATCTTCCCTTAGTGTCATACTCGAGGCTAGGGTTGCTAGAGCATCTACCATTTGATTCTCTTTCCTAGGCACATGCTCTAGTGTCACGGCCTCGAACCTTTGTAGTAGTTGAGTTGCCAGCTGAAAGTATGGGATGAGATCATCCTTCTTCACTTCATATTCAGTCAAGAGTTGATTGATTACGAGTTTAAAGTCGCCATAAACCTCGAGAGCTGTGATTTCCATGTTGATCGCCATTTGAAGACCGATGATCAGTGCTTGGTACTCAGCGACGTTGTTGGAGCATAACTCACTTAGCTGGAAGGAGTAAGGTAGTATTTGCCTTTGTGGTGACATGAATACTACTCCTGCCCCCGCTCCGTCTACTCGTGTGGATCCGTCGAAGAACATCGTCCATGTTGGGTAGATGTCGATGTAGAACACCTCCTCGTCAGGCAAGTCGTCTGAGATTTTGTAATCAGCTGGGATTAGATGATCAGCAAGGAAGTCTGCTAGAGCTTGTCCCTCGACGGCTTTAGCAGGGACGTAGATGATTTCATACTGATTAAGAAGCAACGCCCATTTAGCTAGTCGCCCTGTCAAGACTGGTTTGGACATGACGTATTTGACTGGGTCAGCTTTGGCGACCAGGTGGATGGTGTAAGCCTGCATGTAATGCCTAAGCTTCTGGATGGCGAACACCAAGGCGAGGCACATTTTTTCTATCGGGGAATTGTTTAACTCAGCACCGGTGAGAGTTCGACTGAGGTAGTAGAACGCTCATTCTTTCTGGGATTCATTTTCTTGTGCCAAGAGTGCTCCAACTGAACTTTCCTGAGCGGCGATGTACAATATGAGCGGCTTTCCAGGCATGGGTGCCCCCAAGACAAGTGGACTTGACAAATATTTTTTTATGCTTTCAAAAGCGTTGTGGCATGGTTCATCTCATACAAATGGAACATCTTTCTTCATGAGTCGACTAAACGGTTGACAACGTCCTGCGAGGTTGGAGATAAAACGCCTAATGAAGGCTAGCCGTCCTTGTAGACTTTTCAGCTCGTGCAGGTTTTTTGGTTCAGGCATGCTTTGAATGGCCTTGATCTTTGATTGGTCCACCTCAATGCCACGGTGTTTGACAATGAAGCTGAGGAACTTTCCAGATGTGACACCAAATGCACATTTTAACGGGTTCATCTTGAGGTTGTATTTTCACAGCCTTTCGAACACTGTTCGCAAATCCTTCAAGTGATCTGATCTTTTCTTTGTCTTGACTACCACGTCGTCTACGTAACATTCTACGTTTTAATGTAGCATGTCATTGAAGATTTTCTACATTGCGCGTTGATATGTAGCTCTAGCGTTCTTTAGTCCAAATGGCATCACCTTGTAGCAGTAGATGCCTTTTGGAGTGCGAAAGGCTGTTAGTTCCTCATCTTCGAGAGCCATGCGAATTTGATTGTATCCAGAAGAGCCGTCTATGAACGACAGTGCTTCGTGGCCATTGGTAAGGGGAAGTCGTCCTTCGGGCAAGCATCATTGATGTCTCGGAAGTCTGCTTCGATCAGCTTGTTAATCTCAACTTCAATTTGCGGGATGAGCTTGGATCGATAATGCCTTGGAGTTTGCTTTATCGATCGCGTTCCAGGGTTGACCGCAAGGTGATGCACAGTGATGGTAGGGTCAAGGCCGGGCATTTCTTTGTATGTCCAAGCAAAGACGTCTTTGTATTCTAATAGCAGCTGGTAATACTCCTTTATTTCGTATGTACTTAATAATGTGCTTACGAAGATAGGTTTTGGTTCCTCACTTGTGCCTAAGTTAAGTTCCTTGAGATCATCAATCGTGGCTTGCCCCCCATCTTTGAGTTGTGGTAACGCAGCAGTGACATCTCCCTCAAGGATTTCGTCTTCTTTGCCTTCTTAGATTATGATGTGGAAGACGTCTTGGGCTTCCTCTTCAGTGTCGTCTTCTTGGGCTTGTTGGCATGAGGACTGTCCAGTATGGATGATGGTGCGCCTCCTTATTTTTAGTGGCCCATTTGTGTTAATTTCCAAGACTGTTTGGCGCTTCATCCTTAAAGGAATTGAGCTTCGAATATCGCCCTTTTCTGCTAGCCTGTTGAGCTTTTCTTCCTTTGGCGTTGTCTCCCTCTTTCTAGAAGGTTTCTTGTTATCTTCAAGTCTCTCCAAAATCGACCGTCGCAAAGGCGAGCTAGCCGTGTTGGTTTGTTTCTTAGGTTTTGACAACCTTTTGAAAACAAAGTTTTGGGATGTCGGTGTTTCAAGCCTCTTGAAGACAGAGGTTCGACTTTGACCACCAATGCGATGGAGTGCGGATGTTCTAAGTCTTGGATGATTCATCCTATTAAAAATTAATACCCGAGGGGCAGAATTAAGCTCTTCTTGACTTTGTATGGCGCTCACGCTGATGTGCTGAGCGCTAGCATTTTTCGCTATGCTCGAAATCTTCACAGGTGCATTTGGTGTGAAGCTGATTCCTGCTTTGCCGTTGTCAAATCTGTAACCATATTCTTTCAGTCTCTTTTGAGTCTTGGTGAGTCCACGTTCTTTGTTGCTAATAGTGTCTGAACCCTCCCTTCCGAGATTCGAAGAGGGAATAAAGGCGTATCCAGCTTGCGACATGAGTTTGTAGGCGTTTGGATCGAAACCTTTTTCGGTCCTCTTGGTTGGGAGAGAGCTTGGTTCCACTTCTTTCGTGGTGGTCTTGCAATCTTAGCCTCGCCTAACTGTGTTAGAGGTGAAAATGCATTTGTCTTAAGCAATTCTACATCACCCTCGCGTTGCTGCGTGTTAGCTTTACTTATCCCCGTTTCGAACGGAGATTGACCATTCTTTCTTTTCGACATCGGGGTGTATCGGAAGACAGGTGTGTTCGGCCTTTTTGAGGGCGTCCTGCTCCCTTTGGCTATAGCCGGTTTAGCAGGCTCATCATCATTCCTGCCTGAAGATGGTACGATTTCTCTTTCTTGCTTCTTGGGCACGGCTTGCCATTCCTGCCTTTTGGGTGTTGCTTTGCCCGTATACTTGATTTCTTTTGGAAGAGCTTCGGGCACCATGTTTTCCTCCATGTAGAACTTGGCGTTTGCAAAGTGTGATTCAGCTTCGGTGAATGGTTTGGTATCGCCTTGGATCACCTTCACTCATTCTTGGTAGAATTTTACACATTGGTGGAAGGTGGATGGCACTACCCCATTCTCGTGGATCTAAGGTCTTCTTAAGAGCAAGCTGTATGAAGTTCTTGCATCAATCACGTGGAATATCGTGCTTGATTTGAGCTCACCGATTGTTATCTCTACTCGGATCATGCCTATCGCCCTTTGTCCTCCTTGGTTAAAACCCTGGATTAGCAGACGGCTTAGGGACAGTTCATCCACCTTGATGCCGATTATGGTCATTGTTGACTTTGGCATGATGTTTATGGCCAATCCACCGTCCACCAGCATGCGGTTGACTTTGTGTCCCCTCACGTACCCCAATACGAAGAGATGACGGTTGTGAGGCTTGGATCCTAGTAGCAAATCTTCGTCGGTGAAGTGGATTACGTCACGGGCGGCACAACACATGGCATATTCATGTGGCCGAAGCTTTAAACCTTCGTCCTTGCTTTCTTGCACCTTGTGGTCGTCGAGACTCACCAAGGTCGCTGCTAGTTCTTTCTCCACCTCCTCGGGCGATCGTAGTGCCTTCGCGATGTTAGAGCGCGCCAGCAAGCTTTCCTTGGGTGTGAGGGTACTGTCTTCTTTGGTGGCGATAGCTTTGCCTCTTGCGGATTCTTCCACTTCTATTTCGACCATGTGACATGCAGCGATAGTGCATTGTTGGAAAAAGTCGCTCGGGAAGTACTCATGCAAGGAGATAGGAATGCGTGGCCCTTGTTCCATAGGCTCCTCAGCATATGTTGGCTTAGCAGCTCTTGCACTTCTTTTGGGTTTCCCATTGTTGCGGCCGTGTTTTCTTTCTTCCTTTACTTTTGGCCTTGTGGCTTGTGGCTTTGGCTTCCTTGTCTTTTTGTAGGTCATCAATGTCCATCCTTCTTCATCGTCAGTAAGCGCATTTAGGTCATCTGCCCTCAGCGATGGTTGCACAGAGGGTGTCATGTGACTTGAGTATTGAAGGGAGTGGTCGCGCGTCATTTGGAGAGGAACAAGATCGAGGGACCTAAACATGATCGTAGTAGTGTACGTTGCGGCCGTGTTTTCTAGGTCGAGTTCAATTCGCCCTTGTTGCGTTAGCTTCATGATAAGCTCCTTAAGGATGAAGCATTTGCCAACTGGATGACTTACGATACGGTGGTATTTGCAATACCTGGGATCGTTAACTCGATTCATTTCTTCAGGGCATTTGTATTCCGGTAACTCGATCACCTTCTTTTCCACCAAGTCATCTAACATTGCACCCATGTCTGAGTCGGGAAAAAGGTACGTCTTTTGCTCTAACTCCCTCAAGGTATTTTTATACCTATCTTGGGTGCGAGGAGGCTCACTTTTCTTTACCTCATTCCCTTTGCTCTTGGAAGAAATCTTGATAGGAGCAGACGAGGCCTTGCTGGGTGCAGATGAGTTCTTGATGGGAGTGAAGGAGGTCTTGATGAGGGTAGTGTTGACAGTAAAAGTTTCTTTGGCGGGCCTCTTCCCAGTCTTGTTTGTATTTAGGGTGAACACCTTATCCTTCGTAAAGTCGGTGATTAGCTCATTCTTCCCGTGATTGGCGATGCTCAGCTCCATGTCGTGGGAACAAGTTGCCAGCTCCTCAAATGTTCTCGGTTTTATGCCTTAGAGATTAAGGTTGTGAGGTTGTCGATCGCCCATACGTTGACGATGGATCCAAAAAAGTCGTCGCTAATCCAAGCCATCACTAAATGTGCTCTCGATCTTGGTCTAATTCGGTGAAGCGTGTCAAAGGGTGTAAATATGGGTGTCTTGTCTTTTCAGAGAAGAGAGGGTGAAGACTACTAGAGATAGAGGTAGAGGGGAAAGGGTTGGGATAGGAGATGATTGTAGGAGTGGATTTTTGGGTTGACAATTTTTTAATTAACTATTAAATTATTAAACCTATTCTGATTTATTTTTAATTTAATTAGACTTATGTGACACATTTATGTACCACATGAACACATAACAGATTTTTTGACTGAATTGCGACATAATGATCACATTGATTTGAGATATCTATTTCTAGAACTACATTGATCGATTTTCAATTTCAGGGACTATCTTGACAGTATGGGTCAATTTCATGGACCATTTCTGATAATAAAAAATAAAAATAAAAACGATTTGTAAGACCATTTATGTGCCACATCAGCATATAACTAAATTTTTGATAGAATTGTGACCAAATGACCATATTGATTTGCGACACCTATTTCCAGGGACTATATTGATCAATTTTTAGTTTCAGGTACCATCATGATGGTATGGGTCAATTTCAAGGACCCTTTATGATAAAAACCCTTCCAAATCGCATTTGTATTGCCCATTGGAGAGCTCAGCTTAAGCATGCAACTTCAACCTCCAAAATTGAAGAAATTGAAGGAATATTTTGAGAAAAACATGTTCATTTCAACAACATCAATAGCATGCAATTAACAATTAAAGGCGGAATCATGCAAGCATGCACTTAAAAACAAAACATAACCCATGAAATTCAAAGCCTAGTAGATTGGTGAACCTAGACTCAACTCAAAACAAAGTGAGTTGAGAAATTGATACCTTTGTAGATTCCTCTTTGCATAAGCAAAGGCTAATCACCCAAAGAGAGGGCCTTCATCTTAAATCCATGGATTTGGATGGATGAAAAGGTTTCTCCAAGTTCCCAAAATTGAGAACCTCTAAGTCTCCACCCCAAGGTTAGATTTAAGAAGAAATGAGTGACCTAGAGGAAGAGAGATTGCTAGATATTCCCCTCTAGGTGGCTGGCTCTTTTAGAGAGAAAATAGAGCTTGTGTTCTCTCCAATTTCCCCAAAAAGAACCCTAAATGAATTTTGGCTATAGTCATATTTATACCTTAATTCATTGGAGTGGCAAACTTGTAAATAAGTCCAAAACCCACTCCATCTCTAAATGGCCGGCCATTGGGATTTATTGGGCTATTTGGGCCTTTGTGAATCAGTATTCATTAAGTTGTCATACAACTTAAGTGAATGGACTTGACGTTCGAAGCCCATTGGGCCTTAAGGTCCAAAACTATCCCGAGGTCTTTAACGAACTTATTCGTTTGATTAATTAACATATTAATTAATCCTTACCATAAATAATTAAACCATTTAATTATTCTTACTCATCTCCGTTGTTTCTTCAATCCTACCTTACACGGTGTACGATCCATTAGGTTCCTTTTAGCGAGGCAGTGGGCGATTAAAACTCTTTCAAATCGATTGTGAATTGAAACTTACTTTCAATTCTCCCTTTAGTGTTTATACACGTTTAGAGCTTCCACAAACCATGAGTGACACTTAGCAGCATATCATGGTTACCCAAGCTAATCAGAAGAGGTAGAGAACCTATTCAGTTTAGGATTACAATGCAATACGGTCTTTCTCTAATACAATACTCTTGACCACATTGTTTGGTTTGATAGTTTATTCATGTCTACTATCCAATGTGATTCATGTACTTATATGATTACCTTGAATGTGATTTGGAACGCCTTCCTAAATCTCATTCATACTCTGGCCAGAGATTCTAAATCATATCATAGAGTATTCTCCCTCAAACGGTTTGAAGGTTAGAGATCCCTTGTTGCGCATTCACTTGCCTCCATGGCTAAGTGGCTTAACCTCGATGATGTCGTGGACACCCTCCTGATGGTGTGACTTTGACATAATCAAATATCAAGGACCTAACCACAAGACAACTGTGATGCCTCAGGTCAAAAGACTACTTTGCATTATCCCAACCATTAGTTCTCATGTGACACGAATATGAGAAGTCTTCGTTGATCGTGTTCAGTGAACTCATTCTCTATTAAGCACCTACGTACTTGTCTTGGTATCAGACACACCAATGACTTGAGACTAGTCACTCTCCCTAAGAGAAGACATAGTACGTACTGATCTTAACGGACTATCAATGCCCAATTGGCAATCCTATGATCAGGAACATTTAGGATATGTATACGAAAGAGAATGGTCTCTTCAGTCTAACTTCTTTAGATTACATTCTCCCAATTACATATTCCTTGGACTTATCGTTTAAGCATATAACATTTATATGAGACGGCTCAAACAATAACCTTTGCCCTTTATATATAAACTACATTAGTTTAACTTTGTGAAATGTCCGTAAAGTATCATCATATGATTGATTTTAGGGCACATTTCCAACAGAAATATCTAAATGAAATGGTCACACCCCAATTCGAAAATAGAGGTTATAATTGAAATAGGGCATGAAACACGTTTGATTCACAAACTATAATATCACAAGTAAGACATGATGGAACTAGAGTTATCTAAATTAATACTGCATTCTATTTTTTTAATATAAATTGAATTTAAAATGCTTAATTTTTACAATACGCTTTTATAGACACTATCAAACATTTATTCGTTAGTAAATATAGAAGCCAACACACACAGTACATGAATTAGTAGTATATAATACTCGCACTGTTTCAATGAAACAAGCGAGACTATATGAACTACTAACAAATGAATAGCATCCCCATATGGCCTATATAGTCATCTTAGGTCTTAGGATGGTTATGAACCGTTTGATTTGATCCCACTCGAGCCTTCTATTGGACCTTAGGTCTAAGGTGGGTAGTTGTTGATTTTAGTTACGCATTTAATCTAATTAAACCGTTATTTCCTATTGGGCGTTGGACCCAATTATTCCAATTTGAATACAATTAAACAAAAGGGAATACTTGAAATAAAGAGAAGGACTTATGCCCTTTGACATCACATTTGAACTAATCAAATTACATTCAAATCTAAACTACTTGATACCCCCACACTTAAATTTGGTCAATTTGGTCATTTTTTTTATACTTGATACCCCCACACTTAAACTAGACATTGTCCCCAAAGTCATAAAACTTAAAATAGAACTAACAAATAAACTAAAATAAATCAAAAGACTCAAAAATACAAAACTAGGCTAAAAATTCGAAACACACTTAAAATGACTCAAAATAATAAAAACAATTTAAAATAAAAACTAGGAAATTAATTAGACGGAATTTAAATTAAAAGATTAAAAACTAATAAAAATTAACTTAAATAATAATATTTAATGGGGGGGGTTTGGTTTTGAAGAAACGTAAATTAAACTTAAATAAATTATAAAATGACAAAAACATAAAATAAAAGTAAACGGATGGACGACGGATTGGCTAGAGGGTTTTTCTCCACACATGACACATAAGCAACCTAAATTGATTTTCAGTTGTTCTTTCAATAAGTTGTAAATTTCAACGCCCCAAATTAACCGTGAATTGCACTAGTTAACTTTCAGATTTTCCTTATGTTTTTGAATTGGATGATTGCATACGACAACCCAAAACATTCCCCACAAGTTCCCTACATGAATTGCATAATAGAGAAACAAGCGAGAATCATTAAGTTCTATGAAAATCATAAGTGTTGACAAAGCATTCGTAACTATGAAAAGCATGATACGTTTGCCAGGAATTTACTTAACGCGATTGTGACTAGCAACCTTCACTACTCATGAATATAAGTTCATAACGATTAGGTGAAATTCACTTATATTCTAGCATCAAATTCATGCATGTAAATTAAGTTTGCATTCTTAATCGACAAACATAAATAAGTTATTAATCAAACAGTTAAGCAAATTAAATCACAACTCAGAAATCACAACTGAAGTTACCAATTCAAATTACAAATATAATCATGGTTTTGAATTATCCTCTAGCCAAAATAAAATTAGTTACACATATTATAATTTAAAACAGAAATTAAAATCATAAGTTAAATCTGAGTTTGGGGGATTAAACCGAGAGAGGAATCCAGGGTATGTGCACTGTGTAGTTTGGCTGCCCTGTTTTCCGTCTGACTTTCTCGCACCAATAGGTGCTGCACCTCGCGCCAAGGCATTTGTGTTGGCAGCCCTTAGCTACTTGCCGCAAGTCTGATGCGCTGCCTCTGCTTTCCTCGCAGCAATTCACCCCCGTGACTTCACCGAGGGCTGCACCAAGACTGCCTTCAAGGCAGCTTCTGTTTATTTCCCCCCAAGGTTCTCCGAGACTTGGTGTCTCATCCTCCCTCCTCTCTCAAGCTGCCAAAGCCTGCGTCCCTTTATTCCTTTTTTCTTCTCTTTTCTGTGTTTGACCAACTCCGAGGAGCTCCAATGGGACGCCTCCCCCCAGCTTTCTTTTATTTTCTGTCTTTTAAAATCCAGGGCCTAGTGCTCCCCGTGCATGCTGCTCCCCTCTTTTCTAATTAAATTCCTTCTGCATTTTCTTTGACTTGTCACCCCTCTTTCCGCCTGCACCTTTCGGTGCTTTTGATATATTTATCTCCCTCTAATGCTTGCCAGCTGCAATCACAAGCATATTATATATATATTTAAATATATAAATAAATATATATATATATATATATATATAAATATATATTATTTTCTAAATGACAAGTATAACTCAACAGACAAGATAGTTTAGACGAATTTAGCACTTAAAATTTCATTTATTCTTATTTTTATTTTCTTAACTAGATAAATTCTATTAAAACACAAAAATAACGTAAATCGCTCAAAATATAACGAACTAACTAAGAAAAGACGAGTGAATTTGATATAAAAATATATATAAATATGATCCGATCAAATACCCCCACACTTAGCTTTTGCTAGTCCTCGAGCAAAACAAAGAAAACAGAAAAAGTAATAATATGAAAAACATTAGCTTCCCCCTATTTGACCCTCAGAAAAAATCATTCGAGACACAAATCATCAAGAACCATAGTTAGCACCAAATAAGCTAATCCAAGTTCATCTTCCTTATTCAAATATTAGCAGTAATCTTTAAATCATCCTTGAAGTGTAGTGTGTGAAATAGCCATGCTAATGCAATTTCAAGTTTTTATTTTTAAAATCATCATATGCAAACCAGCAACCTTCTCACGGGATATGCACTCAATCACACATGTGTTTAGTTTTAATGTGTTTCGCTCAAAGAAACAAATGTGAAAGTTCTACCATAAGCTTGCATAAAGATCACTTCTCCACAGTCATAATTGCAAAACTTAAATCAAGAGGACTTTTATTGGATGTAATGAGGCTTAGGGATAGGGCTATTGAAACGAAAGAATAGGAAAACACAAGTTCCAAGCTACATCGCAAGCGATTCTTTTGTTGAGATTTATAAGAACTTAAGCTCTCCAACGATTCTTTTAACACCTCCAATCACACCCTCAAACTGAAACTTTAAACTTTTTATTTTATTTTCTTTGAATACAATCTTTCTTTTCTTTTTCTTTTCTTCTCTTTTCTCATTTTTTTTTAAATACAAATATGAAATACCCCCACACTTATTCTTTTGCCAAACTCATTCCAAATACTTCACAAACATTTCTCATAAGACAATCTCAAATTGCTCGCTTGGAAAGGGTAAGGAAACATGTTTTGAGGTATAAGGGTAGACATATCTGGTGATAAGAAATAAACGGCTCAACAAAACGGCTCAAATAGGCAATCTAATGATATCATTTTTTTTTTCTTTGGGAAATAAGGTTATTTGGGCCATGGTGGTGAACCTAATGCCTCTATCATTTTCAAGTTCATGCAATCAATGACAAATATTTCAAAAGATCGTTACGCAAGTTCTAGAGATGCATCTCACATAAGTTCATCACACATGAAAGAATAGGAGTGTATGAAAAATGCACACACTTTCAATAGGCTCAAAAACTCACATAGGATGTATATGGTCACTAAATTCACATATGAAGCTTTAAGTCATGCTTTAGTTTCACATCAACAAGGCTATGTGCATTTGGTTTTTCAAAGATGATCAAACATGTACAATACTAACAAGAGAACAAGGAATTTCATAAAACACATGTTAACTAAGTTCTTGATAATCATGGTTCAAATTTCTTCCAGTTATATCATTGGGTCGGGAAACTAATAAAAATCTAATTTAAAACCATAAGGAAAACAAGACAATATTTTTGGATTTTTTTTTAAATTTTTCGAGAAAAATTAAATAAAACACAAAACTCCGAAAAAAATTAAGTAAAACACAAAGCTAATTAAGAAAACAAAAAGCAATAACATGGACACAAATGAAACCAGTTCAAAGTCGAAGGTACAAAAATTTTCAATTTGGTCATTTTTTTTATACTTGATACCCCCACACTTAAACTAGACATTGTCCCCAAAGTCATAAAACAAAAATATGCAAATAAAAATAAAATGAATAAATAATACGAAACAAAATAAATAAAAGGGACTGAAAACTTCTCTAATTTGCAGAAAACCAAGCGATGACCCCCAAGCTTAAATTTTGCAATCAACTTCAAGGGAGAAAATAACCAAACGTTCCTGCAAAGAAAAGAAATAAATCAGTTAAGCACGCAAGAAAATATAGAAAATGCAAACGAAAATTGAAAATGAAAATAAAAGATAATGAAAAGAACTAATAGGTGGTCATTGGTCATGACTGTTGATTTTCCACAGCTTTCATCTTGAACTGGATGGGCCTCCTTCTTGCAAGTGCTCCTCAGCTTAGTTGAGGATGAATCAGCACGTGTCTCCACATGCTTCAAGTAGTCTGGTCTCCACGCAGGTGTGGCATCTTCTTGAACTCTTGGATCAACCCAGACTCATCTGCTCTTGGGTACACCTCAGACTCCTCCTGCTTCGTCTGTGAAGTACTTTTGTTTTTGAAGAAGTACCTCAACACAGGTTTATTTTTGAAGTGGGTTGGGAGGGGTCTGAGATGAGTACTCGAGAGCAAGACTAGGTAAGCAATCAGGATCTCACTTTCTCCATGTTCTTCAGATGAAAGTGAGGAGAAAGCGTAATATGAGATACTTTTGCTTTTAACCTTTTTAATATGAAATACTTTTGCTCTGGAAGGTTTGTTTTCTGGGGTGATCCAAGGGATGAAGAACACTGAATAACTCGAAAGCTTTCTTTGGGAAGACATTATCGGAGATGAAGAGAGGTTAAGAGGTTTAGAGGTGGAGAGGGTGTGAAGTTGAGAGGTTGAGAGGGTGTGAAGGTGTGCCTTTGATGTGGAAGGCGAAGGTCGACTTTATAGAAATTTTCCTTCACAACCGGAACTGTTCCCTCACTATTTGTCGGCAGCCGGTGGATGGATGAACAGTGCCCGTTACGCGCTTTCTGACAACGCGTCCGTAATTTCCGCGAAGCTGACTGCGCATACGACGAGTGACGACAAATTGGAATGATGATCTTTTGAAAACCGGGGTTCAAAACCGGGTGCGGCTCGTGGTTTTCGCAACGTTCCACGCTGCACGTCATGAGTGACGACACATCCGGACAAACCGACCCACGTGATTGCTGAGTCAAGCCCAGCTTTTGAGAAAGGAAACGGCTTTTTTGAGAAAGGAGCGTCGAGCTTTTCCGAATTGCGTGAGGACGCGTCTTCAACCTCAGAGGAGCGCCTCTCTTTGATTTGCTTCTTTTTATAGAGGCGCTAATTCTGCTTCACATCACACTTGAACTCCCTTCCTCAAACACTTCTGCACTCATACTCCTCACTCATAATCTTACTCCCTCTGCTCTCTTCCTGCACTTCTGCACTTTTAATCTTTCCGATCTCTTGTTCCGCTTCAGCAATCTTAATTTTTCCGACTCTTTTCTTCCTCAACCCTCTCTAAAAATGTCTTGCCCTTCCGACCGTCGCCTAAACTTGAATGTCGGGGAAGACGATGACTCGTCTTCTCCGAACAACATTTGGAATCCGTCCTTCATATCCCCAAATGGTCCTCTTACAGTCGGGGACACAATGATGAGGAACGATATAACCGCAACGGTGGTTGCAAGAAACCTTCTTACTCCCAGAGACACTAGGTTGCTGTCTATGCGGTCAGACGAGCTGGCTGTTCAGGACTCACTGGCTCTCAGTGTCCAGTGTGCAGGCTCAGTTTCAAACATGGGTCAGCGCCTGCTTGCAAGATCTCGTCAGGTGGAGTCGCTAATGGCGAAGGTGGTCAGTCTTCGGCAAGAAGTCAGAGGACTCAGGCACGAGAACAAGGAGTTGCACATGCTCGCAACTAGCTACTCGACCAGCATGAAGAGGAAGCTGGACCAACTGCAGGAGTCGGACGGTCGGATTCAGAGCGATCATGAGCGGTTCATGGCGTTACTCCCGCGGTTTATGTTGCCTTCGTCCTCTGGAGCAGCACCAAGCGTTCCGGCTCCGGAGATTCCAACTCTGGCTCTTCGTCTTCCCGGAGCTCCGTCAACCTCTGAGGCGCCACCTAACCAAAACCAATGATTGCTATTAGTTTTTCGTATTATTGTAATTTTTTTTTATGCTTTTAATGTTTATTTAACTAAATATATATATATATATATATATTACTAATATTATTATTAATTTTTTTTTTTTTTTTTTTAGGTTTATTTTAAGCAAGGTAAAATATGTAATGTAAAATAAGTAAATTAATGCAAAAAGACTTTATTTACTCGCACTTAAAATAAACAAGGCCCTAAATTTATTTAATCTCAAACTAAATAAAAATCAACCAAATAACACAACTAACTAAGCGAAACAAAATGAAAGTAAAAGCAATAAAGAAGAAGGTTAAGAAATGCAAATCTGGTTGCTTGGGTTGCCTCCCAAGAAGCGCTTGCTTTAACGTCTTTAGCCGGACGATTCTTTCCTTATCCTCCCCTCGGCTCTAAAGCATGGAATTTATCTTTTAATGGGAGGTGATACTTGAAATGATTCGGCAATGGCATTAATTCAAGAGTGGGCGCCTGAATCATTAAAATGAGAAAAATGTTAGTATAAAATAAAATAAAAATTAAAATTGGAGAAGATGGCTTACTGTCTTTCTCCGAAACAAACTCAATGACAAAAACCACGTTTTTGGATATTTCCGGGATTTTGAACTGGGCCAAATTGATTATGATGGTTGTGGCCTGTCCCGTGTCATCAAACTCAATTTCTTGGGCCTTTGTTTCCTGCACAGCCTCATTGATGTATTCTTGATGTTGCCCAACCACTTCGATATCTTGAACCATTGGAAGAGCGTCCACAATGTCTTTTTCACTATCTTCGAAATTTGGAATTAAAATTCTGCAAGGAAAAAGAACATTTGGTGGAAAAATATCAGAATGAATTGAACTTGGAACAACCTCACCATAGTTGGACGACATAGGGACTTGAGGGGTTTGAGACAAGAATTCGTCTAAACTGCCCAAGTCGTCCTCCTCATATTCTGCTTGCAGCGGCAATTCATCCAAGTTCGGGCTGAGTTTGAACGGTTCTAGGACAGCCTCATTCTCCATATCACCTTCCAAAGTGATGGCTTCTTCATTTTCAACTTCTGCCTTTGAATTTGCAATGGTGGAGTTGGAGAATTCACTTTGATCTTGAATCTGTGCCATGATCTCCATAATCTCCCCAACTTGCCTTTCCAATTCATCCACCTTATTGGTCCGGTCTTGCATCTCCTGGATTCGATTTTCCACTCCCTGATTCAAAGAGGAGAGTAACTTATTAAACGTATCATTATCCATAGATGTACCTGAATCGAATTGGGCATATTCTTGTGGTGGCTGTGACAGTTGACATGGCCATTGATAGGACTCTTCTGAAGGCTGCAATTGTTCTTCTCTTTGTGAGCCCTGCGTTAAAGAAATTAGTCCTTCAAGAATTTCATTATAATTAACGGGCATACTTGAATTTGATTGGAATTGTTGTGGGGGATGCTGTGGTGGCTGCATAGGTCTGGAATAGAACTCGTCTTGCTGCCAATATCCACTTTGTTGAAATTGCTGAGGTTCATCCCACATTTGATTTGAATAATCCCTCCAATTTGAATTGCAAGCGTTGGAATACATGTTGCCCCTTGATTGGCTGTGGCTTTGATATCCCCAATCATCGTCATATGCCGAAAATTGAGGATATTGCTGAGTTTGATATCCTTGCCCATAGGGCACATCAAGTGTAGGGACACTTGGCATTGAGGTCTGTTCGGCATTATCAGTCAATTGAGCAGTAAGCTGCGCCAATTGAGCTTGAATATTAGCAAAATCCATTTCTTGCTCCAATTAGTGCCTAAAATTAAAGAAAGAAAAATAAATCAAATATCAAAAGTAAAATACACAAACACAAAAACAAACAAAAACACAAACAAACAAACAAACAAAAATTAAACACAAACAAAAAAATAAAGGGATTAGCAAAGTTACTAATCCCCGGCAACGGCGCCAAAAATTTGATGCGAGAATTAACTCGACACAAATTAAACCCTCTTTTTGAAAGATGTAGTATAGATGTAAGTAGGGTATCGTTCTAGGCCGGGGATTAGGAGGGCTTGCTAAAACCTCTATTTTAATTTAAAAACGTAAAAACAAAGTTTAAAACACTAAACTAAAATAAAAACACTTAACTAAAATAAAACTTAAAATAGAACTAACAAATAAACTAAAATAAATCAAAAGACTCAAAAATACAAAACTAGGCTAAAAATTCGAAACACACTTAAAATGACTCAAAATAATAAAAACAATTTAAAATAAAAACTAGGAAATTAATTAGACGGAATTTAAATTAAAAGATTAAAAACTAATAAAAATTAACTTAAATAATAATATTTAATGGGGGGGGTTTGGTTTTGAAGAAACGTAAATTAAACTTAAATAAATTATAAAATGACAAAAACATAAAATAAAAGTAAACGGATGGACGACGGATTGGCTAGAGGGTTTTTCTCCACACATGACACATAAGCAACCTAAATTGATTTTCAGTTGTTCTTTCAATAAGTTGTAAATTTCAACGCCCCAAATTAACCGTGAATTGCACTAGTTAACTTTCAGATTTTCCTTATGTTTTTGAATTGGATGATTGCATACGACAACCCAAAACATTCCCCACAAGTTCCCTACATGAATTGCATAATAGAGAAACAAGCGAGAATCATTAAGTTCTATGAAAATCATAAGTGTTGACAAAGCATTCGTAACTATGAAAAGCATGATACGTTTGCCAGGAATTTACTTAACGCGATTGTGACTAGCAACCTTCACTACTCATGAATATAAGTTCATAACGATTAGGTGAAATTCACTTATATTCTAGCATCAAATTCATGCATGTAAATTAAGTTTGCATTCTTAATCGACAAACATAAATAAGTTATTAATCAAACAGTTAAGCAAATTAAATCACAACTCAGAAATCACAACTGAAGTTACCAATTCAAATTACAAATATAATCATGGTTTTGAATTATCCTCTAGCCAAAATAAAATTAGTTACACATATTATAATTTAAAACAGAAATTAAAATCATAAGTTAAATCTGAGTTTGGGGGATTAAACCGAGAGAGGAATCCAGGGTATGTGCACTGTGTAGTTTGGCTGCCCTGTTTTCCGTCTGACTTTCTCGCACCAATAGGTGCTGCACCTCGCGCCAAGGCATTTGTGTTGGCAGCCCTTAGCTACTTGCCGCAAGTCTGATGCGCTGCCTCTGCTTTCCTCGCAGCAATTCACCCCCGTGACTTCACCGAGGGCTGCACCAAGACTGCCTTCAAGGCAGCTTCTGTTTATTTCCCCCCAAGGTTCTCCGAGACTTGGTGTCTCATCCTCCCTCCTCTCTCAAGCTGCCAAAGCCTGCGTCCCTTTATTCCTTTTTTCTTCTCTTTTCTGTGTTTGACCAACTCCGAGGAGCTCCAATGGGACGCCTCCCCCCAGCTTTCTTTTATTTTCTGTCTTTTAAAATCCAGGGCCTAGTGCTCCCCGTGCATGCTGCTCCCCTCTTTTCTAATTAAATTCCTTCTGCATTTTCTTTGACTTGTCACCCCTCTTTCCGCCTGCACCTTTCGGTGCTTTTGATATATTTATCTCCCTCTAATGCTTGCCAGCTGCAATCACAAGCATATTATATATATATATTTAAATATATAAATAAATATATATATATATATATAAATATATATTATTTTCTAAATGACAAGTATAACTCAACAGACAAGATAGTTTAGACGAATTTAGCACTTAAAATTTCATTTATTCTTATTTTTATTTTCTTAACTAGATAAATTCTATTAAAACACAAAAATAACGTAAATCGCTCAAAATATAACGAACTAACTAAGAAAAGACGAGTGAATTTGATATAAAAATATATATAAATATGATCCGATCAAAATTATACCTTTGTAGATTCCTCTTTGCATAAGCAAAGGCTAATCACCCAAAGAGAGGGCCTTCATTCCTTGCATATTAAATCTATGGATTTGGATGGAAGAATAGGTTCTCTAAGTTCCCAAAATTGAGAACCTCTAAGTTTCTACACCAAGGTTAGATTTAAGAAGAAATGAGTGACCTTAGAGGAGTAGGATTGCTAGATAATCCCTCCAAGGGGGCCGGCCATTTTTAGAGAGAAAGGAGTTTGTGTTTTCTCCAATTTCCCCAAAAACAACCCTTAATGAATTTTGGCTATAAAGTCATATTTATACCTTAATTCATTTGAGTGGCAAACTTGTAAATAAGTCCAAGTTTGCTACCCTTCATTAAATGGCCGGCCTTAGGGATTAATTGGGCTATTTGGGCCTTTGTGAATCATTATTCATTAAGTTGTCATACAACTTAAGTTAATGGACTTGACGTTCGAAGCCCATTGGGCCTTAAGGTCCAAAACTATCCCGAAGTCTTTAACGAACTTATTCGTTTGATTAATTAACATATTAATTAATCCTTGCCATAAATAATTAAACCATTTAATTATTCTTACTCATCTCCGTTGAATCTTCAATCTTTACCTTACACGGTGTAGGATCCATTAAGTTCCTTTTAGCGAGGCAGTGGGCGATTCAAACTCTTTTAAATCGATTGTGAATTGAAACTTCTTTCAATTCTCCCTTTAGTGATTACACACGTTTAGGGCTTCCACAAACCATGAGTGACACCTAGCAGCATATCATGGTTACCCAAGCTAATCAGAAGAGGTAGAGAACCTATTCAGTTTAGGATTGCAAATGCAATACGGTCCTTCTCTAATACAATACTCTTGACCACATTGTTTGGCTTGATAGTTTATTCATGTCTACTATCCAATGTGAATCTCGTGCTTATATGATTCCCTTGAATGTGATTTGGAACACATTCCTAAATCTCATTCATACTCTGATCAGAGATTTTAATCATAACATAGAGTATTCTCCCTCAAACGGTTTGAAGGTTAGAGATCCCTTGTTGCGCATTCACTTGCCTCCATAGCTAAGTGGCTTAACCCCGACGACGCCGTGGACACCCACTATGTGGAGTGACGTTTGACATAATCAAAGATTAAGTACCTAACCACAAGACAACTATGATGCCTCAGGTCAAAGGACTAATTTGCATTATCCTAACCATGAGTTCTCATGTGACATGAGTATGAGAACTCCTCGTTGATCGTGTTCAGTGAACTCATTCTCTATTGAGCACCTACATGCTTGTCTTGGTGTCACTCACACCAATGACTTGAGACTAGTCACTCTCCCTGAGAGAAGACATAGCACATACTGATCTTAACGGACTGCCAATGCCCAATTGGCAATTCTATGATCAAGAACGTTTAGGATGTGTCTACGAAAGAATGGTCTCATGAATCTAACTTCTTTAGATCGCATTCTCCCAATCACATATTCCTTGGACTTATTGTTCAAGCATATAACATTTATATGAGACGGCTTAAAACAATAATCTTTGCCCTTCTATTAAACTAGATTAGTTTAACATGTGAAATGTCCGTAAAGTATCATCATATGATTGGTTTTCGGGCACATTTCCAACAAATATAATTGAATAAAAGTCCTAAAATTACCCTACTTTATAGGGTGGCCAGTTTTTGGGTGAGTGATGGTGTGTGTGATTAGTTTTGATTGAATATTTTAAATTTGATAAAGTGATTAGTAAAGTGATAGGTAAGATGATGAGAGAATAGTGTGAGTGAATAGTGAAAAGTATCAATCACCTTACATCATCAATCACAAACAAAAAATCAAACAAATCGAAAGGAAATTTTGAATAAGAAACCCCCAAACATTGTTCTTGTTATGAACATAAAGAACACAACAAGAACAATGAAGAACATTCCTTAAAAAACTCATAAGAGCTCCTTGAACATTTTTCAATCAAACAAACCCAAAAACTCTCAAATAAAAGGGGACAACAATCTAGGATTCTTAGGAGTTCCTTTTGTCACTTTAAATCCCATTTAGCAAGACAACAAAGAACACAAAAATCCCCTAACAACATTTTTGGCCGAACCACCATTTCATACAAGCCCAAATTTTAGTTCCAATATTCATGCATATTTGAACAACATCTACAACATTTAAGATGCCCAATTTTCAAGTAAAATATATATCCAAAAAGCAATAATAAAGCTTATAACATTTACAATATTTAAATCACAAACCATGAAAAACACAAAACCCAAAATGATTCACCATACACTAGACTCTATAAACCCAAAATGATTCACCTCTGATACTAAATGAAGGAAAATTTTTGTCCAAGCTAAGAACATTTGAGCATACAAGTATACATATAACACTTTAAAGTAAGCATGCACTAAAAAATAATTCTATAAACCCATGACTTTCAAAGCCTAGTGAATGGTGAACCAAATGACTCTTTAATGAATTAAAAAGAAGAGAGAGTTTGAGTTACATTACCTTTGAAGCTCATCCTTGTTTACAGAAGGGATTCACCCAAGTGGATGCCTTCAAGTCACCTCATTTGCTCCTTGGATATTTCCTTGTGAATTGCGTTCTTCTCTCTCTGGATGGTTGCTTCTTTGCTTCTCCTTTGCTCATTGAAGATGTGAGGAAAGGAATCTCCAAAACCCTAAAAGTTTGGTGTCTCTAAGTCTCCACACTAAGGATGTAGCTTGAAAAGAAGATGCATGACTAGAAAGAGGCAAGATTGCTAGCTAACCTCTCCCTAGTGTGGCCGGCCTCCTTAGAAGACAAAGAGAGAAGTTTTTTTTTTAATTATTTTTTTTGCCTCAAAGGAACCTTGATGAAGGAAATGCTATATAAGTCACTTTTAAACATCCCTTTATTTAAGTGCAAACTTGCAAACAAGCCACTACCCTTAGCATGGCCGGCCTCCCCTTTCTAGTTTGGTTTTCTCATTTTCATTTAGTTGCCATACAACCAAACTGAATATGCATTGTGGACTAAAACCCTTTTGGACCCTGAAACTTGAAACTAACTTAAAGGCCCAATACAAACCTTTCGCATAATTAATCAATCTTAATCATTCTCAATTAAACTATTTAATTGATTATCCATCTCATTTATAGTTCTTTAGGTTCATCATTACACGGTGTACGATCCAAGGTTCCATTAGCGAGGCAGTGGGCCATTGTTACTCTTAACTATTGATTTTGAATTGAAACCATATTTCAATTCTCCCTTTGATGAAGATTAGTGTTTACTAATCTTCAATGCTTCCACAAACCATGAGTGACACCTAGCAGTCCTGGCTACCCAAACTAAGCAGAAGTGGTTGGAGAACATATCCAGTTTTAACTACAATGCAATACGGTCTTTCTCTAATACAATACTCTTGATCACATTGTTCAAGTGATAGTTGGTTTCATGTCTACTATCTAATTTGATACTTCTCTATATGATTCAATTGAATATGGTTTGGAACATTCTTCCTAAGTCATATTTATATGCTTTGACTAAGACTTCCAAATCATATCTTAGAGATCTCTCGTTATGCAGTCACATGCCCATATGACTAGATAGCTTAACCCCAACAATGCAGTGAAAACTCTCAATGGAATGCATTTGACATGGTCAAAGATCAACAACCTAACCATCAGACAACTATGATGCCTCAGGTCAAATAACTACTTGGCATATTGCAACTGATGAGTTCTTACATGACATGTATGTTCGAACTCGCATTCGATTGTTTTTCAGTGTACACGAGCACCTATGTGTTTATCTTAGTGTCCAACACTAAATGATTTAAAACTAGCCATACTCACACTTGAGTCAACATAACACATGCTAACCTTAACAAATTGTCAATGCCCAATTGCCAATCCTATGACTAGCAACGTTTTATAAATGAACATAAAAGAAAGGTCTCATTAATCTAACTTACTTAGATCAGTTCTCTCTTAGATTGAATACATTCCTTAGATTTCCCTATTGCTTAAACACATGATATAATAAATAGTGATTAACAATAAGCTTTGCTCTTTATTAAACAAATAAGTGTTTAACAAAATGAGTATTCCAAAAGCTATTACATCAAATGAGTGGTTTTATGGGCATACTTCCAACATTCACCTCATGTAAGTACATATCTTATTTGGCATCTAGAGAATATTGCCTCACAATGATATGATATTGGCTCCACTGCACTTAGTTAAGTCATTCGCACCATGAAAATTTGTGTAGCGGTTCAAGAACGACCGCACAATGATATGATATTAATTGTTCTTGTTGCCTACTTTCACAACATCATGTCTGCGTATAGAACTTCTCCTGAGTATTAGCACATACTTTGTACTCCCCCATGATAAGGTGAAGTCGGTGTATGAGTCACAGATGATCAGAGCCTACCAAGGTGGAAGACCATGAAAAAGCGTTCAAAGCACTCTCACACTTGTCAACTTAATATTGCTTTGGTTAAGGGTTTTAGGTATCATCACAAATAAGCATGCATCTTAATCACATTAAAACAATTTGGTCCTATTTAAACTATTTGTCCATGTGATTGATTTAGTAGCATATGATACTCCCACTATGCTTATAAAACGTCTTTGAAGCAAGAGTCTATGGTACTACTAACATAAGCTTTGCATTCATCAATGGACTATATAGTTACCTTAGGGTTTTAGGATGACTATGAACCTTTGATTTGATCCAACACAAGCATAGTGTTGGATCTCAGTCTAGGGATGGTGATTGATTTTAGTTATGCGTTTAATCATATTAAGGTGTGTTTCATAGTGGGCGTTGGACCCAACTACCTCTAACTTCGTGCATATCAAATAAAATGACACACCTCGACCAAAAATTTGAAGGAATTTATGAGATTCATTAGGGATTTCATTTGACTAGCATGCATATACAAATCAAATATATATATATATATATATATATATATATATATATATATATATATATATATATATACGAAAACAGCGGAAGCATGTTAACAATTAAAATTAAAGCTCTAGTCATTTAAATCCCCTTCAAGATGCATAGGTTTATGTAAGATGCATCACAAATTATTTTATTGAAGAACAAAGTTAAGGAGTAGTTTTGTACCTCTTGATCTACTCTTAAGACCAAGGATGGACCACCTCCAAGACTTTTGCTCCTCAAAATCATTAAGCCTAGCTTTCCTCCTTGCCTCCTCCACTTTGTATGTTTAAGTGCTCCAAGGTTCTCTTAGAGTTTTCAAGAAGAAAACCTCTAAAGATCCTCACCCACTAGTGTAGTGAGAAGGATGAAGGAATAACCTAAGGGGGGATTAGATGATTAGCTATAAATCCCCAAAGGTGGCCGGCCCTTGTTGGTGTTCTAGAGAGATATTTTCTTTTTCTCTAAATTGTTTTGAACACACAAAAACCCTAAGTGAGATATTTCCTATAATGTTGTATTTATAGACAAAAGGAAACAAGTCAACATTTGACTTCCTCACCTCCTCAAAGTGGCCGGCCTTTAGTGTGGATATTTGGGCTTTGGGCTTTTATTATTTCAAGTCATCCAATGCTTGAATAAAGGCCCAATGGGTTTAGGCCCAATGGGCCCAAATAAACCCGAATGTTTCTTTAATCCCAAAACGATCTTTTATCGCTTTTATGATTTCGTTAGACTTTCTAAATTAATCACCACACCTAATTAATCCAATTAATTATTTCCATCATCCATTGATTACTCACTACAAGAGTGTATTGGTGAACAATCTTTTAGGTTCTAATTAGCAAGGCAGTGAGATGATTGTCATCAATCCAATTGATTTAATTCAATCACTTGTTGAATTAAAACTTACTTTTAATTCACGTTCTCCTTTGACGATTACAATTAATCATCTAGAAGAACTCACAAGCCATGAGTGACATCTAAACATATGTCATGGCTACCCAAGCTAATGTAGAAGTTATTCAAAGAACCTATTCAGTTGGAATTACAATGCAATTCGATCCTTCTCTAATACAATACTCTTAACCACATCACTAGGGTATGGATGTACTATGTCAAACCCCTAATGTGATTATGCATTCATATATGATTCATTTGAGTCATATAGGAATGCTTTCCTTTTCTACACTCGATACTTCGGCCAAAGATTCCCAAATCATATCTTAGAGTATTCATCCTCTCTTAACGAGGATTAGAGATCCCTTGTTGACCATTCACATGCCTACATGTTTAGATAGCTTGACCCCAAGAATGCTGTGGACTCTCCAAATGGAATGCCATTTGACATGGTCAAAGATCAAGGATCTAACCATTAGACATCTATGATGTCTCAGGTCAAAGGATTAGTTACATTATTCCAACTATCAGAGTTACTTGCTTGACATGTGAGTAGACCTTCATGCAAGTACTCTCGTTCGATTGTGTTCAGTGAACTCATTCCCTTAATGAGCACCTACATACTTGTCTTAGTGTCACTACACGAATGGGATGAGACTTTCCATCCTTCCATTTTGAAGTGGACACAGTATGTACTGATCTATGCATTGTCAGTATCCCTCTGACAATCCTATGACCAAGAACTTTCTGGACATGATGGTTATGTGAAGAAGATCTCTGTAGTCTAACATCATTAGATTACTTCTTCCATCGATCCATTGTCCATGGATTCACTATTTAGGACATATTTCATTTATTGAAATATTCCTAGTTAGTATCTTTGCCTTCCGATGTGTAATAGTCATATATACACATCAATATAATGTCCTGAAAGATTTCTTCCAAAGATTGACTTTCAGGGCATACTTCCAACAAAATTAAGGCATGATGGCAGTCACGTGAGGGTGACATAGCCATGTACGCAGTGCTGAAGTGATAGTGATATGAAAATGTGACTAAATAAAAACCGAAACCAACTAAGTTATGCTAGAGTAATATATAAGTATGTGGTAGTGTGTAAGTAGTGATACAGACGTTCAGAGTGTAGGTAACCTAGGTCTAGTTCAGCAGGCTAAGCATTAATTATACAAGACAATGAAAGAAAGTTCCTACATTTATTGCAGGGCTATCAGAACCGTTGTAGAGTCCTCGTGAGCCACTAATACCAACAACTAGCTAGAACTTAGAGGGGCGCAAAACAAAAAACATGAGTGAGCAAAAACAAAGTTTTAAGAACACATTTCTTTTTCTGAACATATAACACCTCACCATAAAACCCGTATAATTTTTCCAAAAAATAATACTATATACGTACTCGAAATCATACTCGATAACAGTGGAAAACCAGAATATGCCATGCCAAGTATCTCAAAAACAAATATGTAAGCCAGGTGATGTAAATTAATATAAAAGTGATGTGTCAGCCGGAGTCACCTAACGTGACCTGTACGCTGAATCTATAGCTCATTTACCAAATCCTGTACACGAGTTGGAACCACCAAATGTAGTATGTACGACAGGCTGGGTGTAAATAGATACGTTCAAGTGCTACGATCACATGAAGGCTGTGCAAAGTATTGCAAGTCACCTACGAGTCAGAACCACCTAATGTGGTTTGTACGACGGGCTGACACCTGCCTTGGATCCAAGGTGAACGTATGGTGCGGGAGGTCAACGATCACGTGAAGGCTAGGCCCTGGCCCCAGGCAGAGCATTAACACCAAGGTGCAGGATAAAGAGCACTAAATGTATCTAAATACAACCATACACACTGCAATCTCTATCATCAATATATACTCACCTAAAGCTTACTTATGCATCCACAGCGTCATGTAATATTATGCATGTCGATACTAATGCATATACTAAAATATGATGCAATTGACATGGCGTTTAAAACGTAAAACCATTTAAAACAATTTTTGGGAAATGTAAAGCATAAATACGTATATATAGAAAACTCAAAAGCCCACTCACTAGTATGTAGTAGGGTCGTAGCCCCCGAGTCTTGCTTGTCCTCCGAAAATGTCTCACCTATATGTGAAACAACTGATTAAACATTAATTACTAAGCAAACTTACAAAATCTTGGATTAACTTCTCATACGTTGCTCAATTGAGGTATTTGAATATATCATCGTGGCCTACAAAACACCACTAGCATCCCTATATTTTTAGAATAATTTTCTGATGTCCCACCCACCGGCCACGTGTAGGCACGTGCCTGGCACGGTGGACGGAAAACCTAACGCTATTAGGGAATATTTCGTTAAATTTTAAAATATTTTGTTATCTTTACCTAACGCCATTAATATATTCCGTCAAAGTTGACGAAATATTCCCTTTCTCCGATGGTTCGCCAGATTCCGAAGCCGACCACCGCTGCGTCGCCGGAAACTAGAAAAACTTAAAACCTTAGTATCTCCGTCAATTTTCAATCAAACTTCACAAATTTTATATCAAATTGAAGCTCCCAACAAGGAGAACATGACCTTACCAATTTGGAGCCTTAAATCTAACAGGAAATTGTCAGAATAAACTTTGATATTCCAGCTATCACTGTAACTTGCTAAACCCGAGTGCCTCGATGTCCAAACTCCTCTAAAACTAGTCTAGGGTTCCTATTAAGTTGATTAGGAACCTTTTCAAGCCTTAAAACCTTGTAAAATCTCGACGATCATGTCGGAACAAAAACCACCTCACCGAAGCTCGTGGGTTCTCGGGTTCCCGTGAACTATTCTCCATCCTAAAGGTGTCGATGGACTCGTGAAGTCACGAGGAATACAAAGGTGATGTCAATAAGGTTGATCCACGTTGTTTTGATAGTGTTTGAGGGTTAAAGGAATCAGGGTGTACAGACAATAAGGAAAGGTCGAGAAAGGAGAGAGAGAATAAGGTGTGTGTGTGTGTGTGTGTGTGGCCACGGGATTGGCCAAAAATAACATTAAGGATTCCCCATAGGGCAGCCATGTGAGGAAAATGGAGATAGGGAAAGTCCAAGTGGCCTAAAAACCTGACTCAACCCAATTCTGATTGGGCCCCAAGAAAACAAGAATAATTGTTATTGGTTTGAACCTTATTTTCCTATTTGATCCAATTAAGTTCTAATGTTCGTAACTTTTTCTTTACGAACCCGATTTGCTCCGAATTCGCGTCAATGCACTCATGACGACGCATATTATTTAAGTTCGTCAGCGAGAAGAATAATTTAAAATGCATGTCCACGTAACTAAGCCTTGAGGACAATTTTGTCATTTAACATACTCAGGGATAAAATATATACGTTAATTCGGGACGGGCTGTTACATAAGACATAAGAGGAGTACTTATAAAGTAAAGAGAAACTTATACTCTTTTACAACATTTGATTGAATCAAATTACAACCAAAATCTAATCTACACATTACCATGGTTTAAACAAGTTTAAAAGACGACCTATCACATAGCTTAATTATCGTAGGCTTAGGTTCATAATCACCATTTATTTAATGAATTAACATTTTAACAAATTAAACTAGAATGCAACAATGTCATTTGATTTTTGTATCCATAGAATTGATTTAAATAGAGCTAAATGAAATGAAAATTTAATTCTCATTTAAAGAGACAAAATTATTTTGTTCCCAACCTAATTTGGGCCAAAATGCAATAACCTCAACTTTTGGGTTATAAATGCAAAACACTACCTTTTGGGGTCGCCTAGTAAAATTACAAAAGTCCACTACTTCATGTAATTACAATTAGAATAAGAAAATCTCAACAATTACAAAAACTTCATTAAAGGAGCAAAACCATTTGTCCTTTAGTGATTTTGGGCATTTATGAAAAAAACATAAACTTTTGGGTCAAAGTGTAGTTACACAAAAGTATCAAAACTTTATATAATTGCATAAAAACCTCAAAAGTATCCTACTTGTAGGATGGCTGGTTTTGGTGAGAGGGCTGGTGTCAAAAAATCTTTTTGTAAGTTTCATAAAATAAACAAAAGTGATAGGTAAGGTGATGATGTGAATAGTGAAGTGAATATTGATAAATAATGCCAATCAATTTACATCAACTATTACAAACAAATTTTAAAACAATTTTGAATCAAAAACCCAAATCTTTATGTTCTTGTTATAAACATGAAGAACACAACAAGAACATTGAAGAATATCCATGAAACCCATAAGAGCTCCATCAATATTTTTCAACCAAAGACACCCCAAAACCTCTCAAACTTAGAGAAAATATATAACATATTAACATACTAGGGTACTTAGAGGTTCCTAATTACTAGTCCTCGAGAAAGACTATAACTAAAAACACACAAAAATAATAAAATCTAACTATACCACTTTCGCTGGCTAAACGATTGCACTGAGCATGTGCAACAAGCCTTTAAACCTCTAGGTGTCCCTAGTCGGAGGAGTTGTGTCCCCTGAGGGTTTACAGTGATGACACCCACAAACATCTACAGACTCTGCAAACAAATTGGTTAAAGCATACTTTAAACAAACTAATAAGAATCAATAAAAAGCTTAGTCATACATTCAAACCAAAAGTCTGCCACTTCAAAGAATCGTATTATGTGTAAAGTGTAAAAATATTACTTTATGACTCATGACTTCAAAGACACCATACTCAAATGCCAAAGATAGAATTCGCCTCAACTCTAGTCCTCACAGATATCACTCACATTTTCACTCAGTTCCTAAAGTGTAGTCCCTCCACAAACACATGTAAGTGAAATTATGTAAAAGGGATTCAAAAAATTCTCACATATGAAATATGAAATAAAAGCACAATTTCTGAACAGATCTCATGAAAGGAATCAAATACGAAGAATATGGATAACACGCGTACTTACTAGCACCTATGAATACATCCCCAAAGATCAGCTAGGTCTTTCATAAGGTTGTAATGTAAGGCTTAGGCTATGGGCTATGAAAGAAAGGAGAGGAAATACTAGAGCTTGGGACATACTAAAGTGTCTTTGTTATGAAATAAGCAAGCTCTTCACTTGAATTGGTCTTTGTTATTTGTTCTTGGCGTCCATGATCCATGTGTGTGATAGTGAAGGATTTGGAAATTGTATCTTCTTTATTCATTTTTCTTTTCTTTTCTTTTCTTTTCATCTCTTTTTCTTTGAAACTTTTTTTTCTTGTTTTGCAATTCCAGCATATGTTACCTCGGTACATGCCACGTTCTTAATCTAGAGCTTAATCTATATGTGTCTTCATCACTTTAGTATTCCCCAAACTATAAGGTATGGATGTAATGGGCTAAGATGGGTAGAGTTTGGTGTGGGTGATGAAAGAACTAGGCTAAACGTGTTTGGCTGCAACAAGGGTGAATGGAGCACACAGAGGGATGGGAATTAGGCCTTTTAGTGGTTAAAACATGCATAGCCTAACATCGTCTCAATGAGTTCATTCATAGGTGATAATAAGCACATGGTATATGCAACATAGGATTATTCTTAGCATTCAATCAAAGAGAAATAATGAGATCATTTAAATTGAAATTAAAAGAAAAAGATAGGAGCAGAAATACTTTAAACCGTCTCAAAGAAGCAAAGAGGCTCAAAATAACTCACTAGGGTAGTCTCCACTATTCTTCTTCCAAGATTTGAGCATGGTACTTTAACCATCATAATTCCAAGAGTAACAACTTCATAAAAGAAAATAAGATACGAAACGTTTTCATGACAACACTGTAGTTTTGTTTGTAAACATAGCCCTTATATACATTCACATTAGTAAGCAAAAACAAACTTAACCAAAACTAAAAACAAACGAAAATTTTCAATCCCACACCCCTAAACCTAAACTAAGCATTGACCTCGATGCTTAAAAATAAATGGAATGCATGCAGTGTAAATAGGCAGAGCATGTGGAATGAAAATAAAATAAAACTAAAAGACACAAATAAAAGGAAAGTGCACAAACCCAGCTAGGTTGCCTCTTAGCAAGCGCTTTATTTAATGTCTAGGCAAGACACGGTAGGCATGATGGATGAACGCCTAGGGTGGTAGGAAGTCAAGGTACCTCTGAACCTTGGTCGGAAAAAGTGGTTTCTTTCAAAGGACTTTGAATATGGTGCGTTGAATTTCCACAAGGCCTCGATTATGATGGCATTTCCATCCCTCCTTGTGAATAAAATGCGAGGCCATATCCTTTTCCTTTGTCTAAGATGGTAGCAAGGTCTCATTATCTAACTTCAATTCTTTTTCATCTTGAAATGGCAGCAAATCATTTTCCAAAGGCCCCAAATATGGCACATGAAGAGATGTAAAACAACATGAAAAATCTGACAAGGATTTTGAAAAACGTTCAATTGAATTAAAAGATTGAGAAAGAGCTTCAAACACTATGTCTGGCACAATTTCCTCAAGCACATCTATGGGTGGCTCATCATGTTTTTGTTTGACAAATCTCCCTGGAAAAGGAATTGGTGGAACATATGGCTTGGGAGGAGTGTAAGGCTCTTCATTTTTGTAAAGCTCAGGAACCTCATGAAAATATGCACAGCAAGCTTCCTTTGGTTGTTCCTACTTTTCTTCTTGATCATCATCACTGGATTCATGTTCATTTAACACTTGGACAATCTGCCCCATTTGAATTTCCAACTTGGTAAGTGTAGTGGAGTGTTCTTGAATCATGCTACTCATTGATTATTGAAATTGTAAAGTGCTTTGAGCAAGTAGCTTCAAAGTGTCCTCCAAAATAGTGTCAAAGGATTCTTGCCGTGATGGAGGTGCAAATGCTTGACTTGGAGCCTCTATGTTGTTCCAAGAGCCATGATCATTGTTCCTCTAAGCAGAGCTATATGTGTTTGACAATGGTTGCAGTGGCTTTTGGTTAGAGAAACACATGCGATGTAAGTGTTTTCGGACAAACATAGGAAACTCATCTTTCTTTGGGCAAAATTGAAGAGGATGGCCAGTTTTTTGGAAATGTGCCCTAAAACCAATCATATGATGATACTTTGCCGACATTTCACATGTTAAACTAATCTAGTTTAATATAAAGGGCAAAGGTTATTGTTTTAAGCTGTCTCATATAAATGTTATATGCTTAAACGATAAGTCCACGGAATATGCGATTAGGATAATGTAATCTAAATAAGTTAGATTCATGAGACCATTCTCTTTCATATACATATCCTAAACGTTCCTGATCATAGGATTGCCAATTGGGCATTGACAGTCCGTTAAGATCAGTATGTGCTATGTCTTCTCTTAGAGAGAGTGATTGGTCTCGAGTCATTGGTGTGACTGACACCAAGACAAGCATGTAGGTGCTCAATAGAGAATGAGTCCACTGAACACGATCAACGATGAGTTCTCATACTTATGTCACATGAGAACTCATGGTCGGGATAATGCAAAGTAGTCCTTTGACCTGAGGCATCATAGTTGTCTTGTGGTTAGGTCCTTGATATGATTAAGAATCTCTGGCCAGAGTATGAATGAGATTTAGGAAGTCGTTCCAAATCACATTCAAAGTAATCATATAAGTAAATGAATCACATTGGATAGTAGACATGAATAAACTATCAAACCAAACAATGTCGTCAAGAGTGTCGTATTAGAGAAGGACCGTATTGCATTGTAATCCTAAACTGAATAGGTTTTCCACCTCTTCTGATTAGCTTGGGTAACCATGACATACTGCTAGGTGTTACTCATGGTTTATGGAAGCCCTAAAGGTGAGTAATCACTAAAGGGAGAAATGAAAGTAAGTTTCAATTCATAATTGATTTGAAAGAGTTCTAATCGCTCACTGCCTCGCTAAAAGGAACCTAATGGATCGTACACCGAGTAAGGTAGAGATTGAAGAAACAACGGAGATGAGTAAGAATAATTAAATGGTTTAATTATTTATGGCTAGGATTAATTAATATGTTAATTAATCAAACGAATAAGTTCGTTATAGACCTCGGGTTAGTTTTCGGCCTCAAGGCCCAATGGGCTTCGAACGTCAAGCCCATTGACTTAAGTTGTATGACAACTTAATGAATAAAGATTCAAGAGGGCCCAAAACAGCTCAAAGACCCTAAGAGGCCGGCCACATAGAGGATGGAGTGTTTTTTGGACTTATTACAAGTTTGCCACTCCAATGAAGGTAGGTATAAATATGACTTTATAGCCTTTTCTTCATTAGGGTTTTCTTTAGGAGAAAAGATGAGAACACTTCTCTCCCTTTTCTCTCTAAGTGGCCGGCCCCCTTAGAGGGGATTAACTAGCATCTAATCCTCCTCCAAGGTTACTCATCTCTTCTAAATGCTCTCCTTGGTGTGGAGACTTAGAGGTTCCCTTTCTTGGGAACTTGGAGAATCCATTGTACCATCCTCCTCCAAGAAATCCATGGAGCTAAGAAGCAAGGAATAAAGGCCCTCTCCTTGGGTGATTAGCCTTTGCTTATGCAAAGTGGAATCAACAAAGGTATAAGATTTCTCAACTCACTTTATTTTGAGTTGAGTCTTGGTTCACCTATCTACTAGGCTTTGAATTTCATGGGTTAAGTTTTGTTTTTGAGTGCATATAAACATGATTCCGCCTTTAAATGTTAATTGCATGTTGTTGATGTTGCTCAAATGAACTTGTTTTTCACAACTTTTCCTTCACAGTTTTAACACAAAACGGACATTTTCCATACATCTCTCTATACCACCTGAAATCAACAACCTAAAACGTAAATTAAAAATCTAAACTAACAAAATAAAAAAAAGATAGGGTTTATAAAGCAAGCAATTACAGGAGACTGAGGTAAGTATTCCCACCTGTCACGCGGGTGACCAGGTTCGATCCCTGGCAACAGCCCCGAAATTTTGTTGTGTTCCTTTCAAGTGCAAATATAAGGATAGTATAATGGCACAAGTAAGGATGTCAAACCACAGGGATTGATTAGACCTCTAAAAATTACTAACTTTATGTAAACCCTAACTAAGCAATGAAAATGAAAACTGAATTTAGATTTTTGTTTGAAAGCTAATGTCACTTAAAATGCAGGACAAGATAAAGACGAATGATCGATTGATTCAGAAACAATGGGAATGGAACTAGGGATACCGATTTCACCATTACAATCCATTCCATAAAAATTAAGTCAAAACGCATTCAACTCTCTAATCTGCAACTAAGGTTGTGTACGATAACCTTGATCAAATAATTCATAAACGGCCCTAGTGGTGATCAAACATTAGGATTTTGTTTGTGTTTATGTTTATGTTTGTGTTTGTGTCTTTTACTTTTGATATTTGATTTAGTTTTCTTTCTTTGATTTTAGGTACAAATGGAGCAAGACATGGCACTTGCGATCGTTCAAGCTCAATTGGCGCATCTCACTTCTCAATTGACTCATAATGTCGAAAGGACCATAATGCCAAGTGTCCCTACATTTGATGTGCCCTATGAGCAAGGATATCAAACTCATCAATGTCCTCAATTTGCTGCAAACGGAGATGCTTGGGGTTATCAAGGCTATGATCAACCAAGCAATAACATGTTTTCCAACGCTTACAATTCGGATTGGAGAGATTATTCAAATTATATGTGGGATGAACCTCAACAATTTCAACAAGGTGGATATTGGCAGCAAGAAGAGAAGTTCTATTCAAGATCTATGCAGCCACCACAACCTCCCCCACAACAAATCCAATCGAATTCAAGTATGCCCATGAGTTATAATGAAATTCTTAAAGGACTAATCTCTTTGACGCAGGGCTCACAAAAAGAACAATTTCAGCCACCGGATGAGTTCTATCAATGGCCATATACACCACCACAGCCTCCACTATAATCTTCCCAACCAATTTCAGGCTCATCGGTGGATAATAATAATATTATTCAATTAATCACCTATTTGACACAGGGAGTAGAAAATCAAAACAAGGAGATGCAAAACCAAGTCAAAAGAGTGGACGAATTGGAGAAGCAAGTTGGGCAGATTGTGGAGTTCATGGCACAGATTCAAGAACAAAGTGAACTCTCCAACTCCAACATTATAAATTCAATAGGAGAAGTTGAAATCGATGAAGCCAACACTTTGGAAAGTGATATGAAGGATGAAGTTGTCCCAGAACCATCCAAACATAGCCCAAACATGGATGAATTGCTGCTGTAAGAAGAAGATAAGGAGGACGACATGTGCAGTTTAGAAGAACTCTTGTCGCAAGCCCCTCAAGTCCCTATGATGTCCAACTCCAGTAATGTTGTTACAAATTCAATTCATTCTAACATTATTCCACCAAATGTCCCTTTTCCTCGCAGGTTTTTTATTCCCAATGACGAAGAGAGTGAAAAAGACATTGTAGAAGCTCTTCCAAAGGTGCAAGGTGATACCCTAATTCTTGGTGCACCAAATCAAGTTCCAGATTGTGTTGAATTGTTTAAAGAAACTTGTACACCAAGAAGAATGATTCAAGAAAAGGAAGTGGCTGGAGAATATGTTGAATGCATCAAAGAGGATGTATTTGAGAAAACAGAGGCCAAAGAAGTTAAGACTGATGACACGGGATAAGCCACAACCATCATAGTAAATCTGGCCAAGTTCAAAGTCCCTGAAACTTTTGAAGATGTGGTATTTGTCATTGAGTTTGTGTCAGAGAAAGAAAGTAAGCCATCTTCTCCAATTTTAATTTTGTTTTATACTAACATGCTGATTTTGATGATTCAGGCACCCATTCTTGAACTTAAACCATTGCTAGATCATTTCAAGTATCACCTCCCATTCGAAGATAAATTCCATGTCGTGGAACCTAGGGGAGTTTAATGGAAAGTCTCGTCCGGCTACAAGACGTTAAAACAAGCGCTTCTTGGGAGGCAACCCAAGCATTCAAAGAAGGGAGACTTTGGAATTGTTCAACAAATCAGATTTGCACTCCTAAACCCTTCTCTTTACTGCATTTATCTTGCCTTGCTTAGTTCACTAATTGTTTGTTTGCTTAAGTGTGAACCTATTTTTAAAACATTGAGGGCAAAGTGTGGGGAAGGGTAAACAAAGTCTTTTTACATTGATTTACATATTTTACATTGCTTTAAAAAATATAAAATAAAATAAAAACAAAATCAAATCAAATAAAAGCAAAAATATTTTACAATAATGTGTAAACTAATAACATTCATTGGTCAGGTGGTGCCTCAGCAGTCGACAGAGCTCCAGAAAGACGAAGTGCCAGAGTTTGATCCTCCGAAGCCTCAACACTTAGTGCAACTCCAGATGACGAAGGCAGAAGATGCCTCTGCAGTAACACTACAAACTTTTGATGATCATTCTAAATCCGCACTTTGGACTCCTGCAGGTGGTCAAGCTTCATCTTCATACTTGTTGAGTAACTAGTTGCGAGCATGTTCAACTCCTTATTCTCGTGCTTAAGTCCTCTGACCTCTTGACGAAGACTAGCCACCTCAGCCATCAAAGACTCAACCTGACGAGATCGTGCAAGAAGGCGTTGGCCCATGTTTGAGAATGAGCCTGCACACTGGACGCTAAGCGCCAGAGAGTCCTAAACAGCGAGCTTGTCGAACCGCTTGAAAAGCAACCTATTGTCTCTTGGAGTGATAAGGTTTTTACAAGAGGTAATTCAAGTGTGTTGTGGAACAAAATTAGTGCCTCTATAAAAAAAAGAAATCGAAGAGGCACTACTCAGAAATCGAAAAGGCGCCTGTTCACAAATCAAAGAGGCGCCTGCTCGCAAATCGAAGAGACGATCCTCTCTCAAAAGCCGGGCCTGCTCAGAAACCACGAGCCGACCCCCGGATTTCAAAAGATCAACTTTTCCAGACTTGTCGTCACCTGTCACTTGCACCCTCAGCTTTGCGGGAATTACGGATAACTTTGTCAGAAAGTGCGTAAACCTTACTGTTCAATCATCCCCCGGCTGCCGACAAGAGTAAGAGAATAGTACCGGTTGTGAAGAAATTCTTATAAGTGTCTACCTTCGCCCTCCATAGCAAAGGCAGACTTACTCAACACTTCTTCATCTCCGAGAATGTATTCCCAAAGAAACCTCTCGAGTTACTCAATGTTCCCCATCCCCTGGAGTACCTCTGCAAACAAGTCATCAAGAGCAAAAGTATTTCATATCATGAAAGTTAAAAGCAAAATTAGCTCATATCATGCTTTCTCCTCACCTTCATCTGAAGAACAGGAAGAAAGAGAGATCCTGATTGCTTACTTAGTCTTGCTCTCGAGTACTCATCTTCGAGCCCCTCCAGCCCAATTCAAAAATAAACCTGTGGAGAGATACTTCTTCAAAAGTAAAAGTATCTCATAGAAGATGCAGAAGGAGTCTGAGTTGATCCAAGAACTCGAGAAGATGCCATACCTACATGGAGACCTGATTACCTGAAGCATGTGGATACAACGTGCTGATTCATCCTCAACTAAGCTGAGGATCACTTGCAAGTAAAAAGCTCCCCAACCCAGTTCAAGAATCAACCTGTGGAAAGATACTTCTTCGAAAGCTGTGGAAAGTCCCATCCAGTTCAAGATCAAAGCTGTGGAAAATCAACAAGCACGACCAAAGATCATCTACCACATGAAGCTAAGTTGTTTCTCACTATTTCTAAGTGTTTTTAAGCTGTTTTGGTGTGTTTTATTTTGTTTTGAGGTAATCATACGAAAATGACATAAAATTTTGAAAAAGTTTTGAAAAATACCAAAAAGAGTTGTTTTAGAGTCATTTTGGTGTATTTGTGTCTTAGGTACCTTCCAACACAATGATGAGGATTCGGTTTTTAATTGCATAACTGTTAAAGAAAGTTAGAAGCATGGATTGAAGTTTGATATGCTCTTGTCCTATGCTTAGTTGTAGTTGTTGTTTATGAACTCACATTTGATTACAAAGTGGATAAAATAAGTTTTCATAACATGCTTGAAGGAAGGAACTCATATAACGCTACATCCTTGTGAGACTCGAGCCTTTACTTTCTTTGGAGAGTTATAATCTGTGAGTTCTTGTTTTCTAAAGTCGTTGCATGATCTCATTATTCTTTGATTGGTTGCTATTTAGAATGCATTTTGATAGAACTAAAAGCTAGAACTTGTATCCGTTTCATTCAAAACATGACATTGTAATGCATAACACATATCAAGATGAAGTGGTGTAGTCTCCACCGTAGCCAAATAGCCGTGCCCTCCATTATTATCTGTTTTGTAGATTAAACCCCGTTTGAGCCTTGTTTAGCCTATGTTATTTATTAACCCACAATAACCTTACCTAGCCTAGTTTAGGACTTTCCATACCCTTGTTCTTAAAGGCTAGTAAGCATAACATAAAATGAATTCCTTTTGATCTACATTATGCAAGAAAACAAGTGTGGGGGAGGGAATGGTTGTTTTTGAGCTCATTTGTACGTTTTGGGTTACAAAAAAAAAAAAAAAGGTGAAAAACATATGGAAAGAAAAACAGAAAAGAAAAGAAGAAAGAATGAGTTTGAAAGTATTGATTGTTGAAGGAAGGGTCCAAATCATCAAATCTGGCCCTAAAATGTGTGACTTCTCCCATTTTTGTTCAAAATTTGAGTTTGCATTCAAAAGTGAATTCTAAGTTGATTTCATTGCTTTGCTCACTATGTCTTTAAGAACCTTTGTTTTCCATATCCGTTCTTTGTTAACCAAAACCTTTAGCCCCGTTACAACCCTTACACTTCTATCTTGAGTGTTATGTGTTCAATATGTGGAGTTTGGGATTGGTATGAGCATATGGTGTCACTAATTCTTGCATCTAAGTAGTAGCATTCCTTTCATGAGATCATATATTCACTGATAACTCCAGAAAAGTGATTTCTTTGTTAAACATATGTGAGTTTTAGTGTTCATGTGTACATCAATCTTCTCACATATACCTAGTGTAGGGAGTGTAGTTTAAAAATCTAAGTGAAAAATGAGTGCATATCTAGTAAGGAATTGAGGGAATTCTCTAAGGCATGTTATTACATTCAAAATGATGTTTTAATCGATTAAAAGGGAACTAGTAAATGGTGACTGTGGTTAAGTGTATGCTTAAGGATATTGATGACCAAAATCTGTGCAAGTAATGATTTTTAACATGTGCATTGGAAATCCCTGAGGTAACGTTGGAAGGTTTAGATTGTGTTTTGTTTCTTTTTGTTTCTTTGTTTTGCTAGAGGACTAGCAAAAGCTAAGTGTGAGGGAGTTTGATAGGAACATATTTATGTGACTTTGTTAGTTTGTTTCCTTGCATTTACTTAATTAGTTTCATCTTATTAGAATGTTTTAAGCTATTTTCGTGTGTTTGTAGATTCTAAATAACAAAGTTAGCAAAGAAGTGCATTTTGGTGCAATTTGGAGCTATTTTGGGGTGAAATGGATTACATGCATGGGGAGCATAAAAAATGGATGGTTGTGATTCATTCTCACCAACAAAATGGATGGTAGTGATTCATTCTCACCAATAAAAATGGATGGTGGTGATTCATTCTCACCAACAAAATGGATGGTAGTGATTCATTCTCACCAACAAAAATGGATGCTGGTGATTCATTCTCACCAACAAAATGGATGGTAGTGATTCATTCTCAAAGCCTATAAATAGGCTTCTCCATCAAGGCCAAAGACACCAATTCACATCTACAACACATTCCATAAACAATACAATTTCTGCCGCAAGTTTCCTTCTTCCTCCATCCATTTCCATCCACCTCTTTTCCTATCCATCCCCTACCACCATTCCATACTCTCTCAACCTATCCAATCTCTGTCACATCCCCTAGACCATCCAAACACCACACCCACCTTGGTGCTGCATGTTTGCAAGAAAGGAGGAGGACTTGGAGCTGTGCTAACCATTCAAGACGTTGGATTGCTAGAGCGTTCTAGGTGTCTTCTATTTTTGTTTATCATGTTTAAATTCAATTATAGTTGTTTAATTGCGAATATGCGGAACTAAATTCTTTTTGGCTAGAGGTTGATTCAAAGCCATGAACATATTTGTAATATGAATTGATTACCTTCAGTTGTGATTTTATGAGTTGTGAATTCAATTTGCTTAACTGCTTGATTTATAACTTATTCTTGTATGTCGATTAAGGGTGCATACTTAGTTTGCATGCATGAATTTGATGCTAGAATATAAGGGAGTTTCACCTACTCGTTATGAACTTATATTCACAAGTAGTGGAGGTTGCTAGTCACAATCGTGTTAAGTGAATTCTTGGCAAGAGTATCACGCTGTTCATAGTTACAAATGTCTCATCAGTGCTTATAGTTTTCACAAAGCTTAATGATCTTTGATTGTATCTCTATTGTGATGTTCACGTAGGGGACTTTTGAAGAATGTTTTGAATTGTTGTATGTGCTCTTCCGTCAAATTCAATAACTTAAGGAAAATTTGAAGGTTAAAAAAGTGTTATTCATGGTTAATCTAGGGTGTTGAGATTCATGGTCTATTGAAAGAACAACTGAAAATTGGTTTGTATGCAAGTGTGTCATGTGTGGAGAAGAACCCTCTAGCTAGTCCATCATCCATTCAATTCGCCAAATCTGTCTTTTGAAACTATTTTTATAAAGTTTGTTTTGTTTTTACTTTAAATTCGTCAAAACCCAATCCCCACTTATATTTAGTGTCTTTTGGTTCCAATCTGTCCAATTTGGTTTATTTTCGTTGTTTTTAGTTAAGTTAGAATATGTCCTAGTTTGTGTCTAGTTAGTTATTTGAGTCTAGTTGAGTGTCTTTTGCTTAGTTTTGTGTTTTTTTTTTTAGTCTTGTTTAGTGTTTTAAAGTCAGTTTTGAGTATATTAGCAATCCACAAATTAAACCCTTTTGTTGACAATTGTAGTATATATGCAAGTAGGGATCGTTCTAAACCGGGGATTAGAAGGGATTGCTAATCTATATAAAATAAACTTAGAAACACTAAATAAAACTTTAAAAACACAAATCAAAAATCAAAACACTTAACTAGATTCAAATGATTCCAACTAAACTAGAATAACTCAAAATAAAACTAACAAATAAACTAAAACCAATTCACACAACACTTCCATTCAACACTCCCTAAACTATCCTAGCCTTACCCCTACCTACCAATCCTAAACACCACCATACATCCCCCTATCCATTCCTCCATACAACCAAACCTTCAACCCACAACCACCCCTTATGCCGTAGCAAAGGAAGGGAAGGAAAGTGCTTGGACGTGCTTGCCACTCAACGCGGATCGTTGGAGCGTTTAGGTGTTTTCTTTCTTTTATTTTCAATGTAAAAATCTATTTACCTTTGTTTTACAATTATGAGGAACTAAACCCCCCCCCCCTTTGCTGGGGGGGATTCAAAGCCATGATTAAATTTGCATTATGAATTAATTACTTTTGGTTGTGATTTAATAATTTGTGATTTCAATTCGCTTAACTATTTGATTGATAACTTATTTGTGTATGTTAATTAAGAGTGCACGCTTAGTTTTCATGCATAAGTTTGATGCTAGAATATAAGGAAATTTCACCTAATCGTTATGAACTTATATTCATGAGTAGTGAAGGTTGCTATCCACAATCGTGTTAAGTGAATTCTTGGCAAGAGTATCATGCTTTTCATAGTTACGAATGCCTCGTCAATACTTATAGTTCTCATGAATCTTAATGATCTTTGATTGTATCTCTATTGTGCTTTTCACGTATGGAACTTTTGAAGAATGTTTTGAATTGTTATATTCTAACTTAACTAAAAACTAAGCAAAAGACACTCAACTAGACTCAAATAACTAACTAGACACAAACTAGGACATATTCTAACTTAACTAAAAACAACGAAAACAAACCAAATTGGACTGATTGGAACCAAAAGACACTAAATATAAGGGGGGATTGGGTTTTGACGAATTTAAAGTAAAAACAAAACAAACTTTATAAAAATAGTTTCAAAAGACAGATTTGGCGAATTGAATGGATGATGGACTAGCTAGAGGGTTCTTCTCCACACATGACACACTTGCATACAAACCAATTTTTAGTTGTTCTTTCAATAAACCATGAATCTCAACACCCCAGATTAACCGTGAACAGCACTTTTTTAACCTTCAAGTTTTCCTTAAGTTATTGAATTGGACGGAAAAGCGCATACAACAATTCAAAACATTCTTCAAAAGTCCCCTACATGAACAGCACAATAGAGATACAATCAAAGATCATTAAGCTTTATGAAAACTATAAGCATTGACGAGGCATTCGTAACTATGAACAGCATGATACTCTTGCAAAGAATTCACTTAACGCGATTGTGACTAGCAACCTCCACTACTTGTAAATATAAGTTCATAACGATTAGGTGAAACTCCCTTATATTCTAGCATCAAATTCATGCATGCAAACTAAGTATGCATCCTTAATCGACATACAAGAATAAGTTATAAATCAAGCAGTTAAGCAAATTAAATTCACAACTCATGAAATCACAACTGAAGGTAATCAATTCATATTACAAATATGTTCATGCCTTTGAATCAACCTCTAGCCAAAATGAATTTAGTTCCACATATTTGCAATTAAACAACTATAATTGAATTTAAACATGATAAACAAAAGTAGAAAACACCTAGAATGCTCCAACAATCCAACGTCTTGAATGGTTAGCACAGCTCCAAGTCCTCCTCCTTTCTTGCAAACACGCGGCACCAAGGTGGGTGTGGTGTTTGGATGGTCTAGGGTATGTGGCAGAGATTGGATAGGTTGAGAGAGTATAGAAGGGTGGTAGGGGTGTTAGAGCTATGCCCTGAAAGTCAATCTTTGGAAGAAACATTTCAGGACATTATTTGTATGTATAGATAACTCTAAATACAGCACAAGGCAAAGTCACTCATTAGGACTATCTCGATAAATGATATAGGTCCAAAATAGTGAATCCATGGACAATGGATCTATGGAAGAAGTAATCTAATGATGTTAGACTACAGAGACCTTCTTCTCATAACCATGATGTTCAAAAGGTTCTTGGTCGTTGGATTGTCAGAGGGATACTGACAATACATAGACCAGTACATACTATGTCCCCTTCGAATAGGAAGGATGGGAAGTCTCATGCCATTCGTGTAGTGACACTATGACAAGTATGTAGGTGCTCATTAAGGGAATGAGTTCACTGAACACAATCAAAAGAGAGCACTTGCATGGAGGTCTACTCACATGTCAAGCAAGTAACTCTACTAGTTGGAATGTGTAAGTAATCCTTTGACCTGAGACATCATAGTTGTCTTGAGGATACGTTGCTGATCATTTGATAATGAGACATGACCACATCTCATCTTGAATGTGTTCTATGCATTGTTGGGGTCAATGATTTATTCTCAGAGGCATGTGAATGATCAACAAGGGATCTCTAATCCTTGTTACGAAAGGAAGAATACTCTAAGATATGATTCGGGAATCTTCAGCCGAAGTATCGAGCGTAATGATGGAAGGCGTTCCTATACGACTCAATTGAATCATATAACTAAGTACAATCACATTAGGGGTTTGACATTAAGAATCCATACCCTAGTAATGTGCTTAAGAGTATTGTATTAGAGAGTGATCGAATTACATTGTAATTCCAACTGAATAGGTTCTCCGACAAAATTCTAGATTAGCTTGGGTAGTCATGATATATGGTTAGATGTCACTCATGGCTTGCGAGTTCTTCTAGATGATTAAATGTGTAATCATCAAAGAAGAAGGAGAATTAAAAGTAATTTTTAATTCGCTAAGTGATTTGATAAGTACTAATCAATTGGATTGATACCAATCACTTCACTGCCTTGCTAATTAGAACCTAAAACGATTGTACACTGATACACTCTTGTGATGAGATAACTAAAGGATGATGGAGTTAATTAATTGGATTAATTAAGTGTTATGATTAATTAGAAAGTCTAAAGAAATCATAGAAGCGATAAAAGATCGTTTCGGGCTTAAAGAAAGAGTTCGAGTTTATTCGGGCCCATTGGGCCCAAACCCATTGGGCTTTTATTCAAGCATAAAATGACTTAAAATAATAAAAGCCCAAAGTCCAAACAACAAGTAATGAGGCCGGCCAAAGGGAAGAGACAAGGAGAGAGAAAGGTCAAAATGTTGACTAGTTTCTTTTCATTTAAAAGAGAAGTTTAATGAAAAGTTTCATTAGGGTTTTTGTGTGTTCACTTTAACAAAAGAAAAGAAAAGTCTCCCTCTCTCTCTAACACAAAAAGGCCGGCCACCATTTGGAGGAAACACTAAACATCTTTCCTCCTTGTGGTTACTCCATTATCCATCTCACTACACTGGTGGGTGTGGATCTTTAGTGGTCTTCTACCTTGGGGACTAGAGGAGAACCAAGGAGCTCATACTTCAACAAGGTGGAGGAGTCAAGGAGGGAGGCTAGGCTCAAGGAGTTCCAAGAACAAAGAGCTTGGAGGTGGTCCATCCTTGGTCTAAAGTCTAGATCAAGAGGTATAAAACTTCACCTACACTTTGTTCTTCAATATTTTGTTTTGATGCATCAACTATGAACCTATGCTTCTTGAAGGGATTTGCATGACTATAGCTTTGATAATATGTGATAATATGCTTCCGTTGCTTATGTATATAAATTTTGAATTGTATATGCATGCTAGTCACTAGAAATCCCTCATAAATCTCATAATTTCCCTTCAAGTGGTATCAAGAGCCAAAGGTTTATATTTGATGTGTCCTTTTGGATTTTATGCATATGGGTTTTTTGAATGAATGAAGAGTGAATTTTTTGAACAAAATTTGGATGCATGAATGAAGAGTGAGTTTTTTGAACAAAATTTGGGGCTATTTTTTCCATAGGGGAGGGCACAGTTTTGGGGGATTTTTTGGCTTGTGTTTGTGTTATAATTTTAAGTCACACACACTTTGAAGCTAGAAACAAGAGGCCTTGTCACTTTTGTTTTTTGTTTTGAAAAATCACCAAGAAAGTGAAAATCTTGAAATTGTTTTCATGGTTTTGTTCTTGGTGTTCATGGTTTTGTTCTTAGTGTTCATGGTCTTATTCTTGGTGTGAATGATTTTTATCTTTGTTGTTAGTTTTTTGGATGATAGACTTTCAATCAATAACTTTCCATCCATAACTTTCCATCAATAGCTTTCCCTAGATTTACTCCACCCTAAACTTGACTAGGAAGCCTTATACACAACATACCTTTAAAGTCAAAAGTACAAAAGGTGACAAGGAAAAGTATGGCTCTTGCTTTAATTTGAATTTAAGGTAACAAGATTTGATTTCTCCCTCACCCCATCACATAGAACCGGCCACCCTAAATGTAGGGTCCTTTATGGGCTATTTTGCAATTTAAAAAGTTGATTATACTTTCTAGTATTTACGGTTTGACCCATAATTTTTCATAATTGCATTTCGGCCCCACCTCTTTATGAGGTTAAAATATTTTGATTTTAATTTTGTTTGTAGCTTAAACTCATCATACAATTATGCCCATATGTACTAAATCTAATTGATTATGTTGCATTCCAATTTAATTATTTAATGTGATTAAGTAGTTAGAAAAATGGTTGACTATGGACGTATGCCTTAAACGATAATTGAGCTACAAGTAAAGCCGGTAAACTCAAATTGTTTGAACCATGGGAATGTGTTTTAATTATCGTTTCAATTGGACCACAACACGTTAGACGTTAATCTTTCTCTCCCTCTTAGTATATGTAATTTGTAGGAATTTGTACAAATCGGTTTGTAATTCTTATTACTTCTCTATCTCTTTCAATTAGTTGATTCCCTCTAGTACTAGACTAGAGTTTCTCTAACTATTTGGTAAGGAGACATATTAAAAGGGGATTTTCATGAGATTAAAAATTTGTTGGGTCCAACGCCCTAATTAGCAATAAATGATTGTCTTTCGTTTCTAATGGCTCAATGTTTTAATTGGATTGAAAGCACGTAATTAAAACGACACAATCCTCCCTAGATCTTATTCAACAATATTGGCTCGTTGTTGAATCAACCTAAAAGTCCATAGTCATCCAAAGAGCCTAAAATAACTATAAAGTCCAAATAACAAAGGAATGCAAACTTATCTTAGTAGTTGTATATACTTCCAATATTTTGAAAAATTGTTTTGATATTAATTTGTTTTTTGTGAAAACGAATAGTGGGAGTATCATGCACTACTAAACTAAAATGAACTTAATTAGTAGTTATGTATATCTCCAATATTTTGAAAAATTGTTTTGCGAAAATGAATAATGAAGATATCATATGCAACTAATTTCATTTACTTTGGACTAAGTAGTTATAATAGGACACAATTTATTGTAATATGATTAAATAAATAAAATGATGAGAGCTTAAAATCCCTCAACCAACATCCAATATTAAGTTGAAAGCGGAGAGGTGCTTTGAATACTTCTTCGTGGCCTTCCACCATGGTAGGCTCCAATCGTTTATGACTCATACACTGGCTTCACCCTATCATGGGGGAGTTCAAAGTATGTGCTTATACTCAGGAGGAGTCTACTTCAACATTTGATGTGGTGAAGGTCGGCAACAAGTGTGGCCAACATCGTATCATCGTGAGGTCATACCTGGGCCCCTATCTAAACCGGCATGGTGGGTCAAAACTTAACTAAGAGAAATGGTGCCAACATCATATCATTGTGAGGCATTGTTCTCTAGAGGCCAACTAGATGGGTAATCACAAGAGGTTGTTGTGAATGGGTAATTGTACCCTCTCATTATTATTTTTGCTAGCCAACATCATATCATTGTGCGGCGGGCTTGGTAATAGTGAGCCTCCCATAACCCGCTAGGAGCTTTCATTGAAATCTCTCGGATTCCATCTTGAGGGATATGGGATTTGCCAAAAATAGTGTTGGAAATGTGCCCTAAAACCAATCATATGATGATACTTTGCGGACATTTCACATGTTAAACTAATCTAGTTTAATATAAAGGGCAAAGGTTATTATTTTAAGCTGTCTCATATAAATGTTATATGCTTAAACGATAAGTCCATGGAATATGTGATTAGGAGAATGTAATCTAAAGAAGTTAGATTCATGAGACCATTCTCTTTCGTATACATATCCTAAACGTTCCTGATCATAGGATTGTCAATTGGGCATTGACAGTCTGTTAAGATCAGTATGTGCTATGTCTTCTCTTAGGGAGAGTGATTGGTCTCGAGTCATTGGTGTGACTGACACCAAGACAAGCATGTAGGTGCTCAATAAAGAATGAGTCCACTAAACACGATCAACAAGGAGTTCTCATACTCATGTCACATGAGAACTCATGGTTGGGATAATGCAAAGTAGTCCTTTGACTTGAGGCATCATAGTTGTCTTGTGGTTAGGTCCTTGATCTTTGACTATGTCAATGTCACTCTATCAGAGGGTGTCCACGGCATAGTTGGGGTTAAGTCACTTAGCCATGGAGGCAAGTGAATGCGCAACAAGGGATTTCTAACCTCCAAACAGTTTGAGGGAGAATACTCTATGATATGATTAAGAATCTCTGGCCAGAGTATGAATGAGATTTAGGAAGTCGTTCCAAATCACATTCAAAGTAATCATATAAGTAAATGAATCACATTGGATAGTAGACATGAATAAACTATCAAACCAAACAATGTGGTCAAGAGTGTTGTATTAGAGAATGACTATATTGCATTGTAATCCTAAACTGAATAGGTTCTCCACCTCTTCTGATTAGCTTGGGTAGCCATGACATACTGCTAGGTGTCACTCATGGTTTGTGGAAGCTCTAATAGTGAGTAATCACTAAAGGGAGAATTGAAAGTAAGTTTCAATTCACAATCGATTTGAAAGAGTTCTAATTGCCCACTGCCTCGCTAAAAAGAACCTAATGGATCGTACACCGAGTAAGGTAGAGATTGAAGAAACAACGGAGATGAGTAAGAATAATTAAATGGTTTAATTATTTATGGCTAGGATTAATTAATATGTTAATTAATCAAACGAATAAGTTCGTTATAGACCTCGGGTTAGTTTTGGGCCTCAAGGCCCAATGGGCTTCGAACGTCAAGCCCATTGACTTAAGTTGTATGACAATTTAATGAATAAAGATTCAAGAGGGCCCAAAACAGCCCAAAGACCCTAAGAGGCCGGCCACATAGAGGATGGAGTGGTTTTTGGACTTATTACAAGTTTGCCACTCCAATGAAGGTAGGTATGAATATGACTTTATAGCCTTTTCATCCTTAGGGTTTTCTTTTGGAGAAAAGATGAGAACACTTCTCTCCCTTTTCTCTCAAAGTGGCCGGCCCCCTTGGAGGGGATTAACTAGCATCTAATCCTCCTCCAAGGTCACTCATCTCTTCTAAATGCTCTCCTTGGTGTGGAGACTTAGAGGTTCCCTTTCTTGGGAACTTGGAGAATCCATTCTACCATCCTCCTCCAAGAAATCCATGGAGCCAAGAAGCAAGGAATGAAGGCCCTCTCCTTGGGTGATTAGCCTTTGCTTATGCAAAGAAGAATCAATAAAGGTATAAGATTTCTCAACTCATTTTATTTTGAGTTGAGTCTTGGTTCACCTATCTACTAGGCTTTGAATTTCATGGGTTAAGTTTTGTTTTTGAGTGCATATAAACATGATTCCGCCTTTAAAATGTTGTTGATGTTGCTCAAATGAACTTATTTTTCACAAATTTTCCTTCAAATAGTGGGTGGTGTCATTCGGTTTAAAGACCCGAATCGTTTGACTTAATCAACAATCAAACTAATTTATTCTATTGTTATGTATTTAGATATGGTTGGAAGCACGCTTGCAAAGATACTCGACAAACATTGCCTTGAGGGGCACAATTTCCCATCATGGTACCGTAATGTCAAGATTCTCCTAACCTTGGAGAAAATTGTTTACGTACTAGATAAGGCTCCACCTCACATACCTCTTGGCCTTGAGGCCACTGAGGATGAACGTGCTAAGTATGACAAGCACTTTGAGGATGACACACAACCTAAGTGTTATCTGTTGGCTTCCATGAATGAGGAGTTACAGAGACCACACGAGGGAATGGACAGTGCATCTTCCATCATACTCCATCTTACGGAGTTATATGGTGAAGGGACGCGCAATCGTCGCTTCAGTACTGTCAGTGAACTTGTGAAGACCAAAATGGTCAAGGGAGCCCCAGTGCATCAACATGTACTGAAGATGATTGGACTCGTTGAACAATTGGAGAACCTAGGTACTCCACTTGACGGGGAATTGGCCCAGGACTTCATTTTGGCTTCTCTTTCTGATTAGTTCTCGCAGTTCGTTATGAACTACAACATGAACAAGATGGATAGCACTCTCTGTGAGTTACTAAACATGTTAGTAACTGCTGAGAAGACTATGAAGAAAGAGAACGTTGTAGGGACTGCCGCAGTAACCTACAACAAGCCATCCACTTCCAAGGCCAAGCCGAAAGGCAAAGGCAAAGGAAATGAGAAGAAGTCATTCACTCCTAAGGCCCAAGGTGGAGTGAAAAAAAAGGCGAATGAGCCCAAGGGGACTTGTCACCACTGTGGGAAGGATCGGCATTGGAAGAGGAATTGCAGGTTATACCTTGCATCTCTGAATGACAAGCCACAAGGTCTGGTTTTTGTTCTTATCTTCAATTCTAAATGTTAGATCTTCTAATCTTTATATTTTGATATAAAATGCTAATCACTTATGCAATTGTATGTAGGTGAAAGAGCCAAGTAGAAGATGGACAAGCAAAGAAAGGGATGGAGTGAAGAGTTCGGCCATTACTTTTTGCTAACTACTTAGGAAGTTTGTTAGGCACTTAAAGATAGTCTTTAAACTTTCTTATTTTGCTAAGAACTTATTATGTGGCTTCATATGATGGAAGACCCACTTTTGGTGCCTATGTGAAGGTATATAATTAGTCTCTAATGTAAGAGCTAATTCTTTTGAATTAAACATTATGAATGTTTTACTTATCATGTCAATGTAATGTGATGAATGCCTTCTACTACATTTGTTCCTCAAAGTAGTGTTATGAATTGAATAATGTCTTGTTGTATTCTAGTTGAAATACAAGAAATGTATCACTAACATAAATGTGATATCCAAACTTTGGATGTATCAATTAAGGATAGGTCTCACATTTTGGCCATAGATGGATACAATGAATCTTTAGATTTGGTTCCAATTGCCTACATGTGAGTTCTATATGAATTGAGAAAGTCTAGAGATTCCTTTCTTGAAGAAAAGGAAGATCACATTATAATGAAGTGAGTAATACATAAAGAAAAAAAACGTTTTCCTACAAGGTTACCACTTAAACACAATAACCAAGGTAACTCTTGGTTCAACTAGTAGTTATGAACAACTAATTGAACATTCTTAAATTGTTTTAGGAAATGCCAAATGTGTTAATAGTGATCAAGCCTAGACCTTAGTCATTTAAAACAAGACATCAACTTAGAGGAGTTGGAACAATAAAGCTTAAAGAGTTTGAAGCTACTCCACAATGTCCTCTACCCGTATACTTCATAATTATACACTTTGACTGTATAATGCGATTTCTCATTAAGGTCATGAGAAATAGTGGGAGGTAAGAAAAGGATAATAAACTTGAATATGATTAGTTTATAGTTGTCTAAAATTAATGGTACAGTACTATTCTTATTGAGCTTGTAATTTTAATTGTTAAAGGTCTCAAGCTCTTTAAAAGTGTTAAAATTTTATGTTGTGTAACATTCTAAGAATAGTCTATGAATGTTGGTTTCACCAACCTAGCATAAAATGGTTATATGTTGGGAGTTGTCCATCATTCTCTTTTATGAGAACAAGCTAAGTACAAAGCAAATGGACAAGTTGATGAAACAAAAGGGAATAGTTTCAAAATGAGTCACAACATATAGTTTAACACTAAGACAATCCGATTTCGACACCTCATGTGACTATAATGCTCTATGTAGTTTTTATAAAGAATTAAATCAACCACCTAGAAGGAATGGTTGAATTCTGATATCCTTAGTAGGAGCCATGCTTCGACTAATGATTTGGATAATTCTTATATGATTACTTTAAAAGGTTTTAGTATGAATAAAACTTATAATATGATGTTTGACACCATATAATTTAAATGAATGGACTTAATAAAACAAGTCACACATTTCAAATGGGATTACTTGAGAAGGAATCCTTTTGTATATGTTCGTTTAAATAATTTGTATTAGCTAGAGTTGTTGATTGTCCAAAACTGTTGAGACATCATCAATAAGCTAATGGATCTTAAAGATTGTCAATAGATCCAAGACAAGTTAATGGGAGCTGTATGCATTCGAATCAAGAAATATAAGTGTTATAGTTTTCTTAAGGTTTTCGATTGAATGCTTAGTTACAACAAGGTCAGTGGGAGTGATGTCATGCTTTTGAGCAACATGTAATGAATGAAGTCTATTTGATAGACTCAATGAAATACAAATGTTACTCAAAATGACAAAAATTGTGACATCATACAATTTTGAAGTATAGACTTAAAATAAACTTATTGATACGGCAAGGCTGTCTCAAGAAAGTTATATAAGGAAATTGAATCTCAAACGTTGGAGATTTGAGAAAGTACTTCTATATAGGATAGAAAACTGCTTTCATAACCCTTATAAAGAATATGTCACAAAATCACAAAAGGGACACATGTATGGACTTGTGAGATGATATCCAAAGGTGAGTAACCATCGTGGTTATCACTTTAGGATATTGTTGTAGCCCAGGATCAGAACCGTAGCAACTGATAGAGTATTATTACCTTTGAGAAAGGAATATCAGAGTGAGACTCTGGAAGCGTGCATTCACTTAGGTTATAAACCAAAGTGACAAAAACCCATTTCAATAAATGGAACTTCATGATGGATGAAGTACTAATCATATGAATATGTTGTTAGTATGGTACTGCAATGGTCTCAAGGTTGGAGCAACAGTTTGTATAAAGTATACAAACGAAATATATGGCGATATATATGTTAAAGTTTTAGAAACTGCTTCAAAATGTGTTTTGAATAGACGGGGTTCACCAAGAACCAATGATTGAATCCAAACCATAAGGTCGCTAGTAGGATACTGCGACGTAATGGGGTGATAGCTCAAGCCATGGAATCAAGGTCTCATCAAAGTATTTGAACACAAATTAAAGAGACAACATTAAATGTTTTGGAAACATTTAATAAGTAAATCCATTTTAAGATTAAAAGGATTAATACATAATATAATTAACCTACGAGCTCAAGTTCACTCGACTAGCATCTATAAGATGCAATAGTGATTGACTTTAGTGCAAGTGGGAGATTGTTGGAGGTATGCCCCAAAAGTCAATCTTTGGAAGAAACATTTCAGGACATTGTCTGTATGTATAGATAACTCTAAATACAGCACAAGGCAAAGTCACTCATTAGGACTATCTCGATAAATGATATAGGTCCAAAATAGTGAATCCATGGACAATGGATCGATGGAAAAAGTAATCTAATGATGTTAGACTACAGAGACCTTCTTCTCATAACCATGATGTTCAAAAGGTTTCTGGTCGTAGGATTGTCAGAGGGATACTGACAATACATAGACCAGTACATACTATGTCCCCTTCGAATAGGAAGGATGGAAAGTCTCATGCCATTCGTGTAGTGACACTAAAACAAGTATGTATGTGCTCATTAAGGGAATGAGTTCACTGAACACAATCAAAAGAGAGCACTTGCATAGAGGTCTACTCACATGTCAAGCAAGTAACTCTACTGGTTGGAATGTGTGAGTAATCCTTTGACCTGAGACATCATAGTTGTCTTGAGGATACGTTGCTGATCATTTGATAATGAGACGTGACCACATCTCATCTTGGATGTGTTCTATGCATTGTTGGGGTCAATGATTTATTCTTAGAGGCATGTGAATGATCAACAAGGGATCTCTAATCCTTGTTACGAAAGAAAGAATACTCTAAGATATGATTCGAGAATCTTCGGCCGAAGTATCGAGCGTAATGATGGAAGGCATTCCTATACGACTCAATTGAATCATATAACTAAGTACAATCACATTAGGGGTTTGACATTAAGAATCCATGCCCTAGTAATGTGCTTAAGAGTATTGTATTAGAGAATGATCGAATTACATTGTAATTCCAACTGAATAGGTTCTCTGACAAAATTCTAGATTAGCTTGGGTAGCCATGATATATGGTTAGATGTCACTCATGGCTTGTGAGTTCTTCTAGATGATTAAATGTGTAATCATCAAAGAAGAAGGAGAATTAAAAGTAATTTTTAATTCACTGAGTGATTGGATAAGTACTAATCAATTGGATTGATACCAATCACCTCATTGCCTTGCTAATTAGAACCTAAAACGATTGTACACTGATACACTCTTGTGATGAGATAACTAAAGGATGATGGAGTTACTTAATTGGATTAATTAAGTGTTATGATTAATTAGAAAGTCTAAAGAAATCATAGAAGCGATAAAAGATCGTTTCGGGCTTAAAGAAAGAGTTCGAGTTTATTCGGGCGCATTGGGCCCAAACCCATTGGGCTTTTATTCAAGCATAAGATGACTTAAAATAATAAAAGCCCAAAGCCCAAACAACAAGTAATGAGGTCGGCCAAAGTGAAGAGACAAGGAGAGAGAAAGGTCAAAATGTTGACTAGTTTCTTTTCATTTAAAAGAGAAGTTTAATGAAAAGTTTCATTAGGGTTTTTGTGTGTTCACTTTAACAAAAGAAAAGAGAAGTCTCCCTCTCTCTAACACACAAAGGCCGGCCACCATTTGGAGGAAACACTAACCATCTTTCCTCCTTGTGGTTACTCCATTATCCATCTCACTACACTAGTGGGTGTGGATCTTTAGAGGTCTTCTACCTTGGGGACTAGAGGAGAACCAAGGAGCTCATACTTCAACAAGGTGGAGGAGTCAAGGAGGGAGGCTAGGCTCAAGGAGTCCCAAGAACAAAGAGCTTGGAGGGGATTTGCATGACTATAGCTTTGATAATATGTGATAATATGCTTCCGTTCCTTATGTATATAAATTTTGAAGGTGGATGGAAATGGATGGAGGAAGAAGGAAACTTGCGGCAGAAATTGTGTTGTTTATGGAATGTGTTGTAGATGTGAATTGGTGTCTTTGGCCTTGATGGAGAAGCCTATTTATAGGCTTTGAGAATGAATCACTACCATCCATTTTCTTGGTGAGAATGAATCACCACCATCCATTTTTGTTGGTGAGAATGAATCACCACCATCCATTTTGTTGGTGAGAATGAATCACAACCATCCATTTTTTATGCTGCCCATGCATGCAATCCATTTCACCCCAAAATAGCTCCAAATTGCACCAAAATGCACTTCTTTGCTAACTTTGTTATTTAGAACCTACAAACACACGAAAATAGCTTAAAACATTCTAATAAGATGAAACTAATTAAGTAAATGCAAGGAAACAAACTAATAAAGTCACATAAATATGTTCCTATCAATTACCAAATAAGAATTCATTAAGAACAAGAAAACTTCAAAGAACCAAAAAACTCACATGGCAGGATGTATGCATAGCAGTTTCTTCATTCATTCACATGTCTACCAAGATTAAGCATGATGTGTACGATAACCTTGATCAAATAATTCATAAACAGCCCTAGTGGTGATCAAACATTAGGATTAATAAACAAATTATACTATATAATCAGTGAATGAAACAAGAACATAGATTGGTAATTTAGATATTTTAACTTAATAACATAGAGTAGGTTTGCAAGGCTACATCGAATTCCCCAGCTATGAACTTAATTACACAACATGATTACAAAATATATAAATATCAAGAACAAGATAAGTGAAATTAAAGTTCATAGAAGAAACCCCCTTGAAGTAATTCTGATGTGGAAATCCTTCAAGAACAGCGCGGCTGCATTGTTTCTTCGGTGGCAGCAGATGGTGAAGGCAAATAGGGTTTTGTTTCTGGAAGAAAGGCCAAAGAAAGAAAAAGGGGAGAGCTCTGGGCGACCCCCAAGGAGGCTTGTGAGAAAGTAATTTGAAACCCTAGTATTTATATGCTAAATGGGGCTGCAAGATATTCCAAAGTGATCCCAGCAACTTAGCCTTTATTTTGCACGTTTTTGCCTTATTTGGCACCTCCAAATCAAGCTAGATATCCTCATTCCTTTCCCATTCTATTCCTGGTCTTTTAACAAGCCAGATTCATCTTGGATTCTTTATTTGGGCTTCAAAACAGGCCACTAAACTTCTCTCCAGGTTTAAATTAGGGTCAGCTCCAAAAATGGCATGTTTTCATTTCTTTTGCCTTCAAATTGACCCTAAAGTACATGTAACTACACACTAACACAAAATAAGGTAAAATGCAACCAATTTAACTCAAAAACATCACAAATAAACTAGAAATGGATGGTATAAATGCATGAAATATATGAGTTATTACTAATGTCACTTTAAAACACTTTTAACAAGACAAGCAAGAACCCAAAAAACCCACCCATGGATTTGGCTGAAGTTCCCCAAACTAAAGGCACCAAATTTTAGCTCCAAAATTCATGCTCACATGAACTACATCTACAGTATTTGAGACGGAAAATTTTCAAAAAAAATTTACATTCAAAGAAGCAAGAACATGCTAGTAACCATTATAACATTCAAATCAAAAGATTGAACAAAAAAACCCCAAAAAGATTCACAAACTACAAGACCTAGGCTCTGATACCACTTGAAAGAAAAAATTTGAAAAACTAAGTTCATTAGGCAACATAATAAATGCATTTAACGAATAAATGGCAAAAGCATGTTTCTATGCACTTTAAAACAAAATTTAAACCATGAAATTCAAAACCTAATAGTTTTGGTGAACCAAGACACAACTAAAAAACAAAGTGAGTTAAGAAACTTTTATATGTTTGAATCACCTATTTGCTTAGCAAAGGGTATTCACCCATGTGAGGGCCTTCTTTTCTTTGTCTCCTTGCTCCTTGGGCCCATGGATGTGGATGGAAGAACTTTGCTTCTTGGTTCCGTATCTTCTTGGATTTGGATGGAGGAATGGATTCTCCAAAAGTCTCAAAAGTTTGAGACCCCTAAGTTCCAACACCAAGGATGAGTGGAAGGAAGATGATGAGTGATGTGGGAGGAAGAAGTTGCTAGTATCTTTTTTCCCACAAGGGTAGCCTCCTAGAGAGAAAGAGAGAGCTTGTGTTCTCTCATCTTTCCTCAAACCCTATAAAGTTGCCTTTTTACTCCTTGTAAGTGTGTGGCAAACTTGTAATAAGTGAACCACCACTCCCTCTCCATTTGGCCGGTTTTGTCTAGTTGGATTTGAGTTAATTCCCCCTTTTTTTTTGTTATTATACAACTTAAACTCAATGGGTCTTGTGGACCAAAACTCATTTTAGGTTCCGAAACCTGAAACTTACTTAAAGCCCGATATAAACCTTTCATATGATTAATTAACTTTTAATCAATCATTGCCATGTACAATTAAACTATTTAATTGTCCTTATTTATCTTCGTTATTTTCTTCAATTATTACCTTACACAGTGTGCGATCCATTAGGTTCCTTTTAGCGAGGCAGTGGGCAATTAAAAACTCTTTCTAATCGATTGTGAATTGAGACTTATTTTCAATTCTCCCTTTAGTGATTATGAAGGATTATTTTAGAGAAACATGTTCATTTAAGCAATATCATTAGCATGCAATTAACAAATTAAAGGCGGAATCATGCTTGCATATACTTAAAAACAAAACATTACCCATGAATGTTCAAAGCCTAGTAGATTGGTGAACCATTAAACAACTCAAAACAAAGTGAGTTGAGATTTATACCTTTGTAGATTCCTCTTTGCTTAAGCAAAGGCTAATCACCCAAAGAGAGGGCCTTCATTCCTTGCATCTTAAATCTATGGATTTGGTTGGATGAAGAGGTTGCTCCAAGTTCCCAAAATTGGGAACCTCTAAGTCTCCACACCAAGGTTAGATGAAGAAGAAATGAGTGACTTTGAGGAAGTTGAATTGCTAGATTATTTCCTCAAAGTGGCCGGCCATTTTAGAGAGAAAGGAGAGCTTATGTTCTCTCCAATTTCCCCAAAACAAAACCTTAATGAATTTTGGCTATAAAGTCATATTTATACCTTAATTCATTTGAGTGGCAAACTTGTAAATAAGTCCAAGTTCACTACCCCTTCAAAGTGGCCGGCCTTAGGATATTTTTGGAGTATTTGGACCTTTGTAAATCATTATTTATTAAGTTGTCATACAACTTAAGTCAATGGACTTGACGTTCGAAGCCCATTGGGCCTTAAGGTCCAAAACCATCCCGAGGTCTTTAACGAACTTATTCGTTTGATTAATAATCATATTAATTAATCCTTGCCATAAATAATTAAACCATTTAATTATTCTTACTCATCTCCGTTGAATCTTCAATCTCTACCTTACACGGTGTACGATCCATTAGGTTCCTTTTAGCGAGGCAGTGGGCGATTCAAACTCTTTCAAATCAATTGTGAATTTGAAACTTACTTTCAATTCTCCCTTTAGTGTTTACACACGTTTAGGGCTTCCACAAACCATGAGTGACACCTAGCAGCATATCATGGTTACCCAAGCTAATCAGAAGAGGTGGAGAACCTATTCAGTTTAGGATTACAAATGCAATACGGTCCTTCTCTAATCCAATACTTTTGACCACATTGTTTGGTTTGATAGTTTATTCATGTCTACTATCCAATGTGAATCTTGTGCTTATATGATTCCCTTGAATGTGATCTGGAACGCATTCCAACATCTCATTCATACTCTGGCCAGAGATTCTAAATCATATCATAGAGTATTCTCCCTCAACGGTTTGAAGGTTAGAGATCCCTTGTTGCGCATTCACTTGTCTCCATGACTAGATAGCTTGACCCCAACCATGCCGTGGACACTCCAAAGGAATGCCTTTTGACACGATCAAAGATCAAGGACCTAACCACAAGACAACTATGATGCCTCAGGTCAAATGACTAATTTGCATTATCCTAACCATGAGTTCTCACGTGACATGAATATGATAACTCGTCGTTGATCGTGTTCAGTGAACTCATTCTCTATTGAGCACCTACGTACTTGTCTTGGTGTCATTCACACCAATGACTCGAGACTAGTCACTCTCCCTGAGAGAAGACATAGCACGTACTGATCTTAACGGACTGTCAATGCCCAATTGGCAATCCTATGATCAGGAACGTTTAGGATGTGTCTACGAAAGAATGGTCTCATGAATCTAACTTCTTTAGATCGCATTCTCCCAATCACATATGCCTTGGACTTTATCGTTTAAGCATATAACATTTATATGAGACCGCTCAAACAATAATCTTTGCCCTTGATATTAAACTAGATTAGTTTAATCCTGTGAAATGTCCGTAAAGTATCATCATATGATTGGTTTTAGGGCACATTTCCAACAGATTATACCTCTTCAGGGCTTCCATAAACCATGAGTGACACCTAGCAGTATGTCATGACTACCTAAGCTAATCATAAGAGGTTGGAGAACTTATTCAGTTTGGGATTACAAATGCAATACGGTTTTTCTCTAATACAATAGTTTTGACCACATTATTTGGTTAGATAGTTTATTCATGTCTATCATCCAATGTGATTCTCTTACTTGTATGATTATCTTGAATGTGATTTGGAACGACTTCCTAAATCTCATTCATACTCTGACCAAAGATTCTTAATCATATCATAAAGTATTCTCCCTCAATAGTTTAAAGTTAGAGATCCCTTGTTACGTTTTCACTTGCCTCCATGGCTAAGTGGCTTAACCCAACTATGTCGTGGACACCAACGGAGTTCCTTTGACATAGTCAAAGATTAACGACCTAACCATAAGACAACTATGATGCCTCAAGTCAAAGGACTACTTTGCAATATCCCAACCATGAGTTCTCATGTGACATGAGTATAAGAACTCCTTGTTGATCACGTTCAGTGGTCTCATTCTCTATTGAGAACCTACATTCTTATCATGATGTCAATCACATCAATGACTCAAGACCAGTCACTCACCCAAAGAGAAGACATAGCATGTACTGACCTTAACTGATCGTCAATGCCCAATTGACAATTCTATGATCAAGAACATTTAGGATATGTATATGGAAGAGAATGGTCTCATGAATCTAACTTCTTTAGATCACATTCTCCTAATTACATTTTCATTGGACGTATCGTTTAAGCGTATAACATTTATCTGAGATGGCTTTACACAATAATCTTTGCCCTTATATTAAACTAGTTTAATTTAACATGTAAAATATCCGTAAAGTATCATCATATGATTGGATTTAGGGCACATTTCCAATAAGAATTTCATGTAAGAATTATTATTTTATCGTATTTATTGTACTCACCCTCTATTGATCTGCATACTTTTCTTAGTGCCCTCTACATAAATGGCCTGAGGCAAACCATTTTGCCAATTGATTAAAAATAGTATGTACCAATCTTACTGAATTATTGATATCCACTTAATAATCCCTCAACCAGGAAAAAGTTTAGGATATAAGAAGAACTCTAACCTAACATCTTTAGATTGCTTCTTCAGTTCTTCTTATGTTTGTTAGTTGTTATCCATGGACACGCTATGTAGTACTATATGCGTAACCCTTGACTGGTGGTCTTGCCCCATTATTAGATTATAGATTAATCATTTGTATTTTTCTAAGAGATATCAATTTCTAAAATTAGTAATCGACTTTTAGAGCACGCATTTTGTAATTAACGGAGGTTTGAACATAAACCAAATGTAAAGGTGACATTGATATGTGGTAATTAACTTTAAAGATGACATATATTAATCTTCTTCAATTTCAATCATCAAAAGGACAAAGGGTCTCAATTTTAAGGACCATTAAAGTCGTGAAGCCATATGCCAATGTTCTTTGTAACTTAGCGTGTAGCCTTGTAACAATCGAGATTGGATTCTTTGTAAAGTAACATGATCATTTTCATTAGTGAAGTTCAATAAACCATTAAACTAGACCTAGCATTCGTGTCGTTTTCGTGTCATACCCGATAGCTTAACGGGTCGGGTCGTGCCGTGTAATACTCGTTAAAGTAAACGGGTAATATGACCCGACCCGAAATCAACCCGTTAATATTATCAAGTAATATGACCCGACCCGTTACCCGTTAAGAAAAATATTTTTTAAATCAATAAAAATAAAAATGAAAAATAGAATTTGACCCAAAAAAATGAAAAACATAATACTAAATTTCGGAGTTGACCCCTTCATGAAAGTTGTAAAGCTTTTCATTACGAGTGATTACATTTTTTACACTTCTACAATAATTATTAATTTTATTAATTTTGCACTAAAAATACTATTCATGAGATTTGGAGTGTTTTAAAAATCTAAACGACCATGTAACCATCATCTAGGCATTGAGAATGCAATTATGAACGTTTATTATGCTTTCACATCTTTCAGACTTAAACATTAATGATTATGAATTTTGTTTATTTTGAACTCCCTTAAAGATACTATTCATGAGAGTTTGTACGGTTTTAAAAATTCAATTGATCATATACCTATTGTGACATCCCACATTGCCCAGGGGAGTGATCCTTAAATGTATATTCCCATCCCTACATAGCACGAGGCCTTTTGGGAGCTCACTAGCTTCGGGTTCTGTAGGAACTCCGAAGTTAAGCGAGAAGGGGGCTAGAGCAATCCCAGGATGCGTGACCTCCTGGGAAGTTGCCCGTGAGTTCCCATAAACAAAACCGTGAGGGCGTGGTCGGGGCCGGGGAGGTGGCTGCGCCCGGGCCGGGATGTGACACCTATCCTCAAAACGTAAAGGATGCGACTACGAGCGTTTGCATATTTTTTTCATATTTTTTGCACATGTAAATTCATTATTATAATTTTTTTAATGTGTTTGGCATTTTTAAAATACTTGATATTTTTATTTTTAATGTGTTTTATGATTTTTAATCTCAATTTTTGCCTATAATATACTATAAAAATAAATAAATAAAAACTTAAATTTTAAAATTTATATAGAATAATATTTAATAAAAAATATATACATATTCATTATATCTATTGTATTTTATAATAAGTTTTTTTAGTAGTTAAAAAAATTAAAATCATCAAAATAACTTTTTTCTAATCGTGTCGAAACAGGTTACTCGCGTCACTCTCGTGTAAACCTGTTAATGACCCGTTATTAATGGGTTATTATCGTGTGACCTAATTAGTTATTGTGTTGACCCGAAACCCGTTATTTTCGTGTCGTTTACGTGTCGTGTTAACGGGTCGTGTAAGAAATTACATTTTTGTGGCGACCCGTCCCTAATGTTCTATGTAAATTCTTCCCGTACGTATAAATTGACAATTATGCCCTTATCGTGGAGTGACGTAGACGCGTTAAATTAAGTTTACTCCGATTAAAACTATAGTATAATCTAAATTTTACATTAGTAGAAATTACATGTATTTTTAGGAAAGGGATCCACTACAATCACCAACCTAATACACTACCTTACTAAACTAATTCCAATAATTCCTCACCAACCCTATTCCATTCACACTCCAAACCGTCCACAATCATTCCCTCCGTCAATGATCATCCACCATCCTTATTCTATGTGGACTCACTCTCTCTCTAGATCTCAGAATCTCTCTCCCTCAAGCTCTCAGACAGCTCTCTCTCTCTCATCTCAGAAAAACTCGAAAACTCTCTTTCTCTCTCTACCATTGCACACGGAGCAAATTCAAAATCAATCCAAACCTTGAAGTTTCGACGATCCAAGATCACAGTTGGATTCCTTAGGACCTCACGAGTCCATCCACATCAAACTCAGGTAAAAACTCGATCGTTTTCACGTCGAACTATCGATCTCCGATTATGGTACTATTCATCGTCTTTTAAATGGCTTCGTTTTAGACCAAACTAAGATCACCACTATCCTTAAAATGCTCCCAGGAACCCCGGAGCAACTCGTTTGGAAGGATTTGGACGTCGGAGGGCAGAGATCGAAGCGTTTGAAAGTAAGCCGAACTATCGTTTGATCTTGAGAAAACTCTAGTGATTTTTAAGTCTTAAAACCTATCTAACGTGATTCTACATGTCGAGGGCTTCGTTTTGATATAAAATTTCATGAAAAATGGATTAAAAACGAGTTAGATATTGACTCTGGAAGTTGGAAGGAAAACATAAGTTTCTGGAAAAAAATGTAACCGTGGTCGTTTGGCTACTTTCAGGCCTAATTTCTGAACAGCACGGGCCACATATGAACTTTCTGTGAATGTAGATCTATTCTCTACATTCCTAACTTTAATTTGGCTTTTGAATTACTCAATTTGGTTAAGAAACAAGCTCGTTTGAAGCTCTGGAAGTTAGACGAAAATCTGTAAAAAAATGGCAGAACCCGCGAAGAAGACGAGTACAATGTACTCGCAGGCGCGTGGCCACCAGCGCAGCCACCTTGTGGCGGCGCGTGGGGGCGCGTGCATGCTCCAAATTGGAATCTGAAAATTTGTGTGTGTCCGTGACGTCGAGTAGATCGATTTCATATATTTAGACCCTATATTTGGACAATCTATGAAGATTTTATTTACGTTTCCGTTCATGTGTTTTAAACTAAGTCAATTAATTACTCCTCGTATAGGCGATGATATAAATCGACGATCCAACCGTTGGATCGTCACCAAACTTTGATACGTGGTAAAACGTAATATTTGAAGAATATAGGAACTTACAGATTGGAAATCCGACGTACGGATCTTCCTGAAATAGGTTTGTAAGTTAAAAAAATAAAATGTTAACCGTCATTAGGTTTTTGTCAACTGGCCGAGATCCAACCGTTAGATCGTGATGAAACCTTGAGATAATTTCCTAGAGATATAATGTGGATCGTTAAAAGTGACGGATCAGAAATCTGATATACGGATCTTCCGGATCAGATTATGTAGAAAACGTTATACAAAGTTATATATTTTATCGAATCGAATTCTAAGTTTTGATTTAATAATTGTTCTAGGCGTCGATCATTTTGACGGCTCGATGATTTTGCTAGGGAGTTGGTGTAGACTCCAGGTGAGTGGGCAGTTTGTTTTTATACCTATACATATTTATGGTTTCCAAACTTCATAAAATGCTTCACTTTATGTATATGTTGCTAAATATTGGATAATTGAGGTATAATTGTGATAAATGCTGAAATGCGATTGAGATATAATTGCCATGACATTCATGCATGTTTATATGCATACTCATCTTGCTGCACTGGTGTTAGTACTTGCCCCAGGGCCAGGGCCAGTCCTTCACGTGTATGTTCACATTGCACCGTTCGCTCGTCTGGATCCAGGTTAGGTGCCAGTCCTGTCGGGTAGATTGCATTAGGCAATCCGACTTGTATGTGATGTGCTTTTGCACCAGTCTTCACGTGATCGTAGTACTTGAGCGTATTGATTACACCCAGTCCTGTTCGTGTCAGAGTTATCTGTTCGAACTTGTGTGCCAGCATTAGATGGATGAGTATTTAGCGATACTGCTTTATAACATTGTCATATGATTATATAACTGCAGCATCGATCTTAATCATGAATTGAATTATATTGTCGTTTATACTTGCCTTTAGTATTGTGGATATATATATATACGTACGTATTACACTTGCCTTTAGTATTGTGGATATATTTATATATGTACGTACTTACTCATAATGTACACATTATTAAAGGAAATTATAATTGTTTTACGGCGAGGGGTTAGTATGTTCAAAACCAAACGTTTTCACCTAAGTTTGTTTTGCTGACCCACTCAACTTTGTTTTTCGCCCCTCCAGGACCTAGATAGCTGTTCTGCGTGGCATTCGAGGAAATCTTGAAACGTTTCTGACATTCGGCATTCCGCTTCTGACGTATGAACTTATCACTATGTGTAATAAGCGTACTTTAGTTGCTTGACTACTCTTCGGTAGTCGTTTCCTCATTAAGCTCTGAATAACTATAATGGGCCACACCCACGTTTGTGCACTCTGTCACTATTTCAAATTTTATTTAATTCTATGTTCGATTTAAATTTATACACTTTTTACATCACTTACCTCTATGGTTACGTCACTTCACGGTGACGGCCAGCATGCGTCGACCTTTCCGGGTCGGGGCGTGTCAATTTTTCTAAGAGTTATCAATTTCTAAAATTAGTAATTGACTTTTAGAGCACACATTTTGTAATTAGCGGAGGTTTGAACATAAACCAAATGTAAAGGCGACATTGATATGTGGTAATTAACTTTAAAGATGACATATATTAATCGTCTTCAATTTCAATCATCAAAATGACAAAGGGTCTCAATTTTAAGGACCATTAAAGTCGTGAAACCATATGCCAATGTTCTTTGTAACTTAGCCTGTAGCCTTGTAACAATCGATATTGGATTCTTTGTAAAGTAACATGATCATTTTCATTAGTGAAGTTCAATAATCCATTAAACATGTAAAGCGTGTTTATTGCGTGCTCCATTTTTAATCCCAAAAAGAAAAAAGAAAAGAAAAAAATAAATTACATAGTTCCTAAAAGCTAAAAATAAAATAACTCAACTCTGTGAGACAAATTTCTTTTTAATTTTAATATTTATGTGGCAGCTTCATTATTTTAATTATTTACTGGACTTGTTTGTGCCAGATCACAGTAGTTTTGCAGTTGGAGTACGCACTGAATTAAGTAGATAAAGTAGGTGTTTGGGCCAGTTTAAACACACAAGAATGTGCTTAAGAATGAATCAATTTCATTTTCTACATTCCATCAATCATATAATTACATCATTGACCTTCAAATTTGACTTCGAGACTAAGTAATTTAGCATTTTAAGCCCCCCATCAAGGTGAGTCAATATGTTTTCTGGCACACATGCACCGAGAAAAATTTTCTCCAGCAAAACCTGAATAAAAGCAGTAAGACATGGTAAACTCATTTATGTATTAGTATGCATGCATGTAACATTAATTTCAGACATTCAATAAGGTGGATTTATCTGGAGGTGCAAAAGGCGAAACAGCAACTCCTAATTCGTAACTACGAGGAATGTTAGCAACTTTTTTCATTTGAACCTTCTCAGTTCTCCTTGTATATTGTTGCTTAATGATTAGAATAGTTTATTTTCTAGATCTCTTTAAAGATCAACTATGCAAAAGATTAACCAATTTTGGAATTGTTTAGTCATCTAATAGGTATCCAATAAATAGATGAACCAAGTTTCTCTTTTAAACACTAAAAGTTTGACAACGTTAATCAGATAGTTAAACGGTTTTTTATTTGGTTGATTTTTTGTGAGTTGGTTTAGAAAGTGGTTGGTTCTGGTCATCAAGCAACATAGCAGGATAAGAAGGAGAGTCGAAAAGATAGAACGAGAAGTTGCTAGCATTGAATCATTGTGGCAAATTATATGAAGTTTCCTATGAAACAAACAAACTCACATTAGATTAAACTAAGGGTCACTGATCCAACTGTTAATTACTATGAATTAATTAAGTATCCTAGCTAGCTACATGATAACACTAAATGCGTGTGTATATGTATCTATATACATATATATATATATATATATATATATATATATAGTAGTCCTATGAGGAATTTTGATATCAGTTAACATATATCTTGATCAACCTTGAATTCTTGATGGAAAATTATACAGAGAAAAAGATCGAGAAACACTACCTTAATTTGTCTGGAAAACAAGCATGCCAGTGATGGATGGATGGATGGAGTCCAATTGCATTGGAACTACTACTGATGAGTAGTCCTCCTTTCATTACCATTAGTAGATGAATTAACTGATCCTAGGTCGGAACTACTCTTCATTCCCCGATGGTCATCTAAATTTGTTTTTTCTTCTTGACCAGTATTGTTATTAGGAGCAGCAGCAGGTCCAACATCACCGTCTTCTGCTGCCGTCCCTTTCTTTAGATTATTATCATTAAAGCCACCGCCACTCAAATTATTATTGTTCCTTTTCTTCTTCATGTTACCATCATCAATGCCACTGTAGTCCAATTTCTGCAGAATACTTGGAACAATGATATTGCCGCTATGATCCTTTCCAAACTTATTTCCCTTTTCGATGTCAAATTTGTCTTTGGAGGCGATGAAGCCTCTATTGCTTTCTGATGCGACGGATGCCATTCCTATGTCGACGTCGTTGATGTCCTTAACCAAAACCCATTCTCTGAAGTTAACCATCGAGGGAGGAATCCTTGAGCAGAACACTTCTTTCAGGTTTCCCGGTAGTCCCTTTGTGTAGGGGTTTTCGTTCTTATCGTAACGGTATCGGAAATTCTCGTATGTTGTCTGTTTAAATAGGAAATTAAACCAAGCAGCTAGCTAGTGGTTAGAATATATACACACAGATTAAGAACTTGGGATCCAAGAACACAAAGAATAAGAAATACCTGGTTTGTGCAAATCAGATAGATATGGAAAACTGTAAGGCCACCAACAAACCAGACTGCTACAAAGCAGTACACTATGAGAATGACCGATACGATGTCACGCGCCATGGCCCTCCATAGATTGCCTCCTTGTCGAACAAGGTTGATCCACGAAAACACAAACACATATATGCACAGCAACGTTGAGGACGAAATAAAACAAATGAAAAACGGATAGTTACGCTGCAAACAACCCAAACAAGTCGAGTTACAATAAAATTAGTTGATATCACTTAGTATAGTTTAGAGTAAAAATATTGTTTTTATTCAAAAAAAATTAACAATTGATTCGTATGTACATGCACATATGCATGCATGCAGACGAGAGTATAGTAACTAGTAGTGGTGCTAGACACAAGTAGGAGACTTACTAATCCAATACACTGGCCCACCCATGGACAATGGTGATCAAATTTCTGAACACAGTTATTGCAGATGGAACAATGAGAGGCACGTGGTGGACGATACAGCAAACAAGTGTCACAAAATTTGACCTTCACTGTATGTCCATTGACCGTTACATCCTTTATTCGGGGTATTCTCAAACTGGAGGATTTGTTATTGACCCACTCCATTGAAGGGGTAGGACCGTCATATGCCTCGCTTGATTCTGGTGGTCGTGCGTTCCGCGGAATAATACCAGGATCTCTACCGGATGTCAAGTACAGAAAAATGAAATCCTGCACGCATAAGAATATATAATATAAAACCTTCCTTGAACCAATTCAGATTGGGTTAATTTGCTAGATTAATTTCCTTCATTTATAAAATAATTTAGGAGGAACTAACTAAATAAATTAAATTACAATTCACCAACCAAAACAGTGAGGATTATTCCCCCAATTAGTACGGGATAGTCATAATGTCCATCTTGTCGTCTCATCGTTACAAGCATTCTTATGCAGAATGTTAGTGCAGGACATCCAATCAAAAAGCTTGTTAGAAACAGCGATGCAGCGTCATGACCAAACACAATTCTTCCACCGCACAAAAATTTCTGACAACATGTACAAGTTTTCCACTACTGTTAGTCCATATATATAATTATATATGCATATATATGATAATCGAGTGTGAAATTTATTAATGACTTCATTTGTTTATTCTACGTACGTACTCGTACGCAGCTAGGTATGTACAAACTTTTGACATCGATATCCATGAACTACGTTGTGCAATTAGTTTTGAAGTTAGCCTTTAGTTGCATTCAGAGTACTTTGAAAGAACAATATTGCATGAAAAAAAGAAATGATTGATAATCATTGTACGTGCCTAAAAACATTTACATTCATCATGAACAGAATGACATGTTTATGTTCATTCTTGATTAGTACTGCTTTTTGCAGGTCATTAGGAAGACAAAATTTATTAATTAATTAATTAGTTAATTGCAGTTTCATCACTTCTTAGTCTGAAATCAAACAACCTAATCCTCCTCCTAAACCGCAAAAACAACACATGATCGAGATCATATATAAATTCGTACAAACATATATCCAAATGTGTAAATAATTGATGAAATTAATCATAAGAAGAGGCGTCAAAAGGGGAGCAGTTTGTTACAAAAACCAAACGAATGATTCGGTCTGCATAAACAAGATCTCTCTCTAGCAAACCACACGGTTCTATCCTATGAGAGCAACAAATTAATTAAAACAAGCAGAAGATAAGAGAGAATAATAATAATCATATAAGAGGCAAATTAAAAATAAACCATACATACATTGTTACCCTGCCACACAAGGTATAGCCTTTCTCTTTCAGGAGGAGGAGGGGCCGCCGCGGCTGTGTCGTCGGAGGGAGCATCCCAGACTTGGCTCTTTTTCCTGCTCATTTCTTGTTTTTTCCCTTTAATTTTAGTTTTGATTTTTTATGGTTTCTTCAACAAATAATCTCCTTTTATTCGCATATATACCCGCATCAAAATGATATCGATGGAACCATTTTTTGATCTGCTGGGTAATAAGCGAATGAAATGAGATTAAAACACAGCTGGGGTTGCAGGAGGAGGATGCTCTCTTTACATTATCATCTGGGTTAGGCTTATGGCTTCCTCCCTCTCTCTCTCTCTCTCTCTCTCTCTCTCTGTTTCTTTTTTTCTTTTTATTTTAATTTATTTTAATTTGTAAGTTTATGGTTTTATTACCTGTTTTGGGTCAAAGCACAGCTGCCTGTGCCGGTGCTCCCCCGTATACACAATTTTCTCACCCGCACCTGTCTTACAACCCCTCTCCAACAAACTTGCTGGCTTCCCAACCCTACCGCCTTTTTCGCGCCCAAAACAAATATTACTTTTACACTTGCACCTACCCTTCATTCACTCAACTGCACCTATGTATTTAATATAGGGAAATTAGAACATGAAATAATTAAATAGAACATTCATTCAATACTCAAAACATAGGTAACCTAAGTGCAGTCCAACAGACTAAGCATTAATTAAATAGAACATGAAATAAAGTTCCTACATTTATTGCAGAGCTGTCAGAACCATCCTAGAGTCCTTGCGAGCCACCAATACAAACGTTTAGCTAGAACCTGGAGGGGCGCAAAACAGAAAATGTGAGTGGGCAAAAACAAAGTTTTTGAAAACACATTTCTCTTTTCAAATATAATAACCCCTCAGCTTAAAACCCGTATAATTTCCCATAAAATAATAGTACATACGTATATAGAAATCATGTTCAAGAATAGAGGAAACCAAGTATATGACATGTTGAGTATCTCAGCAATAAAATATGTAAGCCAGGTGAAATAAATCGATGTAAAATAATATGTCAGCTGGAGTCACCTAACGTGTGACCTGTCCAGCTGAACCTATAGCTCATCTACTAATTCCTGCACACGAGTGATGTGAAAATTAACTTAACACACAAATAAAACCCTCTTGTTATCAAATTGTAGTAAAGGTGCAAGTAGGGATCGTTAGGGACCGGGGATTAGGAGGGCTTGCTAAAACCTCTAAACTGACTCAAAAACGTAAAAACAAAGTTTAAAACACTAAACTAGACTCAAAGAATACAAAACTAGAATTTAGAACACCAAAACAAACCAAAAACTCAAAACAGCAACCAAAAGACTCAAAACTGCCTTAAAAACACTTTCTGGGCAGTTTTGAACACAAAGCACCAAATTGGACGAATTTGGGTTTTACTTGACTCCAAAACCTTCTAAAACACAAACTAAACAGATTTTGACACTTTTAAAACAAGAAAGTAAAAGGGGATTTTGGTTTTGACGAAAATTGAAATAACAAAACAAAGTATAAAACTAAGCAGATTGTAAAACCAATTTGGGAAATAAGATGAATGGTGGACAGACTAGAGGTTCTTTCTCCACACATGATATGTATGCAAACGAATTGATTCTCAGTTACTTCTTCTTGAATCATGAATGACAATGCCCCAAATTAACCGTGACATCACTAGTTAACTCTCAGATTTTCCTTAAGTTATTAGATTGGATGACATCATTCGACAACCTAAAACATTCTCCAAAAGTCCTCTACATGACATCATAATAGAGATACATTCAGAAATCATTATGTTCAATGAAAATCATAAGCATTGACAAAGCACTTATAACTATGACATCATGTTACTCATGCTAGGAATTGAACTTAACGCGATCGTGACCAACGACCTTCACTACATATGAATATAAGCTTGTAACGATTATGTGAAACTCACTTATACTCTAGCATCATATTCATGCAAGATAATTAAGTGTCGACCCTCAATCAACAAGCACAAATAAGTTATCAATCCAACGGTTAAGCCAATTGCATTCAAAACTCAATAATCCATAACTGAAATTTATCAATTCAAATTACACACATAATCATGGCTTTGAAATCACCCCTAGCCAAGAGGGGCTTAGCCACTCATGTTCACAATAAGGCAAAGTAAACAGAATTTAAACATAAGAGACATGGAACGAATTACACCTAAAACGCTCCAATCTTCAAACGTCCAATCCTTCTTCTCCTTGCTGCGGCACAAGTGCTCAGGGTATGGTGGATGTGTATGGATGAAAGGGATATGTTTAGGGTAGAGGGGTGGTGCGGCAAGAGTGAAGGATGGACAGAAATTGTGAAGGACTTAGAGAGAGGTTGCGGCAAAGACTTAGAATGGTGTTTAGGGTGTGTAAAAACTGAATGCTTGTGAATGAATGGATTTAAATATATAGGGCACGACTAAGGATCAGAAAAGGCCTTTTAAAACTTAGCTAAAATGGTTCCCTAATTGAATAAGGAAGAAAAGAAATCAGAAAATAAAATAGGAATGTGAAATTCGGCAGAATTGTGTAGGAGGAAAAAGGAATGTGTTTAATGGTCAGAAAATAGGAAAGAGAGGGTCCTCCTTGTGTGGCAAGGCTAGGTACTAAAGGGGAATGTGTTTTATGACAGAAAATAGGCAACTAAGGTGCAGGAATTAAAGAGAATAGGAAAGGAAATTCGGAGGAATTTATGGGACAGATTTAGGAATGTGTTTTGAGGCACAAAATAGGTAAGAACAAGGTATGTTTGTGTAGCAAGGCATAGAACACAAAGGGAATGTATTTTGTGACAGAAATTAGGCATGGGAATGTCCCCTTGGGCGGCAAGGATGTGTAGGGAAAAGGAAAGTGGTTTAGGTGCAGATTTGGTCAAGAAAAGGGAAAGATATTTAGGAGGTGCGGCATGGACATTTAGGGAAGTTTAGGCTTCTAGAACTCTCAATTGAATGTCCTCACACATTTAGGAACCCTTTTGTGGCTGAAACTTTGGTAAAGAAGGATTGGGAAACTTCCATTCCAAGAATAGAAACTCTTCAAGAATGGAAACCTTCGAAAATAGAAACTTCCAAACTTAGAAACTTCGGTTTCCAATTTTGACTCTTCATTCTTCATTTGCCTTGAATTCCATTCTTCACATCTTCATTCGCTCCTTAGCTCATTTGCACTTCAATTTCATCCTTCCGTTTAGCTCCAAACATGTCCTATCCATCTTAGGCCCAAAATTGCTCCAAAACGCTCCAAAATGCACCTTTTTGCATACTTTGACCTTAGAACCTGAAATTGCACGAAAATGGCTTAAAGTACTAAAATAACTAGGTTCTAACAACGTAAATGCAAGGAAATAAGCTAGTTAAGTCGCATAAATATGCTCCTATCAAATTCCCCCACACTTAGCTTTTGCTAGTCCTCGAGCAAAATGAAATAAACAAAAAGAAACAAAACTCAACCTAAACCTTCCAATATTACCTCAGGGATTTCCAAAGCACATAACACATTAAAGATCATCATTTACATAGATTTTGGTTGTCCATACACTTAAGCACATACTTAACCATAGTTACCATTCATTAGTTCACAATGAAAACAACATTTTGAATGTAGTAACATGCCTTAGAGAATTCCCTCAATTCCTCACTAGATATGCACTAAATTTTCACTCAGATTTTCTAACTACACTCCTTATACTAGGTATATGTGAGAGGATTAATGTCAACACGAAAGCTAATACTCACATATGTTTTAACAAAGAAAGCACTTTTCTGGAGTTATAAGTGAATGTATGAATATGATCTCATGAAAGGAATGCCACCACTTAGATGCAAGAACCATTGACACCATATGCTCATATCAATCCCAAACTCCACATATTGAACACATAACACAATCAAGATAGAAGTGTAAGGGTTGTAACGGGGCTAAGGGTGTTTGGTTAACAAAGAAAGGATATGGAAAACAAAGGTTCTTAAAGAAATAGTGAGCAAAGTATTTGAATCAACTTAGAATTCACTTTTGAACAAAAAGGGAAGATTTAGACAATTTAGGGCCAGATTTGGTGTTTTGGACCCTTTCTTCAACATTCAACACTTAATCACTCATTCATACATCTTTTCAAGCTCTGTTTTCTTTCTTTCATACTTTTCTTTTCTATTTTTCTTTTTCATACGTTTTTCTCAACGTTTTTCTTTTCTTTTGAACCTCAAAACATACATAAGAACTTAAGAACAAACATTCCTTCCCCCACACTCATTTTCTTACATAATGTAACTCAAAAGGAATTCATTTAAGTCATGCTCACTATATTTTAAGAAGAAGGGTGTGGACTGTCCTAAACTAGGCTAGGTAGGGATAATGTGGGTTAACAAAGAATAAAGGCTAAACAAGGCTCAATGGGGCTAAAACCTACAAAACATACGAAATATGGGAAGTAAGGCTATTTGGCTATGGTGGCAACTACACAACTTCATCTTGATACGTGTTATGCAATTCAATGTCATGCTTTGAATGAAATGGATACAAGTTCTAGCATTTAGTTCTATCATGACACGAATGCATTCTAAGTGGCAACCAAGCAAAGAATAATGAGATCATGCAACGACTTTAGAAAACAAAGAAATCACAGATTATAACTCTCCAAAAGAAAGCAAAGGCTCAAGTCTCACAAGGATGTAGCGTTAGTTGAGTTCTTTCCTTCAAGCATGTTACAAAAACTGTTTTTAACCACTTTGTAATCAAATGTGAGTTCATAAACATCAACTATAACCAAGCATAGGCCAAGAACATGTCAAACTTCAATCCATGCTTGTAATTTTCTTTAATAGTTATGCAATTAAAAACCAAATCCTCATCATTGTGTTGGAAGGTACCTAAGACACAAACAAACAAAAATAACTCTTTTTGGGTTTTTCAAACATTTTTTTCAAATTTTTATGTGATTTTCGGATTTTTAAGTCACAACACACTAAAATGCTTCAAAACAGCTTAAAAACACCTTAAAACAGCAAGGAACAAGTCCAAAAGTATTGGGTGATAGAATCCCACGAATTTGCATCAAAAACACTTAATTACACCCCCCCCTCCCCACACTTAAATCAAACATTGTCCTCAATGTTTCAAGCATGAAATCACACCAAATAGAAAGAAACACACAAACAGCAACTATAATGCAAAACTAGGCAGATTAGAAAGAATCAACAAAGAGAAGGGTGTTAGGAACGCAAATCTGGAATTGGAGTGATTCCTAGGGCTTCCTTTGTTGAATCGCATGGGTTGCCTCCCATGAATGGACGGTGATACTTGAAATGATCCGGCAGTGGTCTAAATTCTAGTGTAGGTGCCTGAATCATCAAAATCAGCAAGTTAGTATAAAATGTAATGGAAATTGGAGAAGATGACTTACTTGCTTTGTCCGACAAGAACTCAATGACAAACACCACTCCTTTTAAAGTTTCAGGGATATTGGACTTGGCCAGATTGAATGTGATGGTTGGGACTTGTCCCGTGTCATAAAATTCCACTTCTTTGATCTTTGTGGTTTCAAATACGTCCTCTTTGATGCATTCTCGATTTTCTCCAGCCACTTCATCTTCTTGAATCCCTTTTCTTGGTGTACAAGGTTCCTTAAATAATTCAACACAATCTAGAACTTGCTTTGGTGCACCAAGAATTGGAGTATCATTTTGCACCTTGGGAAGAGCTTTGACAATGTCTTTTGCACTTTCCTCTTGCTCGGGAATAAAAAACCTGGGAGGAAAAGGGACATTGGGTGGAATAGGATTAGAATTAACGAAAATTGGACCCAACTTACCTGTATTGGATAGTGGTGGAGCATTGGATGGCTGCGGCAAGGGTAGTTCTTCCCTTGCCGTGGCCTTGTCATCCTCTTCTTCCTCGAACAGTAGTTGTTCATCCAAGTTTTGGCTTGGTTTGGACGTCTTGGGTTCATCTTCATCCTCCATGCCACTTTCCAAGGTGATGGCTTCAGCAATTTCAAATTCTCCGATTGAATTTACAATGTTTGAATTGGAGAGTTCACGTTGTTCTTGAATATGCGCCATGAATTCCACCATCTCTCCCATTTGATTCTTCAAGTTATCCATTCTTTTGTCTTGATTTTGTTGGTCCTGTATCAAAGAGGTTAGTAATTGAAAAATTTGATCATTATCCATGGACATACTTGAATTTGATTGGAATTGTTGTGGGGGCGGTTGTGGTGGCTGCATAGGTGTTGTATAGAACTCCTCATACGGCTGCCAATATTCTTCTTGGTGAGTCTCCTTAGCTTGATTTTGTGACCCCTGCACCAAAGAGTTTAATTCATTAAGGATCTGATTATAATCTATTGACGAACCTGAGTTTGATTGAGCATATTGCATATGAGGTTGTGGCGGCTGCATAGGTCTTGAATAGAACTCCTCATATGGCTGCCAATATGCTTCATGTTGAACTTGTTGAGCTTCCCACCACATAGAGTTTGAATGATCACTCCAATCTCTTTGTGGACATTGATTGGTTTGAAATCCTTGCCTATACGATGCAGCAAATGTAGGGACACTTTGCAGTGTGGTCCTTTCAACATACTGCGACAATTGAGAAGTAAGATTTGCCAATTGAGCTTGAATACTAGCAAAATCCATGTCTTACTTCTCTAGTACCTTAAATCAAAGAAAAAGAACTAAATCAAATATCAAAAGTAACACAAAACATAGAAAACAAAACTAAATCAGAAACTAAAACAAAAATAACTAAACAAAAAGAAAAGAACCAAGGGATTAGCAAAGTTGCTAATCCCCGGCAACGGCGCCAAAATTTGATGTGAAAATTAACTTAACACACAAATAAAACCCTCTTGTTATCAAATTGTAGTAAAGGTGCAAGTAGGGATCGTTAGGGACCGGGGATTAGGAGGGCTTGCTAAAACCTCTAAACTGACTCAAAAACGTAAAAACAAAGTTTAAAACACTAAACTAGACTCAAAGAATACAAAACTAGAATTTAGAACACCAAAACAAACCAAAAACTCAAAACAGCAACCAAAAGACTCAAAACTGCCTTAAAAACACTTTCTGGGCAGTTTTGAACACAAAGCACCAAATTGGACGAATTTGGGTTTTACTTGACTCCAAAACCTTCTAAAACACAAACTAAACAGATTTTGACACTTTTAAAACAAGAAAGTAAAAGGGGATTTTGGTTTTGACGAAAATTGAAATAACAAAACAAAGTATAAAACTAAGCAGATTGTAAAACCAATTTGGGAAATAAGATGAATGGTGGACAGACTAGAGGTTCTTTCTCCACACATGATATGTATGCAAACGAATTGATTCTCAGTTACTTCTTCTTGAATCATGAATGACAATGCCCCAAATTAACCGTGACATCACTAGTTAACTCTCAGATTTTCCTTAAGTTATTAGATTGGATGACATCATTCGACAACCTAAAACATTCTCCAAAAGTCCTCTACATGACATCATAATAGAGATACATTCAGAAATCATTATGTTCAATGAAAATCATAAGCATTGACAAAGCACTTATAACTATGACATCATGTTACTCATGCTAGGAATTGAACTTAACGCGATCGTGACCAACGACCTTCACTACATATGAATATAAGCTTGTAACGATTATGTGAAACTCACTTATACTCTAGCATCATATTCATGCAAGATAATTAAGTGTCGACCCTCAATCAACAAGCACAAATAAGTTATCAATCCAACGGTTAAGCCAATTGCATTCAAAACTCAATAATCCATAACTGAAATTTATCAATTCAAATTACACACATAATCATGGCTTTGAAATCACCCCTAGCCAAGAGGGGCTTAGCCACTCATGTTCACAATAAGGCAAAGTAAACAGAATTTAAACATAAGAGACATGGAACGAATTACACCTAAAACGCTCCAATCTTCAAACGTCCAATCCTTCTTCTCCTTGCTGCGGCACAAGTGCTCAGGGTATGGTGGATGTGTATGGATGAAAGGGATATGTTTAGGGTAGAGGGGTGGTGCGGCAAGAGTGAAGGATGGACAGAAATTGTGAAGGACTTAGAGAGAGGTTGCGGCAAAGACTTAGAATGGTGTTTAGGGTGTGTAAAAACTGAATGCTTGTGAATGAATGGATTTAAATATATAGGGCACGACTAAGGATCAGAAAAGGCCTTTTAAAACTTAGCTAAAATGGTTCCCTAATTGAATAAGGAAGAAAAGAAATCAGAAAATAAAATAGGAATGTGAAATTCGGCAGAATTGTGTAGGAGGAAAAAGGAATGTGTTTAATGGTCAGAAAATAGGAAAGAGAGGGTCCTCCTTGTGTGGCAAGGCTAGGTACTAAAGGGGAATGTGTTTTATGACAGAAAATAGGCAACTAAGGTGCAGGAATTAAAGAGAATAGGAAAGGAAATTCGGAGGAATTTATGGGACAGATTTAGGAATGTGTTTTGAGGCACAAAATAGGTAAGAACAAGGTATGTTTGTGTAGCAAGGCATAGAACACAAAGGGAATGTATTTTGTGACAGAAATTAGGCATGGGAATGTCCCCTTGGGCGGCAAGGATGTGTAGGGAAAAGGAAAGTGGTTTAGGTGCAGATTTGGTCAAGAAAAGGGAAAGATATTTAGGAGGTGCGGCATGGACATTTAGGGAAGTTTAGGCTTCTAGAACTCTCAATTGAATGTCCTCACACATTTAGGAACCCTTTTGTGGCTGAAACTTTGGTAAAGAAGGATTGGGAAACTTCCATTCCAAGAATAGAAACTCTTCAAGAATGGAAACCTTCGAAAATAGAAACTTCCAAACTTAGAAACTTCGGTTTCCAATTTTGACTCTTCATTCTTCATTTGCCTTGAATTCCATTCTTCACATCTTCATTCGCTCCTTAGCTCATTTGCACTTCAATTTCATCCTTCCGTTTAGCTCCAAACATGTCCTATCCATCTTAGGCCCAAAATTGCTCCAAAACGCTCCAAAATGCACCTTTTTGCATACTTTGACCTTAGAACCTGAAATTGCACGAAAATGGCTTAAAGTACTAAAATAACTAGGTTCTAACAACGTAAATGCAAGGAAATAAGCTAGTTAAGTCGCATAAATATGCTCCTATCAACGAGTCAGAACCACCTAATGTGGTCTGTACAACAAGCTAGGTGTAAATAAGTACGCTCAAGTGCTACAATTACGTGAAGGTTGTGCAAAGTATCGCAAGTCAACTATGAGTCGAAACCACCTAATGCGGTCTGTACGATAGGCTGGCACCTGCCTTGGATCCAAGGTGAGTGTGTGGTGCGGGAGGTGAATAATCACGGGAAGGTTAGGCCCTGGCCTCGGGCGGAGCACTAACACCAAGGTGCAGGATAATGAGCACTAAATATATCTAAACATAACCATACACATTGCCATCTCTATCATTAATATGTACTCAACTGAAGCTTACCTGGGTGTCCACTGCGTCATGCAATATTATGCATATCTATACTAATGCATATACTAAAATGTGATGCAATTGACATGGCATTTAAAAACGTAAATCCATTTAAAACAGTTTCTGAGAAAATATAAAGCGTATATACGTATATATAGAAAACCAAAAGCCCACTCACTGGTATGTAATAGGGTCGTAACCCCCAATTCTTACCTGGTTACGCTCGTTCTCCGAATACGTCTCACCTATATGTGAAACAACTGATTTAACGTTAATTTGAAAGTACATAAACCAAATTGTGTAATAACTTCTCATACGTTGCTCAATTGGGGTGTTTGAATATACCATCGTGTCCTACTCAACACCACGAACATCCTTATATTTTTAAACTAAGTTTTGGACGCCCATGTTCCCTCACACGCCAGCCAAGGCACAGCCACACGTGTTGGTCACACGCAAGCACGTGCATGGCACACAAATAGAAACCCTAACAGCATTAGAGAATATTCTGTTAAAATCCTCGAATATTCCGTTAAAGTTATTTGACTTCGTTAGAATATTCCGTTAAAGTTAACGGAATATTTTCTATCTTCTCCGGTGAACCTCGCCGAAATCTACCGTCATCTGCCTCCGGCGCCGCTAAACTCACCAAAAAAATAGAAAATCTTTAAATCTTAATATCTTCTTCAAAACTCGACCAAAATTCCTAAATTTTATATGGATTTGAAGCTCTCAACAAGGAGAACAAGTCCTTACCTATTTGGGAACCTAAAATCTTCAAGAAATGGACGGAAAATAGCTCAACACAACCGGCCAAAATTCCAACTCCGTGATCTCAAGTATTCCGATGTTCAAACCAATCTAAAACTAACCTAGGATATTTATAGAGTTGATTAGGACCCTTTTTTAGCCTTAAAACCTCGTGAAATATCCATGATCACGTCAGAGTAATAGAGTACCTCGCCGGAGCTCGAGGGTTCTCGAGTTTTTGAAGCCAACTCACCTAACAAGTGGTATAGATGAACTTGTGAGGTCACAGGGAAGGTGATGGTGGTGTCTAAATACTTGACTTGTGAGGTTTTTGGTGGAGTTGGGAGTTGAGGGTTGACGATAGAAGATGAGGGAAGATGGGGGAGATGGTGCAGGTTTGCAAATGTGTGTGTGTGTGTGTGTGTGTGTAGTGTGTGTGTGTGTGTGTGTGTGTGTGTGTGTGTGTGTGTGTGTGTGTGTGTGATTGGTCATGGATTGGCCAAAGAAAAAGGGATCTCAGCCCCCGATTGGGCTATGGGGTTTAGGCTTGATAATTTGGTCCACCAAGAATTAATATAAGCCCACACTTCCTAATTAGGTCCAAGGTTGTAGGAAAGAAAAGTCGTTGGTGGATAAATTATAGACAACCCAAATTTATAATCCTACACAATCATATCTATTTGTTTGTAACATTATCATTACGAATCCGATTCGGCCCTAATTCTCGTCGATGAGCTAGTGACGACGCGTACTATTTAATTTTGTCAACGAGAAAAATAATTTAAATTTGAATAAGTACATCCACATCATTAAACCTCGAGGGCAATATCTTCATTTTACACACTCGGAGATTAAAATATATATTAATTCAGGACGCGTTGTCGCAGGGCACAAGTTTATCTAAATATATATTAGGGTTTTTTTTAATCTATTGATAATTTTTTCATGTTTAAGTAATAAAGTGTTATTATTCTTTTCTTTTTGTTAATAGAATAAAATTTTGTCATTGACAATCCAAAAAAATATCTTCCTACACTTTTTTGTATATTTTAAATATGAAAAATTCATTTCAGAAGTTTCATAATGTGCGGTGGCTTGTATATCGATTAGTTAAGGGTGTCCACCTTTGCACTCAAGGTCTCGTATTCGAATTTTCTCACCGTAGTTTTGATGAGTTTAGTGTAGATTACCTTATCATTTGTCAAAAAGGGCCATAATGTGAAGAAAAAAAATCATTTTCTTTAATATTCAATGTATTACATCTATTATATATAAAGCCGAAAGGCTGTTTTGGTGTCACAGCTTCGACAAAAATATTAGGACCAAATTGCCCCTCAGCCAAAAAAATTAAAAAACAACCCAATATAATATATGAAATCATGCAAGGGTAATTTGGTCATCATAAAATATAATATAATTATAAATTGAGAGAGAGAGAGAGAGAGAGAGAGAGAGAGAGAGAGAGAGAAAGAATAAAAAAAAATGAAAGGGAAGAGAGAAAGAATAAACAAATGACAAAGTTGATGGTACCCAAGTGATGGGGAAGAAAATATAATAAAAAATAAGAAAAATCATGAATGTTGTGTTTAAAACATCTTACGAGGTGCGTAGCACCGGTGATAAAAAAAAAAGAAAATAACAAAATAAAAAAGTATTGAAGCAATTCACGCATATAAATACATTTAAAATGTCTAAGTCCTGTGCAGCACGTTGTGATTCAAAAAAATGCCTTTTGCAAGTGGTTGTTTATTAAATATTATTTCTCAATTTTTAAACACTTAAGAGGTGCATAGTGCCAGTTATTAAAAAAAAGTCTCTCGCACGCACATAATAATGTGATTCAATTAGTTGTCAAATGATCTTTTTTTTTAACAAACGATGTTATCTACTCTAAGGGGAGAGTGGGTTTAGCCTCACAATGGGCTAGCTATCAATTTATTAAATATTATTTTTTCTAATCTTAATGTAAATTCAATAAAATGTAGATGGAAATTGAAAGACTACTTTTATTAATATGGATTCAGCTACTTTGATTAGTTAAAAGACTGCTTTTATTAAATGTTTTTATTATTCATTTCCATCTACATTAATGTCACATCCTAGACCGGCTCCGCCATAGCACAATATTGTCTACTTCGGGCTCGGCCCGCACAGTTTTGTTTCTAGGGACTCAGCACAAAAGCTTCCAGTTGGTCACCTATCCTAGGAATGCTTTTGTCCGAACTCACTTAACTTCGGAGTTCCGACAAACTCTGAAGCCAGTGAGCTCCAAAAAGGCCTCGTGCTATATAGAGGTGCATGTACTTATAAGAGACATCACCCCCTCTCCGTTGGTCAATGTGAGATGTTACAATCCACCCCCTTAAGGGCCCGACGTCCCCATCGGCACACTCACACCACACGACAGATTGGCTCTGATACCATTCTGAGACACCCCGACCTAGGAAAGTCGAAGCATGCTGAACATCACCGTGAGGTGACGTAACTATAGGGGTAAGTGATGTGAAAAGTGAACAAATTAAAACTAAACTAGAACTAATTAAAATTAAACAGTGAAAGAGTGCGCAATCATGGGGTGATGTGCCTTATATGTACATTTGCACCTCTATATAGCACGAGGCCTTTTGGGAGCTCACTGGCTTCAGAGTTCGTCGGAACTCCGAAGTTAAGCGAGTTCAGGCAAGGGCATTCCTAGGATGGGTGACCCACTGGGAAGTTCTCATGCCGAGTCCCCAAAAACAAAACCGTGTGGGCCGGGCCCAAAGTGGACAATATCATGCTATGGCGAAGCCGGTTTGGGATGTGACATTAATAAATACATTTAAAACATGTAAATCACGTGTAGCACACCGTGATGCAAAAAATGCCTTCTGCACATGCGTGAGTGTGTGCATGAAGGCTAGTACGATACCAAGACAAATAATTATTTTATGTGAAGTTATGATATGACATATTTTTCGGTGTTGTTAAGGGCCTCAAAAAGCTCGAAACCAGCCCTGCTTCAACATGAGGTGATAATAAGAAATCAGTTCTTTATTTTAGAACAACAATAGTACAAACGAAGGAAACCAAAGAAAGAAAATGACTTAGGACTTCCAATCAACTTGGGCTCTCCATAGAGACAAAAAAAATTCAGAAGCAAGGACGAATTCCATAAATAAATTTAAGAAGCATAGATGAGGAGAAGTGAATCACATAGAGAGGAGAGCAAGAGACGGATTTAAAGAAAATTTCTCTGTGATGGCTTATAAGTACTGTATCTTACGTCTTTTCGCACTCTCTAAACTCTATAGGAGCAAGGTGGGAAAAAAAATTCTAGTTCATCAAAAGCCTATTGTTTTCCTTCTATAATGGCTAATTTCCCTATAAAATGAAATTGGGGATTTGAAATTTGCCTCAAAGGAAGAGAAAATCCTAATTATTTCCAAACTCTCAATGAAAAATTCAATTTTTTGTGCAAATTTCCATTGCAGTTGAATTGACGAAATACTTGGAAGCTTTTTGCTAGGTTGTTGTAGAGGATGCTCCCTCGCAAACGTCTTGGATATGCTTTGGCGATTCCTGCCAAGTGCATGGATTGACAGGTGGACCAATAACATATCAAGGTCGCTCGCATTAAGGCAGTTTGGAGGTGTGATAAGCATTGATGCCTGATGATTGTGGGCTTCTTGGGTATAGAGGCTCGTAAGCCCATTAAGGGATGGATAACGTCAGGACGATCTGTCAAAGGCAGGACAGTCAATTGAGTTGATAATACACATTGCATGCTCTGACATGTCAAAATTTATGCCCTAACAAATGCTCCACAACTTCTTGGCATGACGTTAGAATCACAAGGAGGTGCAAATATGAAAATGTCAAGAAATTGATCTTCCTTTTAATAGGGTTGAGTAAATTGACCTCTATCATGATTGCCAAGTTAAGATGGAGATTGCATCCCTTTTAGAATCCTTAATTAAGCTAGAAAATAAATTTGCACACTCTTTTGATCCCACGAATGTCGAAAATAGTCCAAATATACTCCAAATAGGAAAACTGTGTACTTTTGACGCCTAATAAGCTTTTAATCTTTTGAGTTCTCATTCTTATGGTCCTACTATGATTTATATGTGTTTATTTGCTTAATTTCCAAGAGGTATCAAACACACAGCCGTTTTATCCCATGAATGCCGAAAACAGTCTAAATACACTCCATAAAGAAAAATTGTGCACTTTTGCCACCCAATAAGTTTTTTATCTTTTGAGTACTCATTCTTGTGGTCATAGTAGCACATTATATGTGTTTATTTGCTTAAGTTTCAAAGGGTGTTAAACGCACGGTCGTTTGATCCTATGGATGTCGAAATTTGTCCAAATACACTCCAAATAGAAAAAACTATGTACTTTTAACACCCATTAAGATTTTGATTGTTTAAGTACTCATTTTTGTGGTCCTAGTAGCATATTATGTGTTTATTCATATGGGGCAGAATGAGAGGAGTTTTCCTTAGAATGGTCATCTTATTCTTGTCTAGTGGGCTCAGCATGATGTTTAGGTCAGCGAGGAATGCCCAGCGAACAAAGCCTTGATTGTATGTGTTGACCCTAAAAACTACCAAGCCTACGTGGTGTACAGACTAAGTAACTAATAAGCTAACTACATCATTCGGTTGTGTGCGAGGCGTGCCAACTCGTCGGTCGAGTTAGGCCGAGGAGTAAAATATGTTGATGTGACGTTGGGCGTGCTGCTAACTTCTTGATATAGCAATTGTGGCCAAGGAAGGAACACATCACAGCCTTTGAGTTCTAGAACCTGAAAACAAGGCTGCTAATTTCTTCAAAGTTCACAAATTGTCGGCATCGGGTTCGATCTCGGTAATTATATTCGTGAGAGTATAAGTATGCCGAACTGGTACTAGACTGTACATACATAAATACTCGAAAGAGATAAATGTCTTGACTGTAAATGTGGTTTAGTCATCGGAATGTTGAACTCTAAAATGTACTTGCGAATATCCAATCATAAAACAAAACTCAGCTTTCAATGTGTCAAGCCTAGTAACCTGGTAACACCCCACTTCACTGAGAAGACTGATGAGATAACCTCTACCAACAAGGACTCAGAAATCTTTGTTGCCCGAGACTTGGATAAATAACCAATCAGTCTCGAAGTAGTGTTGTTTATCCAAACTGAAGGTGCTTCTCGGTCAATTGATTATACGGCTCCAGTGCTTTCTATCCAAATTGAAGATATCGTTCGTTGCCTTCACAGTGCTATCTATCGAAACTGAAGATGTGTTGGCTAAAAAATTGGGGGAGAGGAAAAAATTTCAACTTTGTTGAGAAGCTTTGCGCATGGCAATTTGTGTGTTGATTTAAAGAGACTTCATGTTGCACAACCTCATGTATTTATAGCACTATTTGCTTGTTGGTCATGCTGAAAGATTATTTGCCGCAGCACCAAAGCAATCAAAAATAATATTCCTCATAATATTATCTTTAATAACCTCACGGATTGCCATCCTCTTGAATTTGTTTGCGAAATCGAGACCACATGCATGCTTGAATGATAAGTGGAGATTATTCCAAGCTATTGGAGCCCACATGAAGACTTTGCATACTAATCCCATCAGAAACCTTGCCTTATCCCATCCAAAACAGTCACTCAAAGTCAAGACCCTTAATGCAACTATAAACTCTCTTCTTCCACCACGTATGTCCATATGCACGCAAGGTAAATTGCAATATAATTGGAGATATCATCATTTAATTATTCTCAATTCTTATCTTTTGCATGCCCCAAAAGAGACCATGTCCATCTCAAACTATACTCCGAACACGTAGTCAGCAAGTCTAAACTTCTAATATCGTAGATGATAAGGATATGTGTTGAGTTATAATTGCACTAGAAATTGTTAACTATCTGCTTACTCACATCTTGCACGTTGCATGCCACACAACAATCCTAGCCAATGGTCTATATCCTAGCTGATAGTCTATATCCTAATATGGTCTATGCCACACACAACGATCTCATCTTCAAACCATCAGCTAGGATATAGACCATATTAGGTTTAGATAATTCAACATATAATTAAGAGATAGTACCATGATTAAAACCACAATATTATTCCTCAATAATAATTGAAAATCATCTTAACCACTTTGTCATCCAACGGTCTAAAACTCTGTTCATCCAACGACCTCGATTGCTCGAGCCGATGGTATAATTTTGGGTCCAAATAGTATGCTACTGTGAAGACGTTGTGGTGGAACGATGGCTAACTTGAGGACTGAATCTCAAGTGAAAGCTTCAGGGTTCCCCAAGCCTAGAATAAATCCTTCTTAGAGGCTCCAGTCTCGTAAAGGTGTTAACCCTTGATCCTAGACGAGAATGTACGTTAGTGGCAGGCCGACAAGCTTCAGCCTACGTGTGCGGATTGCCTTCGGCGGGCATTGCAAAAAGTGTCTGAGTGCGTACGAAATTGAGCTCTTGCATGCAAACTGGCTAATGAAGTGATTGATCATGGTGGATTGTATATCAGCCTTTGCCTTCAAATACATGTTATGCACGTCAATGTTTTTCGTGATATTGTTGAGAATGAATCCCACATTAATGAGAAGAGAAACCTTGCAAGTGCTTATAAGTAAGTTGGGCTATTCCCCATATTTCCAATTAGTTTATAATGGAACCTTAACTTTCTTCATGGTATCAAAGCAGGTTGTCCCATATATGAAACCCAACGACCACAATGTGGTCCACGTCACTCAAGTTGTGTTGTGTACATATTAGGCTTAAAAATTTACCACATGTGAGAAGGCGTATTGAGAATGAATCCCACATTGATAAGAGAAAGGACCTTGCGTGTACTTATAAGTAAGTTTGTCTACTCCCCATAATACTAATTGGTTTTATAGTGGAATCTCAACTTTCTTCAGATACTAGGGGTTGGAAAGTGTTATGGGTTCAATCTTAGGGCATTGCGTAGATTCTTCCGTCAGTAGATAGTATAAGTGTCGATGCCCTAGGGTTGACAGGGCCTCAAGAGGGCTGGCCAAAAGATCTTAGGATTTCCAAATTAGATGGGATGAAAGTGGTGAAACCCATAAAGGGTAAAACATCGCCCTAACTGCACTACCAAGTTGAAGATGATTCATTATTCTTGCGGGTTAGATCTGTCTAACTACAAATGTGGTGGCCACGGTAGAGCTAGGTGGTGTGCGATTGCTATTGGACTCATCGTTGGTAAAGCATCGCCTTGATACGCCGTTGAGGAGGGACAACCGATGTGGCATGGCTGTCACTCGCCTTGGTCGGCTCAGCCTCTTGGATTCGCAGCCATGGTAAAGACTATGATGGTTGGTGGTAAAGAAGTCAGGGCGCGAGTTGTGGGGAACAACTCGAGGCTAATGATGAATGGGGGCAAGGACATTGGCTATTATTGAAGAAAAATATATCGCACTAGCAGAAGCTAGAAAGAAAGTAGTTTAGCTTAACAGTTTAACAAGAGAGTTTGGAATTGCTCAAAGTTCCATGGTGATTAGTTGTGTCAGTTAGAGTGCTATCTACTTAGCAAAGAATCAAGTTTTTCATGGGAAATGAAAGCATATTGTAGCTCGTTATCACCGGATTAAGGATTGAGTAGAATTGAAGGAAGTTACAATCGAGAAGGTTCATATAACGAAGAAGGTTTAGGTTACTTGATAAAACCGGTAATAGCAGAGAAGTTCAAGTATTGCTTGAACTCGCTCAATCTTATAACATGCTAAGAATTGGGCAGAGAACCTTATCACTTGAGGTGCGTTGAGGTAGACCTGTCAATTTCTTACACGACACGAAAATAACGAGTTTTGGATCAACATGATAACTAATCGGGTCGTTATTGGGTGACCCATTAAGAACTAGTTAATGACGGGTTCTTAATGGGTATAAACGCGAGTTATCCATGGGTAACCTAGTTTCGGCCCGTTAAGAAAATTTTATTTTGATAATTTTAAAAGTTTAATTACTAAAAATAACTTGTTATAAAATACAATAGCCGTTGTGTATATATTATATATTAAATATGTATTATTGTATTATTATTCTGTATAAGTTTTAAAAAAAAGTTTTATTTATTTATTTATTTATTTATTTATTTTTATTATGAGAGTTTCTTATTATCGTTACAAGGATAAATTTTACTTGACCTCTTGTCCAAAATCCAAAATTAGTACAGGCAAGAAGACAAATTTACAAGTGTGAAAAATGTATAAGAATATATAAACACTTGTGATTGCATCTTTCTTCCACGAGCATACAATGGTTACACTTACAAACATGGATGGAGCCAATAAAGGTCCACTGAGGATAGATGCCCCCACTCAATTTATCCGTTTGTTAAGTTGAAGACTGCAATATATATATATATATATATGACACACCCCGACCCAGAAAGTCCACTAGGACACCGAAGTCGAGCTGTGCTGGCCGACACCTGGAAAGTGACGAAGCCATAAAGTGTAGTGATATGGAAAATGTGAATAAATTTAAACCTAAAAGTGTCTAAACACCAGAGTGTGCTCGTGAGCAAGAGCGAACCCATCTCACGCATGACTTCAGAGCATAAATAAATACAGTAGAGCATTCAAAGACCCTCAAATTTGAGCTAAGATGATATATAGGGGGTAATGAATGGATTTTGGGTGATAAAATGATGGATTTCAACTGGAAAATGGAGGAAATCGACCAGCATCACACCGGGTCATCGCCGGGTACACAGGTCGGCGTGACCCGTTTCTCCCTTCTTTCTTCTCTCATTTCCCTCATTTCTTTCTTCTCTCATTGGTCACTTACTCCTCTCTCCTCTCCCCATTAGTCACTCTCCCTCCTTTTCTCTCCTTTGCCCAACCATCCCAGCCATCCATTTCTATTTCTTTTAATCTGGGCCATACAAGTGGCCCTCCAGATTTTTCTGGAGCTTACCAAATAAATGGGAAAATATCAATTTTTCCCTCAACTTCAAACCTGAATAACTTCTTCGTTATAACTCCAAATCACATTCCATCTACGCCCACGCATCCGTAGCGATGAGTACTACAAAGATATGCCAAGAAAATGAACCTTACTGATATGAGCATATTTATGCTACTTAGTATGTTTTCTTGCATTTCCTTAGCTATTTGTTGCTTATTATAGTGTTTAAAGTCGTGTGTTTTTAGGTCCAAGGAGCAAAGTTGGCAAAAAGATGCATTTTAGAGCATTTTGGAGCAAATCTGGGCTTGGAATGGATTGCACAAGCATTGGGCAAGAAGATGGACGAATTTGAAGTCCAAATGAAGCTAGGAATATGTTTCAAGGTTGGAGAAATAAATTCAAGTCAAAGAAGATAAGGAATCAGCTCAAAAGAAGGAGAATTATTGACGGGATTTTAAACCGCACAAATTTAACCCTCTTTTTGACAGTTGTAGTATGGATGTAAGTAGGGTATCGTTCTAGGCCGGGGATTAGGAGGGATTGCTAATCACTCTAAAATTAACTTAAAAACGTAAAGACAAAGTTTAAAACACTAAACTAAAATCAAAACACTTAACTAAAATAACTCAAAATAAAACTAACAAATAAACTAAAACAAATCAAAAGACTCAAAACAACTCAAGACTCTAGAAAGTACAAACTAAGCTAAAAACTCGAAACACACTAAAAATGACTCAAAATAATGAAAACAATTTAAAATAGACACTAGAAAATTAATTGGACGGAATTTAAATTAAAAGATTAAAAATAATAAAAACTAACTAAATAATATAATATAATAATGGGGGGTTTGGTTTGGATGAAACGTAAATTAAACTTAGCTAAATTATAAAATTGACAAAAACATAAAATAAATGTGAACGGATAGGCGACGGATTGGCTAGAGGGTTTTTCTCCACACATGACACATAAGCAACCTAAATTGATTTTCAGTTGTTCTTTCAATAAATTGTAAATTTCAATACTCCAGATTAACCGTGAACATCACTTTTTTAATCTTCAAGTTTTCCTTATGTTATTAAATTGGATGAACAGCATACAACAATTTAAAACATTCCTCAAAAGTCCCCTACGTGAAAGCACAATAGAGATACAATTAAAGATCATTAAACTTTGTGAAAACTATAAGTACTGACGAGGCATTCGTAACTATGAAAAGCATGATACTCCTGCCAAGAATTCACTTAACACGATTGTGGATAACAACCTTTACTACTTGTGAATATAAGTTCATAACGATTAGGTGAAATTCACTTATATTCTAGCATCAAATTCATGAATGTAAATTAAGTATGCATTCTTAATCGACATACACAAATAAGTTATCAATCAAGCAGTTAAGCAAATTAAATCACAACTCAGAAATCACAACTGAAGATATCAATTCAAATTACAAATATAATCATGGCTTTGAATTAACCTCTAGCCAAAATAAATTAATTACACATTATTCATAAATTAAAAACAGAAATTAAACTGAGTTTAGAGGATTAAACCAAAATGGGGATCAAGGGTCTGTGCAAATTTATTTCCACCGTGAGCTAATTTGCTGTGCACTGTGCTTTTCTCTGCACCGTTTGTTTTGCACCGTGCCCTCTGTGCAATTTTGTGCTTGTCTGTCCGTTCTCCAATTGGCGCTGCCTTTGATTTGGCACCCCGCGCCAGTTGCCTGACGTGCCTTGGTATTATGCCCCGAGGTTTGCTGATCCGTGATTGGCAGCTTCTGCTGCTCGCTGTCTCCCCTCAGCACTGCTAAGGCAGCAAATGAACGTGCTGTCCGCAAGCTGCCAAGGCAGCCACACCCTGCACTTCTCTTTTCCGATTTCACTCCCTCCTCAGCTGCCCTATGGCAGCTTCTTTCTGCTGCCTCTTGCTCTTTTATTTTATTTTTTTAGTTTTCTTTTCCTCCCGCTCTCCAATGGCAGCAATGTTCTGCCCTCCTCTTATGCACCGACTCCCTCCGTGATAAATGGACTCACTCTCTGACTATTTAGGCAGCTTTGCCTTCATTTCAAAACAGCATCCCCAAAAGCAGCTCATCCTTTCATCATTCTGTCTTTATTCCGTGCGCCCCTCATCATTTCCACAAGCCTTCCCACCGAAAGCACATGTTCCAGCTATCACACACACATATTTAAATATATAAATATAAATATATATATATATATATATAAATAAATATATATATATAAATAAATATAAATATATATATATATATATATATATTATTTTCTAAATGATAAGTATAATTCAACAGACAAGATAGTTTAGATAAAAAAAATACTTAACACTTCACTTATTCTATTTTTATTTTCTTAGCTAGATAAATTCTTATAAAACATAAAAATAACGTAAAAAGCACAAAATATAACGAACTAACTAAGAAAAGACGAGTGAATTTGATGTAAAAATATGTATAAATATTGTCCGATCAAATACCCCCACACTTAGCTTTTGCTAGTCCTCGAGCAAAACAAAGAAAACAGAAAAAGTAATAACATGAAAAACATTAGCTTCCCCTTATTTGACCCTCATAGAATTTCATTCGAGAACGCAAATCATCAAGAACCATAGCTAGCACCAAAAAGCTAATTCAAGCTCATCTTTCTTATTCAAATATTAGCAGTAATCTTTAAATCATCCTTGAAGTGTAGTGTGTGAGATAGCCATGCTAATGCAATTTCAAGTTTTTATTTTCAAAATCATCATATGCAAACTAGCAACCTTCTCACGGGATATGCACTCAATCACACATGTGTTTAGTTTTAATGTGTTTCGCTCAAAGAAACAAATGTGAAAGATCTACCATAAGCTTGCATAAAGATCACTTCTCCACAGTCATAATTGCAAAACTTAAATCAAGAGGACTTTTATTGGATGTAATGAGGCTTAGGGATAGGGCTATTGAAACGAAAGAATAGGAAAGCACAAGTTCCAAGTTACATTGCAAGCAATTCTTTTGTTGAGATTTATAAGAACTCAAACTCTCCAGCGATTCTTTTAACACCTCAAACCACACCCTTAAACTGAAACTTTAAACTTTTTTTTTTTTTTTTTTATTTTCTTCGCTTTTCTCATTTTTTTTTTTTTTAAATAAATACCATGAAATACCCCCACACTTATTCTTCTGCCAAACTCATTCCAAGTACTTCACAAACATTTCTCATAAGACAATCTCAAATTGCTCGCTTGGAAAGGGTAAGGAAAAATGCTTGAGGTATAAGGGTAGACATATCTGGTGATAAGAAATAAAAGGCTCACATAACGGCTCAAGATGGCAATCTAATGATATCATTTTTTTTTCTTTGGGAAATATGGATATTTGGGCCATGGTGGTGAACCTAATGCCTCTATCATTTTCAAGTTCATGCAATCAATGACAAATATTTCGAAAGATCGTTACGCAAGTTCTAGAGATGCATCTCACATAAGTTCATCACACATGAAAAAATAGGAGTGTATGAAAAGTGCACACACTTTCAATAGGCTCAAAAACTCACATGGGATGTATACAGTCACTAAATTCACATATGAAGCTTTAATTCATGCTTTAGTTTCACATCAACAAGGCTCTGTGCATTTGGTTTTTCAAAGATGATCAAACATGTACAATACTAACAAGAGAGTAAGGAATTTCACACAGCACATGTTAACTAAGTTCTTGATAATCATGGTTCAAATTTCATCCAGTTATATCATTGGGTCGGGAAACTAATAAAAATCTAATTAAAAACAATAAGGAAAAACAAGACAATATTTTTGGATTTTTTAAATTTTTCGAGAAAAATTAAATAAAACACAAAACTTCGAAAAAAATTAAGTAAAACACAAAGCTAATTAAGAAAACTAAAAGCAATAACATGGAAACAAATGAAACCAGTTCAAAGTCGAAGGTACAAAAATTTTCAATTTGGTCAATTTTTTATACTTGATACCCCCACACTTAAACTAGACATTGTCCCCAATGTCAGAAAACAATAAAATGCAAAAAAAAAAAATAAAATAAAAAATAATACGAAACAAAATAAAGCAAAGGGACTGAAAACTTCTCTAATTTGCAGAAAACCAAGCGATGACCCCCGAGCGTAAATTTTGCAATCAACTTCAAGGGAGGAAATAACCAAACGTTCCTGCAAAGAAAAGAAATAAATCAGTCAAGCACGCAAGAAAATATAGAAAAATGCAAACGAAAAATAAAAATTGAAAATAAAAGATAATGAAAAGAACTAATAGGCGATCATTGGTCGTCCTTGTTGATTTTCCACAGCTTTCATCTTGAACAGGATGGGCCTCCTTCCTTGCAAGTGCTCCTCAGCTTAGTTGAGGACGAGTCAGCACGTTGTCTCCACATGCTTCAAGTAGTCCGGTCTCCACGCAGGTGTGGCATCTTCTTGAACTCTTGGATCAACCCAGACTCATCTGCTCTTGGTTGCACCTCAGACTCCTCCTGCTTCGTCTGTGAGGTACTTTTGTTTTTGAAGAAGTACCTCAACACAGGTTTATTTTTGAAGTGGGCTGGGAGGGGTCTGAGATGAGTACTCGAGAGCAAGACTAGGTAAGCAATCAGGATCTCACTTTCTCCACGTTCCTCAGATGAAGGAGAGGAGAAAGCATAATATGAGATACTTTTGCTTTTAACCTTTTTAATATGAAATACTTTTGCTCTGGAAGGTTTGTTTTCTGGGGTGATCCAAGGGATGAAGAACACTGAATAACTCGAAAGCTTTCTTTGGGAAGACATTATCGGAGATGAAGAGAGGAAGAGAGGTTGAGAGGTTGAGAGGGTGTGAAGGTGTGCCTTTGCTGTGGAAGGCGAAGGTCGAACTTATAGAAATTTGGCTTCACAACCGGAACTATTCCTTCACTATTTGTCGGCAGCCAGTGAATGGATGAACAGTGCCCGTTACGCGCTTTCTGACAAAGCGTCCGTAAATTTCGCAAGGCTGACGGTGCAGGCGACGAGTGACGACAAATGGGAATGATGATCTTTTGAAAACCGGGGTTCAAAACCGGGTGCGGCTCATGGTTTTCGCAACGCTCCACGCTGCACGTGATGAGTCACGACAAACTGGAAAAGCTGAGCCCTCGTGATGCCACGTGAATTCTGAGCAATTCCGACTTTTGAGAAAGGAAACGGCTCTCGAGAAAGGAACGTCCAGCTTTGATCTCTGAGGAGCGGGCGCCTCTTTGATCTCTGAGGAGCGGGCGCCTCTTTGATTTGCTTCTTTTTATAGAGGCGCTAATTCTGCTCCACCTCACACTTGAACTCCCTCAAACACTTCCTTCTGAAAATACTCCCTTCTGTAAACACTCATAATCCTTCCGAACTCTTCTTGCACTTCTGCACTCTTAATCTTTCCGAACTCTTTTCTTCCTCAACCCCCTCTAAAAATGTCTTGCCCTTCCGACCGTCGCCTAAACTTGAATGTCGGGGAAGACGATGACTCGTCTTCTCCGAACAATATTTGGAATCCATCCTTCATATCCCCCAATGGTCCACTTACAGTCGGGGACACAATGATGAGGAATGAAATCACCGCTACGGTGATTGCTAGAAATCTGCTCACCCCAAGGGACAATAGGATGCTATCCAGGCGGTCGGACGAGCTGGCCGTTCAGGAATCTTTGGCCCTCAGCGTCCAAAGTGCAGGCTCAGTTTCAAACATGGGCCAGCGCCTGCTTGCCCGAACTCGTCAGGTGGAGTCACTGATGGCGGAGGTGGCCAGTCTTCGGCAAGAAGTTAGAGGACTCAGGCACGAGAACAAGGAGTTGCACATGCTCGCAACTAGCTACTCGACCAGCATGAAGAGGAAGCTGGACCAGCTGCAGGAGTCGGACGGTCGGATTCAGAGCGATCATGAAAGGTTCATGGCGCTACTCCCGAGGTTTATGTTGCCTTCGTCCTCTGGAGTAGCACCAAGCGTTCCGGCTCCAGAGATTCCAACTCTGGCCCTTCGTCTTCCCGGAGCTCCGTCGACCTCTGGGGTGCCACCTAACCAAAACCAATGATTGCTATTAGTTTTTCGTATTATTGTAATTTTTTTTTTAAGTTAATTTAAATAAATATATATATAAATAAATATAAATATATATATATATATATATATATATATTATTTTCTAAATGATAAGTATAATTCAACAGACAAGATAGTTTAGATAAAAAAAATACTTAACACTTCACTTATTCTATTTTTATTTTCTTAGCTAGATAAATTCTTATAAAACATAAAAATAACGTAAAAAGCACAAAATATAACGAACTAACTAAGAAAAGACGAGTGAATTTGATGTAAAAATATGTATAAATATTGTCCGATCAATTATCCAAAACATTATCCAAACAACCTTATCTTATCTTATCTTAACCAACCTTATCCTTATCTTAACTAACCTTATCTTATCCTATTCTTGTCCAAACTTAATTCCTGGTACATTGAGGGTTTATTTTCTAATTGGGGGCATTTAAAATAGGTTCTAGAAGCCCTAAGCCTTCCCTACAAAGGTGTCGCACCTATCCCCTCATTCCCTTTGGTTTTCTGACTTTTAGAAGCCTTATCTTGGGCCTAAAACCATGCCGCACCTTCTCTCCCTCTTTCCTTTGGATTTCTGAGTTATTTCGCCCTTTTCCTTGTGGATTTGGGTTAATTGGGCCATAAACCTTATCCCTTGTGGATTAATAAAACCTGCCGCACCTAGGAGCCCAATTCCATCAATTAAACTAAGTCCAAGCCCTAATTTGAATTGACCTAGGGTTTGGGGTGCCTATATATTCATAACCTAAGTGTGCCGCATGTTTTTATCATTCATTCTCCCTCAAAAACCATTCAGCCGCACCATCATCTCATCATTCCTTCATTCATTCGTAAATTACCCCAGAGACAAGCCTTTGCCGCAAGCATCCATTCACCACCATTCAGCCACCGTCCATCCACCTTCCATACAACCACAGCCGCACCTTCCCACCACCATAACCACCTTGTGCCGCCACTTTTGGAGGAGAGGAGGAGTGTGTCGTGCAGTCCAAAAGGGAGGAGAAGGCTCGCGCAAGCAATCTGCCACCATTGGAGTGTTTGGAGTTCTTTCTTTTCTTGTTTCTGTTTTCATGTTTAATTTAACTTGCTGTTCAATTATGTTAAACATGTGGAACTAATTTCTTTATAGTTAGAGGCGAATTTGAAGCCATGGACATATGTTGGTTATGATTTGATTTACTCCAGTTATGAATTCATGAATTATGGATGTGGTTTACTTTTCTGTTTTGATTAAGAACTTGCTTATGTATGTGGGTTGAGGGTCGACACCTAATTTGCATGCCTAAACTTGATGCTAGGATATAAGGGAATTTCACCTAATCGTTATGAACTTATATTCATGAGTAGTAAAGATCGCTAGTCACGATTGTGTTTAGTAAACCCTAGGTTGGATTAACATGCGTATTCCATAGTTATGAATGCCTAGTCGATGTTTATGATTTCCATTGAACTTAATGATCTTTGTTGAATGTCTCTATCATGCGTATTCCATAGTTAGGGACTTTGATGAGGAATAATTTGGTTGCAATGCGTATCCCATTCAATTCAATGAATCTAGGGAAATCTGAGAATTAATTAGTTCAATACAATTAATTTGGAGCATTGTCATTCATCGTTTGTTGAAATCATAACTGGGAATCAAATTATATGCATATGTTCATGTGTGGATAAGGACCCCTCTAATTAGTTTCTCATCATTCTATTTCATCACAATCTGTTTTGTTTAAAGTTTATTTACAAGTTTCTGTTTTAAAGTCAATTTCGTCAAAATCAGTCCCCCATTTACTTTGAAGTGTTAGATTAGTTAGAAATCAACTTAGTTTGTGTTTTTAAGTGTCTTGAGTCAAGTTATAACATATTTTCGTCTAAATTAGTGTTTGTGCTCAAAACTGCCCAGAAAGTGGTTTTAAGGCAGTTTTGAGTGTTTCTGTGCTGTTTTGAGTCTTTTGGTTTGTTTTAGTATTTTAAACTTTAGTTTTGCATTCTTTGAGTCTAGTTTAGTGTTTTCAACTTTGTTTTTACGTTTTTGAGTCAATTTCACATTGATTAGCATCCCTAGTTAATCCCCGGTCCAGAACGATCCCTATTTGCTCATATACTACAATTGTCATCCATAGGGTTTAATTTGTGTGTCAAGTTAATTTTCAAGTATGTGCCTCGACATATGTGCCTCGAAGGGAATTTTCGTAAACTCACTTATTAAAAAATCATAAAAATCATAATTTTTAAGGACGGGATGTCACATATATATATGCGTTATCTTTGAAAAAAATATATATGTATCTAATTTCAAGTATACTTTCATACTACTTCTACTTCATATTAAATATTATATTAGCAAAAAGCGCTCTTGTTTAGTCATTCAAACCGAAAAACCTCTCTCTCGCCTCTCATGTATTAATATTTTCTCATCAATTTGCCACTTTCCACTACTACGCTGAAATTTTTGTAATATTGGAAATTGTGATACATCATCATTTAAAATCATTCCCGTTATCATATTGTCTATAAATCATACTATAATAAAGTTTTCTTAGTTATTTTTCAGGGGTGCCCCCACTAGAAAAAAATTCTAACTCCGTTTTTGCTTACAAAGTTCCAATACATTTCCCATGGTGATTGATGAAAATTGAAGAGTTTTATTGTAAGAAAATGTGCAAGGTTCTATAACCTTGAAACATAACTCCTCTAATTTTGCAAATCCTTTGAACATTTGATATTTTGTTAATGTACTAATGTTTTTTTTTTCATTATGCTCTTATTTGGGTATGTAATAATTGGAAGACAAATGTGTTTTATGTTTTGAATGTGACAACATGGTATGTATATACTAATTTAGTTTATGTTTTTCATTTGATTATAGATTGGTTTAAAAAATTTCTTTAACGGGTAACAGGTTGTGTCATATTACCAGTTAGTATTAACGGGTCGATTTCGGGTCAGGTCATATTACCTGCTTATTTTATGGGTGTTACGTGACATGACTTGTTAAAATATCAGGCATGAGAAGAAAACAACACGAACACGGGAAACACGACCTGAATGCAGGTCTACGTTGAGGCAAGAGAAATTTTGCTATGGTGAAAGTTCTTGAAGTTTCAGAGTTGCTTGAAGAGGTTCAAAGATATTTTGGGGAGTCATTTCTTGGTTTTGACTCACCAAGGTAGAGATTTTTGTGATTGGCTCGTCAAACTACCAATGTGAATTAGGTTTAGGTTTCCAATTGGTGTTGGGAAAGAATAAAATGAATGTACACAAGTTATTCCTCATAAGAAATGGGAAATATGTTTTTTCTTTGTAATTCCAATCAGTTTAGGAATAGGAAATAAGCTAGTATTACATTTTCTGAAAGGATTTATGAATCCTATACTTGTAATGCATGTAACCATCGATTTATGTACTATAAACAGATTGTTGGGGGTTATTTATTAACACGAACAACAAAGAGAATACAACGGAGAGAGCCAAGAGTGATAGAAAAATCTACAACAAGGTTTTGGGGTTTAGCATAAGGGTTTTCAATAAGTTGTAAATGAGTTGTTATTCTCCATAGTGCAGGTTATTTCTCAAGAAAGATCACAAGAAGAGTAGGCAAAGTTCACTAAACTTAGCTAAATTTTTTGTGTTTGTGTGTGGCGTGTTTACTTTATTGTTCTTATATTTCAAATAGTCCATAAGTCATTCAGAAGGGAAAATTTTTCTAGCGGCATGCTGGCACAGCTGTGGTAGCTACTTAACAATGCTACTGTAGCAACATAATACTATAATTCTAGGAAGTCCTCGTCCAGAAGATGAAATCTCTTGTGGTGGCTAGTTGAAGTTATCAAATATAGGAGGAACTACCTTGGAATTTAGAGCATTCCAAAACTTAAATCCAACTAGAAGACAATTAGCATGATACAATATGCTTAGTTACTTGTTACTTTTTATTTTTAATTTCTTTTTGTAATTTTTATATGGAGTACCTGATAAATCTTGATTTGAATCACTGCCTTTTTTTTTGCTCTTGTTCTTTATTTATTAGGGAGACGATCCCAAATGAACAAGTATGGAAGCTATAATTGTCAATTGATTCATTTTAATTTATTCAATTTAATGACCATAAATAAAGAGACGTATGTGAAAAGCTAAACATGGTGTTTGAAAATCACTTCCCCTTTTAATTTTGTATTATTTGTCAGTGTGGAAACTAGAAATACGAAGTCAACTAACAAGTATTAATAAGTTAACTAGAAATACGAAATCAACTAACAAGTATTAATAAGTTAATTTACAGCTAGAGGTACAAGGATCCAACACAAAAACGTCCTCAACCTCCTCAAGACATACAAGGATCTAGCACCAGGAGTCTACAGTTTCATACTAACTTAGATCAGAGGAAGCCCTTTGAAAATGAATTGGGAAAGCCTACGTACTATGAATGGTAAATGCAAGAAAAAAGATACATCCGGCCTTGCAATCAACGCCGGGTTTCATTACTCGAACGTCTTGTCACAGTTTAATGATGAAACCCATGGTACAGCAACAGCCAGACGCTAAATACACAACTCTTAAATCAATGGTTCGTCTGCTGCTGTAGATACAAGTATATCTAAATTTGATCAGAAACTAACTGAATGCATGATATACGCACCCAGCAGCCCTCTTGTGATACACAAAAGAGACCAAACTCGATCAAATTCTCAGTCAGCATCGCCAAGCCCATCACTGCCGTCCCCTCTTTTGGATATAGGTGCAAATTGCGAGCTTGGTTTCTTGGTCTGCGAAGCAATTTCAGCATTTTTTCTCAAGACAGCACCTGGTGATGGGTAAGGTCGCTGTTGAAAAAGGGGACCCTGAAAATATACCAGAAACATTGAAGCATGAACAACTTATCTAACGGAGTTGATTTCAAATGGTAAAAGCAATGTATGACAAGCATTTATTTGTGTATGACTCTGTAAAATGGACAATATTCCCACATGGAAGCGCATCCTCCATGTTGCACAAATATCGTACCCAATACCCACTTAGTAATTTTGTAAGGGTTTTTTTAAGTTTACTGAAATGTTTTCCATATACAAGATTAGGAATTATGTCTAGTAGATTACACCAGACAACCTAAACACAACAATTAGCAATAAGTTGACGAGACCGCCACAAGAACTTCTGCAACTTTTTTCCCTTTTTGCCTATTTTTTTGTGCAAACCATTGAGCTAATCTTCATATATATTTACTGATATATCAAAAGAAAATAAATTAGACAAATTATCAAGGTAAAAGTAATTAGTTTACTGTGGCAGTGGTATCAGCTGCTCGTGGCTGCACTCCCTTGAGGCCTACTACCCTGAAAAACAGCACCAGATAAATTTTACAAATTATTAAGCAGAGAAAACAAAATGAAACATGATTGCAGAATACTTCATCAAGTCTGTAGAGCTTACCAGCCACCACGAGGAGCATCTGAATATGCGCTGGGGTCCATTGGATCCAAATCATCATCCTCATCGTAAGCCCGTTTCTTACTATTCTTTCTATTTCCATTTGCCATTGGAGGTTTCCAATTAGACCTATATAAAACCAAAACTGAAATCAATCGCTCTATTAAGTTCTAATTGATTGCTTTCAGTGCCTTCCATCTTCTCCAGAGGAAGTCTCATTCTCAGTTTCTATAATCTGTTCTAGCAAAACAAACGAAGAAAGAAAATTGTTCCCAGCTGTAGCCTCAGGTTTAATTTGTGATCATGATACATAAAAAAGCACAAGCAAACAAGTCCATTAGTGGCTCCATCTTATTAGGGTATCAGCTTAATGGGCTGTCACTACTTGGAAACTAAAACCTATAGAACCATGACAAAATCAAACAAAAATGTCAATTTGTATAATGTCATTTAGGGTATATTTACATACAAGGAATAGATTTGCAAGAAATGGGTATCATTCCCATTCATATCATGCGTTCACTATAACAACCAAGTGGGTCCGACGTTGGTTTTGTATATGGGCTAGATATGGGCTACCTAAAAAATCAAGTATGAGATAACTAAGAGAGGGGTTGTTTATTTGCACACATCTCATATCGATTCATGGCTTCTTCAAAAGAAGTAAACAAGCCATTATTTCATTATCCTTCAATAGGAATACAAGTCCAACAAGAAGTAAACATGCCATTATTTCATTATCCTTCAATGGGAATAAGATCCAAAGACGCCGCTGTGAGACTGTCTTGTACATTCTGCACTTTCATTCTAGATCAAGTACCTTTCAAGCATTTTATATATACAAAATTCAAGTTTTAATTTCATAAAAATTCAAGTTTTAATTTCAGAAAAGTGAAAATATATATATGGTCAATGGTGGATATATAAACACACAACAATGAAAATTCAGTACAGCTTTACTCCATTTCAGGTTATATGAAACTTATGACTTAGTATTTGAAAGAATGACCAGTTACAAAAGAACCCCATCTCCTTAAAGGACAGGTACCTCTGCGTGGGAGCCTTTCTGTCTGAATCTCCTTTTGTATCTACAGGATTTTGGGTCTGCTGATAATTACTCAAACTTGTCATCATGTACTGGCTTTGTGGAAGATCAAGAACTCTGCAAATGATAAAATATTCCAGAAGAAAGGGTGTCAATGCAAACATGAAGAAAACTTTGTGCACATTGAGAACCACAACCAAGGAAGAGAGAGAGGTGTCAAATTATTACAAGAATAAAAAATTGTATGTCAAACAACGACTTATGAAACTTTAGCACCAAATATGTAAAATACATACTGGTATAGAAAATTGGAAGTCCACAAAAATATGTTCAACACGTATTTTATTAAATCGTTGTCTTTTAGTAGTACACTTTGTTTCAGTCAAGTACATTCAGTATAAATATATATACTTGGTCTCACAAGGTGGAAAGGATACTGAAGGTTGGAAACCTTAGTTGTTTATTGGTCACTCACATTGTAGTTGTGTATTGTTCATAAAAAAGGCTGTTTAGGGAGGCCAAGTTGAGTTGGGCGACCCCAGCTTCTTGTAATGCTTTATTATGTAAAAGGTTCAAGATCTTGGAGGAACGAGAGGAGTTTGGCATTGGGGAGCTGTGAATTGTGGGACAGAGTTCAATTCAAACCCCCTTTTGGGCTTCAATTTCTTCAGATTAAGCAATGACCGTTTCATGCTATTTATTCTGATTGGAATGCTGTGGCCATGTATTTTTGTTTTGTTTATTTTTTTCTCTTCTCATTGTATATTTTTGTTTTGAGGAAACACCTCGTTCCCTCGGTTGTAGCTCTCATTTCTCTTCCATTAAAGAAATTAATGAAAGTTAGGTTTCTATAAAAAAAAATTAAAAGTTAAATGAAAATTTGAGTTGGGTTGAGGAGCACTCATCAGGCATGGACTTATTTCACCTAAAACCAAACAGATGTCTAGTGAACATAGCATTCGTCTTACCTTGTACAATGATTGCAGTAGCCCCACATCTGAACAAGTCCTACTCCCCATCCACCGCAACTCCGGCATTTCTTTAGTGTGGACGACTCATCCCTTCCTGCTTGTACCTCAGTTGATTGGCCATCCCAATAAACATTAGCAGAGTTTCCAGAAACCATACTATCAAAATGTTGGGATGCAGTCTGTTCTGATGACCCAGGGTGTTTCCATTGCGATACTTGTGTCTTTGTATTGTAGTAATACTTGTGACCTGTGTATGAAAATAGTAAAGTTTTTCAATTAAAATGACAAGAAAAATATTGCAATCATCATGAGTTGCCAATTAAATTTTGTCTCATTAAGATTCATAGCTTTCTTATGATTAATAGCTTTCTTAATGAGACAAAAGCCAAGACAATCTTTCTACTGTAGTGATACCGTTATTTCCAAACACAAGAGCCAAGATCAAACACCATCATTGGTAGGCTGGAAAAGTTAATGAAAGGGTTTCTTTGGGAAGGGGTAGAGGAAGGAAAGAAGCTTCACTTAGTCAAGTGGGAGGATGTGTGTAAAAGTAAGGAGGAAGGAGGCCTTGGTCTGGGAAATTTGAGAAATCAGAATACCGCCTTATTAGCCAAGTGGTTATGGAGATTCCCACTTGAATCAAACTCTTTGTGGCATAAGGTGATTAGGAGCAAGTACGGTTTGGAGGCTAATGGCTGGGATGCCAACGACTCGAGTAGATGCCCCTGGTCAGATATCTCGGCTGGTCTTCCTCCGCTCCTTCACTCTTGCAACTTTGTGGTTGGCAACGGGGAGAGGGTGAGGTTCTGGGAGGACGGTTGGTTGGAGGGTGGTCTGTTGAAAGAGCAATTCCCTGGATTATTTTTGTTATCCAGGACAAAAAACCAAAGAATTTCTAGTTTGGCGCCTCCTTCTACAGCCGGTCAGTTGGAATTTTGATTTTAGGAGAAATCTCAAAGAGTCGGAGATTGACGAGGTGGTTGGCTTACTACAGAAATTGGAGTCCGTGCGCCTGAGCCATTCTAGAGAAGATAGGAGAAGTTGGATTTTAGAAGGGTCTGGTCGTTTCACTTGCAAATCCTATAACTCTTTCCTTTGCAATAACGAAGATGTGCAACACTTTCCTCCTTTCTCTCAGATCTGGAAATCAAAAGTGCCCCCTAAAGTCAAATTTCATGTGTGGTTAGTGGCGCTCGGGAAGGTTAATACGTGTGATCAAGTCCAAAGACGTTTGCCTTTTGCTTGTTTCTCCCCTCACTGGTGCATTTTGTGCAAGTCCAGGGAGGAAAGCGCCAACCACGTGTTCCTCCATTGCCCATACACCATTCAAATTTGGTGGAAGTTGCTCAAGGAAGTTGGAGCGAGTTGGGTCACCCCAAAGGGTTGTTTTGAGCTTCTTAGCACTAAATTTGAAGCCCTAGGAAAAGGGAGGAAAGCCAAAACCTTGTGGGGTTCTCTGTTGATGGCACTCTTCTGGAACATTTGGTTAGAGCGCAATAAAAGAGTTTTTGAGGTTTGCAAGGGAGTGGGGGTAGAGGAGCTTTGGGATAGAGTTAGTCATTGGGCAGCTCTTTGGGCTTCAGTTTCAGTTGATTTTAGAGATTACAATCTCTCTTCTTTAATTAGGGATTTGTTAGTAGCCGTTAAATGATTAGGTTTTGCCTTCCCTCTGTTCTTTTAGTTTTCTTTTGGGGCTTCCCTAGCTTTCTCCTTTTCCAGGTGGATATCTCTTCCACTTTTGTACTTCTTTCTTTTATTAATATATTGATCTCGTTTCCTTTCAAAAAAAAAAAAAACCACCATAAAGTAACTGCCTTCTTGTTACTTGCACTAATGGAGCATCCTCCAACTACTTATTAAAGATTAACCGCTTTCTTGTCCTTGAAAGTGTTATATTTTGTACCTAAGAGTGTTTAGTCTAATGGTCAGGCCCTTGGCAGCAAACCAAGAGGTCTGGGGTTCGACACCTCTCAAGGTACCCACCTAGCAATTGCTAGAGTTTCTTGCCTCCCAAATGTTGTGGGGTCAGGCGGGGGGCCTAGTGATTAGTCGGGTCAAAGATCCGGAGACACTAGTTTCAAAAAAAAAAAAAGTGTTATATTTTGTTGGCTGGTGCTCCTTGTAAATAATCTGATTCTCTTTCCATGAAAGAGTATTTCTCCTTTCTATAGGTCTTCGCCTTTCTTTCTCCAATCCTTTTTGTTCAGAAAGTTTAACTGCCTCTTTGTTTTTCTATTTTTCATTTTATTAAAAGCTCTTTTTTCTTTTCTTTTTTTACTAAAAACTCTAAGGATCATATAATAGCTAAAAAAATATAGGAACCAAATCTAAGTACAGTGAGGGACTGGAAAGTGGCACTCTCTCACTCACTCATCAAGTGGACAGTGAAATAAGAGAGCCAAGTGTAATTTATTGAGACTCAAGTGTTATTAACACATTCATAGTGGATGCCAATGATTCTGTGACACCCCTGAGATGTTCGTGTACCTTGTCAAAAACTACTGCATGTATAGAACATATTTGGTATACCTGTTGTTTCATCCAAAGCCTCCACCCAATCTTCTGCAAGAGATGAAGGCGACTGAAGTGGTGTAACAGAAGATGTCTGAGCAGGCTTTTCCCATTGAGTCTTGCCTGTGGTCTCGTTATAATAATACAAAGCACCACTTGCAGGATCTGCTGCCTCCACCTAGAAAGTAATTTGAGAAGTTATAAGCTAATAGCAGCAGAAGGAAACATACAACAAGAAGTCTAATATAAGGTTAAAATTTCCCTACTTGGGGAAATATAAATTATGGTGTCTATCTATTATGTGTGTATATGTGAACCCTCTGTAGCTAGCATATCATGCACAACTTTTAGGTAACAAGAATGACCGTATCTTATTTTGTAACTTGTTTACATGCTGTAGTCTTTTGTGATGACTTGAAGGAACATGTCATTGCTTTTTGTTAAATAAAAAAAAAAAAACAATGCCAGCCCACCTAATAAAATCCAGTATATTATATTATGATAATGCAATTTAAAAGTTTTGATTTTATACGTACATCTCACCATCATAATAGTACTTTTTATATCTTCATCTTAAATTTCAATGCTTGATCTCTTTTCAACATACCTATGATGTATGTGCAATGTGGTTGAATCATTAGGGGAGAGAATAAAGGGTCTTGAGAGTATTATTAAGTGACAAATCAACGATGTGGCATGTCAGCTTCTATAAACAGAATGGTCCACGTCAGCATAGTTTGTTTAAGAGTTCGTTACCTTGTTTGATGGTTAGTTGGTGTAATTACCTGATTGTTAAGTAGCTCAGGTGACCTTATGCTGTATATATTATATATATAAGGCTAAGGTCAGATATGTAACTGATTAACCCATTCTTGAATACTGAACTCATTTTCTCAGCTTCTTCTTTCTCTGTCATCTACCTTCTCTTTTTCTCTGTACACTCCATTTCTCTCACTAGATTTCTTCTACCGCTATGAAGTATGTTTGTCTCATGCCAATTCCCTCTCAAAACAATCGTTGTGGGGTTATATATAAAATAATCTAATCTAAAACCTAAGGTAATATGAAAGAATTTTGAGAAACATTTGCAGGTCATGGATCCATGGGTCTCCAGGGCTCTACCACTGCCAACACGTTATAGTTACCACTTTATCAGATGTATAGCTTTGGTGATCAGAAGAGCATATACACAAGAAAATAGCCCGATATCGGGAAGACCAACAAAATTGAAGTTGATGGAATAAACCAAAATGAAATCAAAGAGGGTGGGCTGTCTTCATATCTGACTATACACACCATGATTTACCAGGCAACTACTACCTCCTCCCCAAAACCAAGTTGTTTTTCCCATGATACAGTATTTACAAAACATTTATATCCAACAGCATGGAGTGCAATATACCCAATAAAAATGAAATTAAAATACTAATATATCTTGCAACTGATACACACCCAACCAGAAGAAAATTTCCCGAGTTCCATTTGTTGAGCTGAGCTCCTTTCCAACTTCTGAAATTGAAAGTTACGGGTTAACCCAAAATTAAGAGATAAACTGAGAATAACACAAAGACCCAATGTAAAAAGTTGAGCAGTCCAAAATGGAAATCCAATTAAAAGTTGAGACTCCATGTAATTGTTTTATCAGAGACAAACCTAGGACACAACAAATACAAGCCCTAACACGTTTTTTCACATAAAAATGACCCATCAACCACCTATAGAAAAGCATTTTCAAAAACTCCAACTTGAACTTGCACTAACAGACTGAAAAATATAGCTTCAGAACTAGATCTTTGGTTCTCAAAACAGTATAAAACATGTTCAAAGATGAGGTAAGAGATAAAGTAGAAGGCTTGGTAAAGGGAAATGATTTGCAAGGTAAGAACTTACAATATTGCCATTATTTGAATCATCTTTAAGAATACCTCTATCCCTCAACTTTTGTTTAAGATACTCCGGCAATTCTTTAACCGGAGGCTTCTGTTTTAACTCTTTATCAGATTCAATATTCTTCTGATCCATCTCACTATTTCCAACTCCCAGATTTCCTAGGCATCATAAATAAAAGTAAAATGGTCATTTTTACAGTACACAATTAAGAGACAAATAATGGGAGCTATTATTGGCACTACAAAGTTCTCACTGTGCACTCCAAAACTTTCTTGTTTAGAAAAATACACTTGTGAGGAGTGCACAATGAGATTTTTGGAGTGTCAATAACAGTTCTTAAAACAATAATGAAAGTATTTGAGCATTGTGAATTAGTCTTACCAGGTGCAGTTAAATTAGGTCCTGGAGCACCATAATAAGCACCTCCTCCTGGTACACCATAGCCATTACCAATTTCTATGTTACCTAGTATGAAAGCAGTAAATAGAACCATTATTTAGAATAATTCAAAACAAAAAAATTAGCTATTTTGTTTAAGTAGTTGGGCATATCAATGGAAAATGACCTTAAAAACGATGAATAGAAATTGCTCGTAAGACCTAAAAATTGTGGTTGTCAGTCAAGTCAATATTTCTCCAGGCAAATTTTTTCCTTTGATCTATAATTAGTTTCAGACCACACCAAGACTTTTTGTAAGGCCACAAAGAGCTTACTGGGCCAAAAATGACCTGGATACCATACATTTATGCAATTCAATTTCATGCCCATTGTGCTAACCTGAATAAATTGGATCTCTCAAAACATATGAAGTTTCCACAGGACATTTAATTCAAGGCAAACTGCTCACATCTATTTTTAACACTAATAAGGTTGCATTTCTTTTGTTAATTGTAAAGAATATCCAAAAGGAAATGGTAACCACACTGTTTTTTTTTCTCCTACACACCCCCTTTTAGCCATTGGATTCAATAAATCAAACGGAAACAGTGGACAAGATTAAATGGGGGTGTGTAGGGAGAGAAAAAGGATGTGTGGTTATCATTTCACATATCCAAATTAAATTTTCTTCTCCCACTTCATAAAAGTAAACTTCCTCCAAATATCAGGAATTTGAGACTGCTGATTGTTAAAATACTTTGTATGTCTGTAACTTAGACTTGAAAAAGAAGACAAGCACTACTTTATATTATTCCATTAAGTTTCCCTTTTCGATAAAGGGAAAGTTTTATTAGGAGAAATAAAAGGCTAACGGACAGGGTGGTCCAGCAGACCAGCCCAAACACTGCAGCACAACAATGAACAGAAAACCAAGCAACTAAAAACAAACAGCCTAAAACAAAAACAAAGCCACAGTAGCAAAGAGCTGCCTTCCGATATAAGCAAAACAAGGAAAGCAATATTCCAATGAACTCGTTAGAAACCGTTAGGGTACTGAAAAATGTTTTTTCTGAAGTAATTTCATGGGAAGTTTAATGATAACTATCCTAGGTAAGCACTTTACCAAAAATTGTTGGGCTTTTCTACATATCTACACTTAAGTTGTCTATGCTTGCTTCCAATTTCCTAATTGTTGACTTCTATGCTTCTTCTTTGCGTCTGCAAGTTTGACCAGTTATTTTTATCCAATCACAGAAAATCTTTGGGTTCCAATATCACCAATTCAATAGTTTTTCTCATTTCCAGGATATTCAACGGAATGTTCAAGAATTATTACTACAATTATACAAATTTGAGTAGCTCATAAATTCAGTATGGATAGGAAATGAGGCATTTAGTCAAATCTGCCAATCCAAAGTTACAAAGTTCTGTAAACCCTTCCAAGCTTTATTCTTTTTAATTATAAGACAAATAAAATACTAACAGTAGGAACTGAGTACAACAAGAATTTACACAGGGGTGCAAAGACAACATTTTCAGAGTATTAAGGGTAGCTTCAATGATTTCAATCCTGATTTATTAAAAACCAGCTTCAATCCGTAGTCATAATTTTCAGATGACACTACCTTTTAAGGGAAGCTACGGACTTGAATCCTTCTTAATAGAACCTGAGACGGATATAAATATGTAGATGCACTTTTTCCTGACAAAAGAAGGAACAGTCTAGTATGAGTTGTGACACGTTTGAAACAACCCCACCCTGTCCATGCCTTGCGATGTTTTCCTCAAAGGAGCTTCAAGTATATAACATTTAATTGCACTGATGTCTAAGTTTTCTCTTTTCATTAATAGGTCGCTTCTTCCACTTTACACACTCTTAGTTTTGTAAAGAAAATCTTCTAAGAGGAACACACATTCAAAATGTTGGCCACGAAAGTAAAAGAGGAAACAGTAACAACAGGGAAGCAGAAAGAATGAACAATAGTCGTTCTACTGGGAGGCCAAACCTCCCATGATTTGAGAAAAAGGTATAAATGTTTTGAGAAAAAAAAGAATAATAGCACGAGTCTTTCTACCAACCTTCTACAGGAACGGAAGACTTGCCACGTTTTGAAGCCATTTGAGCACGATGTTGCGTGGTCATCTTCAGTAGATGCTCCTGTAGCAGGACTGATAAGCGGAATGCACAAACTTATAATAATTTCAGAAAGGGAGATGATAAAGTTAGTCAGCCTACTATAAAATTGACACTGCAAAACGAGAAAAAGAAAAGAGATTAGAATTACAGACCTTTAGAGCATTAGGATCAAGGCGTTGGGAGAAGACGTCTAAACCATCCTTAGAAGACAGACTCACACCTCTTGCTTCTCTAAAATTTGAGAACGAAATGCATCAAACTTAATGTTATTTTCATATCCATCAATCATTAAAAACAGAAGATTAAGTGAAAGCAAATGAATACAAACCTCTGAATACGTATGACATTTTGAGTAGAAATTTCCTATTAAGCAGACAGAGAGTAAATAATCACATCACGGCACGAAGCAAAAATAAGCAAACCCTAGATACATACGTACATACATACATTCATACATGAAAGAAGGAAATGAAAAAGGAAAACAGGAATATGTCTGTACTTGTTGATGCAATGACACATCAATTTGGCTAGCGTTTTCGATATCCAACGCGGAGTTTGCAGTAGAATCTTGAGCCCAAAACGCACCCTGCGGCTGCGGCTGCGGCTGTTGGTGTGGGTGTGGGGTGAAAGTCTGGCAGTGGGCAGTAAAGTGATGGGTTGAGTTGGAATATTGCGGAAAGGAGTCGACGCCCGGAGGGGGTGGCTCACGGTCATCTTGGGAATGGGAACTCTCCATAGCCAGAGGAGTCAGACACACCAAAACCCCTCTCTGCTGCTGCTGCACCTGTTTGTATGCACACACAGAGCGAGAGAGAGAGAGAGAGAGAGAGAGAGAGAGAGAGAGAGAGAGAGAGAGAATCACAAATCTGAGCTGAAAGCTTCACTGATTGAGCTTTGTGCAGAATTCAGTAGGAATAACCCAGGAATTGGCTTCGCTGCTGTGGCTTAGACCATCTCCATCCTAAGGAGTGGCACAGGCTCGTTTTAGCATCTGGTTCCCAATAAATTAATATTTTAATGAATATTTCTTACCATTTTTAATAGGGAAATTTTATTTGAACCCATCTAACCTCTTTCTACACCCAACTTACTATCTTCACCCATATTGTTTTTTATTAAATAATTAATATCTTTTTAAACCCAAATTTATTACCTAAACTACCCTCTCAAACCCAATTCAAAATGTAAAATTATCTTTACACCCATATGTTTTTTTGCATGAAAGGTGTTGGCTCGCATCAAGAGTTTGTGAAAAGCTCAGTGAGATTGATTTCGAAGGGTTTTGAGGTTGATATTGGACTGTCAAAAAGAGGAGGGTATACCTCTTCCCATAGAAAGCTTAGTGTAATTCGAGCCTCGGCTTCCCAGGCTTCAGTGATTGATATAGTTTCACCCCGCTCGCATACCAAAGCCAATGATTTTCGAAGGAAATCTAGTAAGCAGCTTTAACCATTCAATGATCGGTGATTAGTCAATATCCACATGTTAATTTTTGTTGTTGATTAATCCAGAACATGATCATATAATTCATTTTCCTAGAAACAAAATGGTTGTTGAACTTAAATCTTTATACAATTGATGTATCCATATGAGTTTGAAGTTTAAATTTCTATTAGTAAAATATTCCAACTGTTGTTTCCACCTGCATTGCAGATGAAGCAGCTTTGATTTTGATTAGGCACGGCGAGTCATTGTGGAATGAAAAGAACTTGTTCACAGGCAATTGAAGCTGGCAAGAGAATCAGCAACATACTTGTCGACATGATCTATGCATCTGCACTGATACGTGCACAGATGACTGCCATGCTTTCCATGACACAGCACCGTCGTAAGAAGGTAATTTGGAGCAAAACATCTTGTTGAGTGTCAGTAGAAACCACTTGAATGAGTGCTTTGGTTTATTGATAAATTTGAATTTTATTATTAATTTCATTTTGTACTTAATAGTAATTATGCAATAGGATAAAATAGATAATTAACATTTAAAATTTAAATTGGGTGTAAAAAGCGGTTACATGGGTTTAAATAAAATTTCCCTTTTTAATATTATAGGGCCATAGAATTGCCCTCCATTCCCTCCGGGTGCGTTTGGTACGCGGGATGGGACAGGACAGGACAGGACGAGGCGTTCTGTCCTGCGTTTGGTACGCCTAAAACGAGTGGGACGAGGCGTTCCACGAGACAAGTTTTGGATGATTTTTGGTTCCACCTCCCCCCCTGGAACGGGGTTGTTCCACGTCTGTGGGACAGAAAATTTTAACATTTTAGGACAGCAATGGCCCTTGTCTTTTTCAAAATTTACAACATCCGTTCCGTCCCGTCTCGTCCCGTCTGCGTACCAAACGCACCCTCCGTATACAATTCTTTCACTTGGCGCATCTAAAAAATATAACTACAAAAAATTAAAAAAAATTAATTTATAAAATTAAATGTAATATAGTTGAATATAATTACAAAAATTAAAGGAATTTTATAATTAAATATTTAAAATAAATTGTGGAAATACTTACTTCGTCATAATAATTGGCGCTTTATGTTTACTTAGCTAACAGTGCTTAATGTTATTTGTTCAAACTTGGATGAAGATGTTTCTTCCATCTTGAAGAACAATTCTCGTGGTTTCGGGTATTCAGTGGAGTGGTGCATTTATAGAACTCTAAGTATTTTTTGGACACACAAGTCCAAACACCTTCACTTGTTTGAGAACTCATCCTCACACTATCTTCCAACACTATCTATAAGCCATGCAATGAGCTTCATCTTCGTTTGAGGTCCAAGCCCTACCTTTCATGGCAGATGGGGCCATTTGAAAATTATTGAAAAAATTGAAAGAAAGATTATTGAAAGAGGTAAGAAAATATAAGAATTGAGATGGTGAAAAATTTGTGAGGAATGATATAAAAATGACTTAGGTAGTTATAGGAAAAAAATGAGAATTTTTTTAGAATTTTTAAAAATAATTTTGGCCCAAAAAAAATTGAAAAACCAATGATAAATGACGTGGGCTAGCCGTTGAATGGGAGCTCAGCCAGGAGCCGGCTAGCTGACTACTTTGGGCCGGCCAGTTGGCCTTTGACCCATTTTTTTATCAATAGGGCCCACAAGTCTTTTAACCTGGTCCCCGACTAGAAACGATTTTTGAGCCATTTTCTAACCCTTGGTTTGAGATGGTCGAAGGCCCAACGGAAGCGTTTATTTTCCTTGTGAGCACAGCAGATCTTCGCTCCCCTGACTGTGACTACTATCCAAACTCTTCTTTGTGCTCTCACTGATCCACACCATCGCGCCGTCTCACTCACACCTGGCCCCCGCGAGCTTCCTCTCGACGTCGCCCACCTTGCCTTCACTTTGCGGCAGTCAACATCGATCCCCTTCTCTTTTCAAATTCATAGGCCCCGTCTTCTTTCTCTCAATTCGTACTTCGTAGGGACCAAAGCTCGATTCGCCGCGGTAAGTCACCGTAGCTCCGGTTATCCTTCAACGCTTAATTTTGATCTCCTTTGCCTGCAAATGCGAAATGGGAACTCATCTGCTTCTATGGAGTGTTGAAGACTTGTAGTTTAAAATTTTACCAAATCTCTTCGTTTTCTTTCCAACGGACCAGATAACACTCCAAGGTTCAAGTACCCAGCAACAATGGCGGAATGGGTTTGCAGAGCCCTTCGAGACGGTGCGTTGGAAGGGGAGCATGCACCCGCTCTCACAATCAAGGACTCAATAGTCTCACCTCTTGGCTTTCAAGTTTTTGGTCACGTCCTCTACCAGCTCTCCACCAACATTTCAGCCGGAAAATCTCAGTCACGGTCGGTTTACCTCTCCCAAAACGACCCAATCTCGCGGTTGAAATTTGTAATTTTCCTACGTATTTTTTAGATTAATAATTTTTTTTGATTTATTTTATAGAGGTCTTGTGCTCGTCGCGTTTTCTCGGAGTCCGTTGTATTATGTGAATTTGTTGAAGAGGAGAGGACTCGATAATTCCTCTCAGCAACGGTAACGAAAACCTTCTTCTCTTTCCTTACCTTCTACCCTGTTTGATTGAGGAAATTGAAAAGAAAAACAGTAGAGAATTTAATTATACATATGTGTGTGTATAATGTACTGGGGACCAGTTAACTGAAGTAGCATTACAGGATTCAGATTTTGGATTGTTACACGGACCCTCTTGGATGGAGACAAGGGCTCGTGGAGTGTGGAAGTGCGAAAAATTTCCCTCATGAAGTTTACAAAGCAGCAACTGTTTGCAGGAATGTGAAGGATGTGGACAAGTTGCTCTCTTCAATTATTTCACT